>JAILYF010000056.1:0-600000 GCA_025491095.1 Brachionus asplanchnoidis
CACTGTTAATCACTTGTCCGACCTCTAAAAATGAATTTTCCCACAATTCTAATAACTTGCCAACACTGTTAATGACTTATCGGCCTCCAAAAATGACTTTGCCCAACAATTGTAATGACTTTTCCAACCACTGTTAATCACTTATCGACCTCTAAAAATCACTTTGCACAATAATTGTAATGACTTTGCCAACCACTGTTTATCACTTATCCGACCTCTAAAAATGACTTTGCTCAACAATTGTAAAGACTTTGCCAACCACTGTTAATGACTTATCAGGCATCGAAAAATGACTTTTCCCAACAATTGTAATGACTTTTCCAACCACTATTAATTACTTATCCGACCTTAAAAAATGACTTTGCCCAACAATTGTAATGACTTTGCAAACCACTGGTAATGACTTTGCCAACCACTGGTAATGCCTTATCCGACCTCTAAAATTGACTTTACCCAACAATTGTAATGACTTTGCCAACCACTATTAATTACTTATCCGACCTAAAAAATGACTTGCACAACAATTGTAATGACTATGCGAACAATGTTAATCACTTTTTCGACCTCTAAAAATGACTTTGCCAACAAATGTAATGACTTTGCCAACCACTGTTAATCACTTATCCGACCTATAAAAATGACTTTGCCCAACAATGTAATGACTTTGCCAACCACTTAATCTTTTATCCGACCTCTAAAAATGACTTTGCCCAACAATTGTGATGACTTTTCCAACCACTGTTAAACATTCCGACCTCTAAAATGACTTTGCCCAACAATTGTAATGACTTGCCAAACCACTATTAATGACTTATCCGGCCTCCAAAAAGACTTGCCCAACAATGTAATGACTTTGCAATCCAATGTTAATCATTATCCGACCTCTAAAATGACTTTGCCCAACAATTGTAATGACTTGCCATCCACTGTTAATCACTTATCCAACCTCTAAAAAGACTTTGCCCAACAATTGTAATGACTTTGCCAACCACTGTTAATCACTTATCCGACTCTAAAAATGACTTTGCCCAACAATTGTAAAGACTTTGCCATCCACTGTTAATGACTTATACGACCTCTAAAAGTGACTTTGCCCAACAATTGTAACGACTTTGCCATCCACTGTTAATCACTTATCCGACCTCTAAAAATGACTTTGCCCAACAATTGTAATGACTTTGCCAACCACTGTTAATGACTTATCAGGCATCCAAAAATGACTTTTCCCAACAATTGTAATGACTTTGCCAACCACTGTTAATCACTTTTCCGACCTCTAAAATGACTTTGCCCAACAATTGTAATGACTTTGGCAACCACTGTTAATGACTTATCCGGCATCCAAAAAATTTTACCCAACAATTGTAATGACTTTGCCAACCACTGTTAATCACTTGTCCGACCTCTAAAAATGAATTTGCGCAACAATGTAATAACTTTGCCAACCACTGTTAATGACTTATCCGTCCTCCAAAAATGACTTTGCCCAACAATTGTAATGACTTTTCCAACCACTATTAATTACTTATCCGACCTTAAAAAATGACTTTGCCAACCACTGTTAATCACTTTTTCGACCTCTAAAAATGACTTTGCCCAACAAATGTAATGACTTTGCCAACCACTGTTAATCACTTATCCCACCTATAAAAATGACTTTGCCCAACAATTGTAATGACTTTGCAATCCAATGTTAATCACTTATCCGACCTCTAAAAATGACTTTGCCCAACAATTGTAATGACTTTGCCATCCACTGTTAATCACTTATCCAACCTCTAAAAATGACTTTGCCCAACAATTGTAATGACTTTGCCAACCACTGTTAATCACTTATCCGACCTCTAAAAATGACTTTGCCCAACAATTGTAAAGACTTTGCCATCCACTGTTAATGACTTATCCGACCTCTAAAAGTGACTTTGCCCAACAATTGTAACGACTTTGCCATCCACTGTTAATCACTTATCCGACCTCTAAAAATGACTTTGCCCAACAATTGTAATGACTTTGCCAACCACTGTTAATGACTTATCAGGCATCCAAAAATGACTTTTCCCAACAATTGTAATGACTTTGCCAACCACTGTTAATCACTTTTCCGACCTCTAAAAATGACTTTGCCCAACAATTGTAATGACTTTGGCAACCACTGTTAATGACTTATCCGGCATCCAAAAAATTTTACCCAACAATTGTAATGACTTTGCCAACCACTGTTAATCACTTGTCCGACCTCTAAAAATGAATTTGCGCAACAATTGTAATAACTTTGCCAACCACTGTTAATGACTTATCCGTCCTCCAAAAATGACTTTGCCCAACAATTGTAATGACTTTTCCAACCACTATTAATTACTTATCCGACCTTAAAAAATGACTTTGCCCAACAATTGTAATGACTTTGCCAACCACTGTTAATCACTTTTTCGACCTCTAAAAATGACTTTGCCCAACAAATGTAATGACTTTGCCAACCACTGTTAATCACTTATCCCACCTATAAAAATGACTTTGCCCAACAATTGTAATGACTTTGCCAACCACTGTTAATCTTTTATCCGACCTCTAAAAATGACTTTGCCCAACAATTATGATGACTTTGCCAACCACTGTTAATCACTTTTCCGACCTCTAAAAATGACTTTGCCCAACAATTGTAATGACTTTTCCGACCACTATTAATTACTTATCCGACCTTAAAAAATGACTTTGCACAACAATTGTAATGACTATGCCAACCACTGTTAATCACTTTTTCGACCTCTAAAAATGACTTTGCCCAACAAATGTAATGAATTTGCCAACCACTGTTAATCACTTATCCGACCTATAAAAATGACTTTGCCCAACAATTGTAATGACTTTGCCAACCACTGTTAATCTTTTATCCGACCTCTAAAAATGACTTTGCCCAACAATTGTGATGACTTTGCCAACCACTGTTAATCACTTTTCCGACCTCTAAAAATGACTCTGCCCAACAATTGTAATGACTTTGCCATCCACTGTTAATCACTTATCCGACCTCTAAAATTGACTTTACCCAACAATTGAAATGACTTTGCCAACCACTATTAATTACTTATCTGACCTCTAAAAATGACTTTGCCCAAAAATTGTAAAGACTTTGCCATCCACTGTTAATGACTTATCCGACCTCTAAAAATGACTTTGCCCAACAATTGTAATGACTTTGCCATCCACTGTTAATCACTTATCCGACCTCTAAAAATGACTTTGCCCAACAATTGTAATGACTTTGCCAACCACTGTTAATCACTTTTCCGACCTCTAAAAATGACTTTGCCCAACAACTGTAATGACTTTGCCAACCACTGTTAATGACTTATCAGGCATCCAAAAATGACTTTGCCCAACAATTGTAATGACTTTGCCAACCACTGTTAATCACTTGTCCGACCTCTAAAAATGAATTTGCCCAACAATTGTAATAACTTAGCCAACCACTGTTAATGACTTATCCGTCCTCCAAAAATGACTTTGCCCAACAATTGTAATGACTTTTCCAACCACTGTTAATCACTTATCCGACCTCTAAAAATCACTTTGCACAATAATTGTAATGACTTTGCCAACCACTGTTTATCACTTATCCGACCTCTAAAAATGACTTTGTCCAACAATTGTAATGACTTTGCTATCCAATGTTAATCACCTATCGGACCTCTAAAAATGACTTTGCCCAACAATTGTAATGACTTTGCCATCCACTGTTAATCACTTATCCGACATCTAAAAATGACTTTGCCGAACAATTGTAATGACTTTGCAAACCACTGGTAATGACTTTGCCCACCACTGGTAATCACTTATCCGACCTCTAAAAATGACTTTGCTTAACAATTGTAATGACTTTGCCAACCACTGGTAATGACTTATCCGACCTCTAAAATTGACTTTACCCAACAATTGTGATGACTTTGCCAACCACTGTAAATCACTTTTCCGACCTCTAAATAAGACTTTGCCCAACAATTGTAATGACTTTGCCAACCACTGTTAATCACTTTACCGACCTCTAAAAATGACTTTGCCCAACAATTGTAATGACTTTGCCAACCACTGTTAATGACTTATCAGGCATCCAAAAATGACTTTGCCCAACAATTGTAATGACTTTGCCAACCACTGTTAATCACTTTTCCGACCTCTAAAAATGACTTTGCCCAACAATTGTAATGACTTTGCCAACCACTGTTAATGACTTATCAGGCATCCAAAAATGACTTTGCCCAACAATTGTAATGACTTTGCCAACCACTGTTAATCACTTGTCCGACCTCTAAAAATGAATTTGCCCAACAATTGTAATAACTTTGCCAACCACTGTTAATGACTTATCCGTCCTCCAAAAATGACTTTGCCCAACAATTGTAATGACTTTTCCAACCACTGTTAAACACTTATCCGACCTCTAATAATCACTTTGCACAATAATTGTAATGACTTTGCCAACCACTGTTTATCACTTATCCGACCTCTAAAAATGACTTTGTCCAACAATTGTAATGACTTTGCTATCCAATGTTAATCACCTATCCGACCTCTAAAAATGACTTTGCCAACAATTGTAATGACTTTGCCATCCACTGTTAATCACTTATCCGACATCTAAAAATGACTTTGCCGAACAATTGTAATGACTTTGCCAACCACTGGTATTGACTTTGCCCACCACTGGTAATCACTTATCCGACCTCTAAAATGACTTTGCTTAACAATTGTAATGACTTTGCCAACCACTGGTAATGACTTATCCGACCTCTAAATTGACTTTACCCAACAATTGTGAAGACTTTGCCAACCACTGTAAATCACTTTTCCGACCTCTAAATAAGACTTTGCCCAACAATTGTAATGACTTTGCCAACCACTGTTAATCACTTTACCGACCTCTAAAAATGACTTTGCCCAACAATTGTAATGACTTTGCCAACCACTGTTAATGACTTATCAGGCATCCAAAAATGACTTTGCCCAACAATTATAATGACTTTGCCAACCACTGGTAATGACTTATCCGACCTCTAAAATTGACTTTACCCAACAATTGAAATGACTTTGCCAACCACTATTAATTACTTATCTGACCTGAAAAAATGCTTTGCACAACAATTGTAATGACTATGCTAACCACTGTTAATCACTTTTCCGACCTCTAAAAATGACTTTGCCCAACAATTGTAATGACTTTGCCATCCACTGTTAATCACTTATCCGACCTATAAAAATGAAATTGCCCAACAATTGTAATGACTTTGCCAACCACTGTTTATCACTTATCCGACCTCTAAAAATGAATTTGCCCAACAATTGTAATAACTTTGCCAACCACTGTTAATGACTTATCAGGCGTCCAAAAATGACTTTGCCCAACAATTGTAATGACTTTGCCAACCACTGTTAATCACTTGTCCGACCTCTAAAAATGAATTTGCCCAACAATTGTAATAACTTTGCCAACCACTGTTAATGACTTATCCGTCCTCCAAAAATGACTTTGCCCAACAATTGTAATGACTTTTCCAACCACTGTTAATCACTAATCCGACCTCTAATAATCACTTTGCACAATAATTGTAATGACTTTGCCAACCACTGTTTATCACTTATCCGACCTCTAAAAATGACTTTGTCCAACAATTGTAATGACTTTGCTATCCAATGTTAATCACCTATCCGACCTCTAAAAATGACTTTGCCCAACAATTGTAATGACTTTGCCATCCACTGTTAATCACTTATCCGACATCTAAAAATGACTTTGCCGAACAATTGTAATGACTTTGCCAACCACTGGTATTGACTTTGCCCACCACTGGTAATCACTTATCCGACCTCTAAAAATGACTTTGCTTAACAATTGTAATGACTTTGCCAACCACTGGTAATGACTTATCCGACCTCTAAAATTGACTTTACCCAACAATTGTGATGACTCTGCCAACCACTGTAAATCACTTTTCCGACCTCTAAATAAGACTTTGCCCAACAATTGTAATGACTTTGCCAACCACTGTTAATCACTTTACCGACCTCTAAAAATGACTTTGCCCAACAATTGTAATGACTTTGCCAACCACTGTTAATGACTTATCAGGCATCCAAAAATGACTTTGCCAAACAATTATAATGACTTTGCCAACCACTGGTAATCACTTATCCGACCTCTAAAAATGACTTTGCTTAACAATTGTAATGACTTTGCCAACCACTCGTAATGACTTATCCGACCTCTAAAATTGACTTTACCCAACAATTGTGATGACTTTGCCAACCACTGTAAATCACTTTTCCGACCTCTAAATAAGACTTTGCCCAACAATTGTAATGACTTTGCCATCCACTGTTTATCACTTATCCGACCTATAAAAATGAAATTGCCCAACAATTGTAATGACTTTGCCAACCACTGTTATCACTTATCCGACCTCTAAAAATGAATTTGCCCAACAATTGTAATAACTTTGCCAACCACTGTTAATGACTTATCAGGCATCCAAAAATGACATTGCCCAACAATTGTAATGACTTTGCCAACCACTGTTAATCACTTGTCCGACCTCTAAAAATGAATTTGCCCAACAATTGTAATAACTTTGCCAACCACTGTTAATGACTTATCCGTCCTCCAAAAATGACTTTGCCCAACAATTGTAATGACTTTTCCAACCACTGTTAATCACTAATCCGACCTCTAATAATCACTTTGCACAATAATTGTAATGACTTTGCCAACCACTGTTTATCACTTATCCGACCTCTAAAAATGACTTTGTCCAACAATTGTCATGACTTTGCTATCCAATGTTAATCACCTATCCGACCTCTAAAAATGACTTTGCCCAACAATTGTAATGACTTTGCCATCCACTGTTAATCACTTATCCGACATCTAAAAATGACTTTGCCGAACAATTGTAATGACTTTGCCAACCACTGGTATTGACTTTGCCCACCACTGGTAATCACTTATCCGACCTCTAAAAATGACTTTGCTTAACAATTGTAATGACTTTGCCAACCACTGGTAATGACTTATCCGACCTCTAAAATTGACTTTACCCAACAATTGTGATGACTTTGCCAACCACTGTAAATCACTTTTCCGACCTCTAAATAAGACTTTGCCCAACAATTGTAATGACTTTGCCAACCACTGTTAATCACTTTACCGACCTCTAAAAATGACTTTGCCCAACAATTGTAATGACTTTGCCAACCACTGTTAATGACTTATCAGGCATCCAAAAATGACTTTGCCCAACAATTATAATGACTTTGCCAACCACTGGTAATGACTTATCCGACCTCTAAAATTGACTTTACCCAACAATTGAAATGACTTTGCCAACCACTATTAATTACTTATCTGACCTGAAAAAATGCTTTGCACAACAATTGTAATGACTATGCTAACCACTGTTAATCACTTTTCCGACCTCTAAAAATGACTTTGCCCAACAATTGTAATGACTTTGCCATCCACTGTTAATCACTTATCCGACCTATAAAAATGAAATTGCCCAACAATTGTAATGACTTTGCCAACCACTGTTTATCACTTATCCGACCCCTAAAAATCACTTTGCACAATAATTGTAATGACTTTGCAAACCACTGTTTATCACTTATCCGGCCTCCAAAAATGACTTTGCCCAACAATTGTAATGACTTTGCCAACCACTGTTAATCACTTGTCCGACCTCTAAAAATGAATTTGCCCAACAATTGTAATAACTTTGCCAACCACTGTTAATGACTTATCCGTCCTCCAAAAATGACTTTGCCCAACAATTGTAATGACTTTTCCAACCACTGTTAATCACTTATCCGACCTCTAATAATCACTTTGCAAAATAATTGTAATGACTTTGCCAACCACTGTTTATCACTTATCCGACCTCTAAAAATGACTTTGTCCAACAATTGTAATGACTTTGCTATCCAATGTTAATCACCTATCCGACCTCTAAAAATGACTTTGCCCAACAATTGTAATGACTTTGCCATCCACTGTTAATCACTTATCCGACATCTAAAAATGACTTTGCGGAACAATTGTAATGACTTTGCCAACCACTGGTATTGACTTTGCCCACCACTGGTAATAACTTATCCGACCTCTAAAAATGACTTTGCTTAACAATTGTATTGACTTTGCCAACCACTGGTAATGACTTATCCGACCTCTAAAATTGACTTTACCCAACAATTGTGATGACTTTGCCAACCACTGTAAATCACTTTTCCGACCTCTAAATAAGACTTTGCCCAACAATTGTAATGACTTTGCCAACCACTGTTAATCACTTTACCGACCTCTAAAAATGACTTTGCCCAACAATTGTAATGACTTTGCCAACCACTGTTAATGACTTATCAGGCATCCAAAAATGACTTTGCCCAACAATTATAATGACTTTGCCAACCACTGGTAATGACTTATCCGACCTCTAAAATTGACTTTACCCAACAATTGAAATGACTTTGCCAACCACTATTAATTACTTATCTGACCTGAAAAAATGCTTTGCACAACAATTGTAATGACTATGGCAACCACTGTTAATCACTTATCCGACCTCAAAAAATGACTTTGCACAACAATTGTAATGACTATGCTAACCACTGTTAATCACTTTTCCGACCTCTAAAAATGACTTTGCCCAACAATTGTAATGACTTTGCCATCCACTGTTAATCACTTATCCGACCTATAAAAATGACTTTGCCCAACAATTGTAATGACTTTGCCAACCACTGTTTATCACTTATCCGACCCCTAAAAATCACTTTGCACAATAATTGTAATGACTTTGCAAACCACTGTTTATCACTTATCCGACCTCCAAAAATGACTTTGCCCAACAATTGTAATGACTTTGCAATCCAATGTTAATCACTTATCCGACCTCTAAAAATGACTTTGCCCAACAATTGTAATGACTTTGCCATCCACTGTTAATCACTTATCCGACCTCTAAAAATGACATTGCCCAACAATTGTAATGACTTTGCCAACCACTGTTAATCACTTATCAGACCTCTAAAAATGACTTTGCCCAACCATTGTAATGACTTTGCCAACCACTGTTTATCACTTATCCGACCTCTAAAAATGACTTTGCCCAACAATTGTGATGACTTTGCCAACTACTGTTAATCACTTTTCCGACCTCTAAAAATGAATTTGCCCAACAATTGTAATGACTTTGCAAACCACTGTTAATGACTTATCAGGCATCCAAAAATGACTTTGCCCAACAATTGTAATGACTTTGCAAACCGCTGTTAATCACTTTTCCGGCATCCAAAAAATTTTGCCCAACAATTGTAATGACTTTGCCAACATCTGTTAATCACTTGTACGACCTCTAAAAATGAATTTGCCCAACAATTGTAATAACTTTGCCAACCACTGTTAATGACTTATCCGTCCTCCAAAAATGACTTTGCCCAACAATTGTAATGACTTTTCCAACCACTGTTAATCACTTATCCGACCTCTAATAATCACTTTGCAAAATAATTGTAATGACTTTGCCAACCACTGTTAATGACTTATCCGTCCTCCAAAAATGACTTTGCCCAACAATTGTAATGACTTTGCCATCCACTGTTAATCACTTATCCGACATCTAAAAATGACTTTGCCGAACAATTGTAATGACTTTGCCAACCACTGGTATTGACTTTGCCCACCACTGGTAATCACTTATCCGACCTCTAAATATGACTTTGCTTAACAATTGTAATGACTTTGCCAACCACTGTTAATCACTTTACCGACCTCTAAATAAGACTTTGCCCAACAATTGTAATCACTTTGCCAACCACTGTTAATCACTTTACCGACCTCTAAAAATGACTTTGCCCAACAATTGTAATGACTTTGCCAACCACTGTTAATGACTTATTAGGCATCCAAAAATGACTTTGCCCAACAATTATAATGACTTTGCCAACCACTGGTAATGACTTATCCGACCTCTAAAATTGACTTTACCCAACAATTGAAATGACTTTGCCAACCACTATTAATTACTTATCTGACCTGAAAAAATGCTTTGCACAACAATTGTAATGACTATGGCAACCACTGTTAATCACTTATCCGACCTCAAAAAATGACTTTGCACAACAATTGTAATGACTATGCTAACCACTGTTAATCACTTTTCCGACCTCTAAAAATGACTTTGCCCAACAATTGTAATGACTTTGCCATCCACTGTTAATCACTTATCCGACCTATAAAAATGAAATTGCCCAACAATTGTAATGACTTTGCCAACCACTGTTTATCACTTATCCGACCCCTAAAAATCACTTTGCACAATAATTGTAATGACTTTGCAAACCACTGTTTATCACTTATCCGACCTCTAAAAATGACTTTGCCCAACAATTGTAATGACTTTGCCAACCACTGTTAATGACTTATCCGGCCTCCAAAAATGACTTTGCCCAACAATTGTAATGACTTTGCAATCCAATGTTAATCACTTATCCGACCTCTAAAAATGACTTTGCCCAACAATTGTAATGACTTTGCCATCCACTGTTAATCACTTATCCGACATCTAAAAATGACTTTGCCGAACAATTGTAATGACTTTGCCAACCACTGGTATTGACTTTGCCCAACACTGGTAATCACTTATCCGACCTCTAAAAATGACTTTGCTTAACAATTGTAATGACTTTGCCAACCACTGGTAATGACTTATCCGACCTCTAAAATTGACTTTACCCAACAATTGTGATGACTTTGCCAACCACTGTAAATCACTTTTCCGACCTCTAAATAAGACTTTGCCCAACAATTGTAATGACTTTGCCAACCACTGTTAATCACTTTGCCGACCTCTAAAAATGACTTTGCCCAACAATTGTAATGACTTTGCCAACCACTGTTAATGACTTATCAGGCATCCAAAAATGACTTTGCCCAACAATTATAATGACTTTGCCAACCACTGGTAATGACTTATCCGACCTCTAAAATTGACTTTACCCAACAATTGAAATGACTTTGCCAACCACTATTAATTACTTATCTGACCTGAAAAAATGCTTTGCACAACAATTGTAATGACTATGGCAACCACTGTTAATCACTTATCCGACCTCAAAAAATGACTTTGCACAACAATTGTAATGACTATGCTAACCACTGTTAATCACTTTGCCGACCTCTAAAAATGACTTTGCCCAACAATTGTAATGACTTTGCCAACCACTGTTAATGACTTATCAGGCATCCAAAAATGACTTTGCCCAACAATTATAATGACTTTGCCAACCACTGGTAATGACTTATCCGACCTCTAAAATTGACTTTACCCAACAATTGAAATGACTTTGCCAACCACTATTAATTACTTATCTGACCTGAAAAAATGCTTTGCACAACAATTGTAATGACTATGGCAACCACTGTTAATCACTTATCCGACCTCAAAAAATGACTTTGCACAACAATTGTAATGACTATGCTAACCACTGTTAATCACTTTTCCGACCTCTAAAAATGACTTTGCCCAACAATTGTAATGACTTTGCCATCCACTGTTAATCACTTATCCGACCTATAAAAATGACTTTGCCCAACAATTGAAATGACTTTGCCAACCACTGTTTATCACTTATCCGACCCCAAAAAATCACTTTGCACAATAATTGTAATGACTTTGCAAACCACTGTTAATCACTTGTCCGACCTCTAAAAATGAATTTGCCCAACAATTGTAATAACTTTGCCAACCACTGTTAATGACTTATCCGTCCTCCAAAAATGACTTTGCCCAACAATTGTAATGACTTTGCCAACCACTGTTAATGACTTATCCGGCCTCCAAAAATGACTTTGCCCAACAATTGTAATGACTTTGCAATCCAATGTTAATCACTTATCCGACCTCTAAAAATGACTTTGCCCAACAATTGTAATGACTTTGCCATCCACTGTTAATCACTTATCCGACATCTAAAAATGACTTTGCCGAACAATTGTAATGACTTTGCCAACCACTGGTTTTGACTTTGCCCAACACTGGTAATCACTTATCCGACCTCTAAAAATGACTTTGCTTAACAATTGTAATGACTTTGCCAACCACTGGTAATGACTTATCCGACCTCTAAAATTGACTTTACCCAACAATTGTGATGACTTTGCCAACCACTGTAAATCACTTTTCCGACCTCTAAATAAGACTTTGCCCAACAATTGTAATGACTTTGCCAACCACTGTTAATCACTTTGCCGACCTCTAAAAATGACTTTGCCCAACAATTGTAATGACTTTGCCAACCACTGTTAATGACTTATCAGGCATCCAAAAATGACTTTGCCCAACAATTATAATGACTTTGCCAACCACTGGTAATGACTTATCCGACCTCTAAAATTGACTTTACCCAACAATTGAAATGACTTTGCCAACCACTATTAATTACTTATCTGACCTGAAAAAATGCTTTGCACAACAATTGTAATGACTATGGCAACCACTGTTAATCACTTATCCGACCTCAAAAAATGACTTTGCACAACAATTGTAATGACTATGCTAACCACTGTTAATCACTTTTCCGACCTCTAAAAATGACTTTGCCCAACAATTGTAATGACTTTGCCATCCACTGTTAATCACTTATCCGACCTATAAAAATGACTTTGCCCAACAATTGAAATGACTTTGCCAACCACTGTTTATCACTTATCCGACCCCAAAAAATCACTTTGCACAATAATTGTAATGACTTTGCAAACCACTGTTAATCACTTGTCCGACCTCTAAAAATGAATTTGCCCAACAATTGTAATAACTTTGCCAACCACTGTTAATGACTTATCCGTCCTCCAAAAATGACTTTGCCCAACAATTGTAATGACTTTTCCAACCACTGTTAATCACTTATCCGACCTCTAAAAATCACTTTGCACAATAATTGTAATGACTTTGGCAAACACTGTTTATCACTTATCCGACCTCTAAAAATGACTTTGCCCAACAATTGTAATGACCTTGCTATCCAATGTTAATCACCTATCCGACCTCTAAAAATGACTTTGCCCAACAATTGTAATGACTTTGCCATCCACTTTTAATCACTTATCCGACATCTAAAAATGACTTTTCCCAACAATTGTAATGACTTTGCCAACCACTGGTAATGACTTTGCCCACCACTGGTAATCACTTATCCGACCTCCTAAAAATGACTTTGCTTAACAATTGTAATGACTTTGCCAACCACTGGTAATGACTTATCCGACTTCTAAAATTGACTTTACCCAACAATTGTAATGACTTTGCCAACCACTGTTTATCACTCATCCGACCCCTAAAAATCACTTTGCACAATAATTGTAATGACTTTGCAAACCACTGTTTATCACTTATCCGACCTCTAAAAATGACTTTGCCCAACAATTGTAATGACTTTGCCAACCACTGTTAATGACTTATCCGGCCTCCAAAAATGACTTTGCCCAACAATTGTAATGACTTTGCAATCCAATGTTAATCACTTATCCGACCTCTAAAAATGACTTTGCCCAACAATTGTAATGACTTTGCCATCCACTGTTAATCACTTATCCGACCTCTAAAAATGACATTGCCCAACAATTGTAATGACTTTGCCAACCACTGTTAATCACTTATCAGACCTCTAAAAATGACTTTGCCCAACCATTGTAATGACTTTGCCAACCACAGTTAATCACTTATCCGACCTCTAAAAATGACTTTGCCCAACAATTGTGATGACTTTGCCAACCACTGTTAATGACTTATCCGGCCTCCAAAAATGACTTTGCCCAACAATTGTAATGACTTTGCAATCCAATGTTAATCACTTATCCGACCTCTAAAAATGACTTTGCCCAACCATTGTAATGACTTTGCCAACCACTGTTTATCACTTATCCGACCTCTAAAAATGACTTTGCCCAACAATTGTAATGACTTTGCCAACCACTGTTAATGACTTATCCGGCCTCCAAAAATGACTTTGCCCAACAATTGTAATGACTTTGCCATCCACTGTTAATCACTTATCCGACCTCTAAAAATGACATTGCCCAACAATTGTAATGACTTTGCCAACCACTGTTAATCACTTATCAGACCTCTAAAAATGACTTTGCCCAACCATTGTAATGACTTTGCCAACCACTGTTAATCACTTATCCGACCTCTAAAAATCACTTTGCACAATAATTGTAATGACTTTGCCAACCACTGTTAATCACTTATCAGACCTCTAAAAATGACTTTGCCCAACCATTGTAATGACTTTGCCAACCACAGTTAATCACTTATCCGTCCTCCAAAAATGACTTTGCCCAACAATTGTAATGACTTTTCCAACCACTGTTAATCACTTATCCGACCTCTAAAAATCACTTTGCACAATAATTGTAATGACTTTGGCAAACACTGTTTATCACTTATCCGACCTCTAAAAATGACTTTGCCCAACAATTGTAATGACTTTGCTATCCAATGTTAATCACCTATCCGACCTCTAAAAATGACTTTGCCCAACAATTGTAATGACTTTGCCATCCACTGTTAATCACTTATCCGACATCTAAAAATGACTTTTCCCAACAATTGTAATGACTTTGCCAACCACTGGTAATGACTTTGCCCACCACTGGTAATCACTTATCCGACCTCTAAAAATGACTTTGCTTAACAATTGTAATGACTTTGCCAACCACTGGTAATGACTTATCCGACCTCTAAACTTGACTTTACCCAACAATTGTGATGACTTTGCCAACCACTGTTTATCACTTATCCGACCCCTAAAAATCACTTTGCACAATAATTGTAATGACTTTGCAATCCAATGTTAATCACTTATCCGACCTCTAAAAATGACTTTGCCCAACAATTGTAATGACTTTGCCATCCACTGTTAATCACTTATCCGACCTCTAAAAATGACATTGCCCAACAATTGTAATGACTTTGCCAACCACTGTTAATCACTTATCAGACCTCTAAAAATGACTTTGCCCAACCATTGTAATGACTTTGCCAACCACTGTTAATCACTTATCCGACCTCTAAAAATTACTTTGCCCAATAATTGTGATGACTTTGCCAACTACTGTTAATCACTTTTCCGACCTCTAAAAATGACTTTGCCCAACAATTGTAATGACTTTGCAAACCACTGTTAATGACTTATCCGACTTCTTAAATTGACTTTACCCAACAATTGTAATGACTTTGCCAACCACTGTTTATCACTTATCCGACCCCTAAAAATCACTTTGCCCAACAATTGTAATGACTTTGCCATCCACTGTTAATCACCTATCCGACCTCTAAAAATGACATTGCCCAACAATTGTAATGACTTTGCCAACCACTGTTAATCACTTATCAGACCTCTAAAAATGACTTTGCCCAACCATTGTAATGACTTTGCCAACCAGTGTTAATCACTTATCCGACCTCTAAAAATGACTTTGCCCAACAATTGTGATGACTTTGCCAACCACTGTTAATCACTTGTCCGACCTCTAAAAATGAATTTGCCCAACAATTGTAATAACTTTGCCAACCACTGTTAATGACTTATCCGTCCTCCAAAAATGACTTTGCCCAACAATTGTAATGACTTTTCCAACCACTGTTAATCACTTATCCGACCTCTAAAAATCACTTTGCACAATAATTGTAATGACTTTGGCAAACACTGTTTATCACTTATCCGACCTCTAAAAATGACTTTGCCCAACAATTGTAATGACTTTGCTATCCAATGTTAATCACCTATCCGACCTCTAAAAATGACTTTGCCCAACAATTGTAATGACTTTGCCATCCACTGTTAATCACTTATCCGACATCTAAAAATGACTTTTCCCAACAATTGTAATGACTTTGCCAACCACTGGTAATGACTTTGCCCACCACTGGTAATCACTTATCCGACCTCTAAAAATGACTTTGCTTAACAATTGTAATGACTTTGCCAACCACTGGTAATGACTTATCCGACCTCTAAACTTGACTTTACCCAACAATTGTGATGACTTTGCCAACCACTGTTTATCACTTATCCGACCCCTAAAAATCACTTTGCACAATAATTGTAATGACTTTGCAATCCAATGTTAATCACTTATCCGACCTCTAAAAATGACTTTGCCCAACAATTGTAATGACTTTGCCATCCACTGTTAATCACTTATCCGACCTCTAAAAATGACATTGCCCAACAATTGTAATGACTTTGCCAACCACTGTTAATCACTTATCAGACCTCTAAAAATGACTTTGCCCAACCATTGTAATGACTTTGCCAACCACTGTTAATCACTTATCCGACCTCTAAAAATTACTTTGCCCAATAATTGTGATGACTTTGCCAACTACTGTTAATCACTTTTCCGACCTCTAAAAATGACTTTGCCCAACAATTGTAATGACTTTGCAAACCACTGTTAATGACTTATCAGGCATCCAAAAATGACTTTGCCCAACAATTGTAATGACTTTGCAAACCACTGTTAATCACTTTTCCGATGTCTAAATATGACTTTGCCCAACAATTGTAATGACTTTGCCAACCACTGTTAATGACTTATCCGGCATCCAAAAAATTTTGCCCAACAATTGTAATGACTTTGCCAACCACTGTTAATCACTTGTCCGACCTCTAAAAATGAATTTGCCCAACAATTGTAATAACTTTGCCAACCACTGTTAATGACTTATCCGTCCTCCAAAAATGACTTTGCCCAACAATTGTAATGACTTTTCCAACCACTGTAAATCACTTATCCGACCTCTAAAAATCACTTTGCACAATAATTGTAATGACTTTGGCAAACACTGTTAATGACATATCAGGCATCCAAAAATGACTTTGCCCAACAATTATAATGACTTTGCCAACCACTGGTAATGACTTATCCGACCTCTAAAATTGACTTTACCCAACAATTGAAATGACTTTGCCAACCACTATTAATTACTTATCTGACCTGAAAAAATGCTTTGCACAACAATTGTAATGACTATGGCAACCACTGTTAATCACTTATCCGACCTCAAAAAATGACTTTGCACAATAATTGTAATGACTATGCTAACCACTGGTAATGACTTATCCGACTTCTAAAATTGACTTTACCCATCAATTGTAATGACTTTGCCAACCACTGTTTATCACTTATCCGACCCCTAAAAATCACTTTGCACAATAATTGTAATGACTTTGCAAACCACTGTTTATCACTTATCCGACCTCTAAAAATGACTTTGCCCAACAATTGTAATGACTTTGCCAACCACTGTTAATGACTTATCCGGCCTCCAAAAATGACTTTGCCCAACAATTGTAATGACTTTGCAATCCAATGTTAATCACTAATCCGACCTCTAAAAATGACTTTGCCCAACAATTGTAATGACTTTGCCATCCACTGCTAATCACTTATCCGACCTCTAAAAATGACATTGCCCAACAATTGTAATGACTTTGCCAACCACTGTTAATCACTTTTCCGACCTCTAAAAACGAATTTGCCCAACAATTGTAATGACTTTCGAACCACTGTTAATGACTTATCAGGCATCCAAAAATGACTTTGCCCAACAATTGTAATGACTTTGCAAACCACTGTTAATCACTTTTCCGGCATCCAAAAAATTTTGCCCAACAATTGTAATGACTTTGCCAACCACTGTTAATCACTTGTCCGACCTCTAAAAATGAATTTGCCCAACAATTGTAATAACTTTGCCAACCACTGTTAATGACTTATCCGTCCTCCAAAAATGACTTTGCCCAACAATTGTAATGACTTTTCCAACCACTGTTAATCACTTATCCGACCTCTAAAAATCACTTTGCACAATAATTGTAATGACTTTGGCAAACACTGTTTATCACTTATCCGACCTCTAAAAATGACTTTGCCCAACAATTGTAATGACTTTGCCATCCACTTTTAATCACTTATCCGACCTCTAAAAATGACTTTGCCCAACAATTGTAATGACTTTGCCATCCACTTTTAATCACTTATCCGACATCTAAAAATGACTTTTCCCAACAATTGTAATGACTTTGCCAACCACTGGTAATGACTTTGCCCACCACTGGTAATCACTTATCCGACCTCTAAAATGACTTTGCCAACCACTGGTAATGACTTATCCGACTTCTAAAATTGACTTTACCCAACAATTGTAATGACTTTGCCAACCACTGTTTATCACTTATCCGACCCCTAAAAATCACTTTGCACAATAATTGTAATGACTTTGCAAACCACTGTTTATCACTTATCCGACCTCTAAAAATGACTTTGCCCAACAATTGTAATGACTTTGCCAACCACTGTTAATGACTTATCAGACCTCTAAAAATGACTTTGCCCAACCATTGTAATGACTTTGCCAACCACTGTTAATCACTTATCCGACCTCTAAAAATGACTTTGCCCAACAATTGTGATGACTTTGCCAACTACTGTTAAACACTTTTCCGACCTCTAAAAATGACTTTGCCCAACAATTGTAATGACTTTGCAAACCACTGTTAATGACTTATCAGGCATCCAAAAATGACTTTGCCCAACAATTGTAATGACTTTGCAAACCACTGTTAATCACTTTTCCGACCTCTAAATATGAATTTGCCCAACAATTATAATGACTTTGCCAACCACTGTAAATGACTTATCCGGCATCCAAAAAATTTTGCCCAACAATTGTAATTACTTTGCAATCCAATGTTAATCACTTATCCGACCTCTAAAAATGACTTTGCCCAACAATTGTAATGACTTTGCCATCCACTGTTAATCACTTATCCGACCTCTAAAAATGACATTGCCCAACAATTGTAATGACTTTTCCAACCACTGTTAATCACTTATCCGACCTCTAAAAATCACTTTGCACAATAATTGTAATGACTTTGCTATCCAATGTTAATCACCTATCGAACCTCTAAAAATGACTTTGCCCAACAATTGTAATGACTTTGCCATCCACTGTTAATCACTTATCCGACATCTAAAAATGACTTTCCCAACAATTGTAATGACTTTGCCAACCACTGGTAATGACTTTGCCCACCACTGGTAATCACTTATCCGACCTCTAAAAATGACTTTGCTTAACAATTGTAATGACTTTGCCAACCACTGGTAATGACTTATCCGACCTCTAAACTTGACTTTACCCAACAATTGTGATGACTTTGCCAACCACTGTTTATCACTTATCCGACCCCTAAAAATCACTTTGCCCAACAATTGTAATGACTTTGCAATCCAATGTTAATCACTTATCCGACCTCTAAAAATGACTTTGCCCAACAATTGTAATGACTTTGCAATCCAATGTTAATCACTTATCCGACCTCTAAAAATGACTTTGCCCAACAATTGTAATGACTTTGCCATCCACTGTTAATCACTTATCCGACCTCTAAAAATGACATTGCCCAACAATTGTAATGACTTTGCCAACCACTGTAAATCACTTATCAGACTTTAAAAATGACATTGCCCAACAATTGTAATGACTTTGCCAACCATTGTTGATCACTTATCAGACCTCTAAAAATGACTTTGCCCAACCATTGTAATGACTTTGCCAACCACTGTTAATCACTTATCCGACCTCTAAAAATGACTTTGCCCAACAATTGTGATGACTTTGCCAACTACTGTTAATCACTTTTCCGACCTCTAAAAATGACTTTGCCCAACAATTGTACTGACTTTGCAAACCACTGTTAATGACTTATCAGGCATCCAAAAATGACTTTGCCCAACAATTGTAATGACTTTGCAAACCACCGTTAATCACTTTTCCGACCTCTAAATATGAATTTGCCCAACAATTGTAATGACTTTGCCAACCACTGTAAATGACTTATCCGGCATCCAAAAAATTTTGCCCAACAATTGTAATTACTTTGCAATCCAATGTTAATCACTTATCCGACCTCTAAAAATGACTTTGCCCAACAATTGTAATGACTTTGCCATCCACTGTTAATCACTTATCCGACCTCTAAAAATGACATTGCCCAACAATTGTAATGACTTTTCCAACCACTGTTAATCACTTATCCGACCTCTAAAAATCACTTTGCACAATAATTGTAATGACTTTGCTATCCAATGTTAATCACCTATCCGACCTCTAAAAATGACTTTGCCCAACAATTGTAATGACTTTGCCATCCACTGTTAATCACTTATCCGACATCTAAAAATGACTTTTCCCAACAATTGTAATGACTTTGCCAACCACTGGTAATGACTTTGCCCACCACTGGTAATCACTTATCCGACCTCTAAAAATGACTTTGCTTAACAATTGTAATGACTTTGCCAACCACTGGTAATGACTTATCCGACCTCTAAACTTGACTTTACCCAACAATTGTGATGACTTTGCCAACCACTGTTTATCACTTATCCGACCCCTAAAAATCACTTTGCCCAACAATTGTAATGACTTTGCAATCCAATGTTAATCACTTATCCGACCTCTAAAAATGACTTTGCCCAACAATTGTAATGACTTTGCAATCCAATGTTAATCACTTATCCGACCTCTAAAAATGACATTGCCCAACAATTGTAATGACTTTGCCATCCACTGTTAATCACTTATCCGACCTCTAAAAATGACATTGCCCAACAATTGTAATGACTTTGCCAACCACTGTTAATCACTTATCAGACTTTAAAAATGACTTTGCACAACCATTGTAATGACTTTGCCAACTACTGTTAATCACTTTTCCGACCTCTAAAAATGACTTTGCCCAACCATTGTAATGACTTTGCCAAATACTGTTAATCCCTTATCCGACCTCTAAAAATGACTTTGCCCAACAATTGTAATGACTTTGCCATCCACTGTTAATCACTTATCCGACCTCTAAAAATGACATTGCCCAACAATTGTAATGACTTTGCCAACCATTGTTAATCACTTATCAGACCTCTAAAAATGACTTTGCCCAACCATTGTAATGACTTTGCCAACTACTGTTAATCACTTTTCCGACCTCTAAAAATGACTTTGCCCAACAATTGTACTGACTTTGCAAACCACTGTTAATGACTTATCAGGCATCCAAAAATGACTTTGCCCAACAATTGTAATGACTTTGCAAACCACCTTTAATCACTTTTCCGACCTCTAAATATGAATTTGCCCAACAATTGTAATGACTTTGCCAACCACTGTAAATGACTTATCCGGCATCCAAAAATGACTTTGCCCAACAATTGTAATGACTTTGCAAACCACTGTTAATCACTTTTCCGACCTCTAAATATGAATTTGCCCAACAATTGTAATGACTTTGCCAACCACTGTAAATGACTTATCCGACATCTAAAAATGACTTTGCCCAACAATTGTAATGACTTTGCAATCCAATGTTAATCACTAATCCGACCTCTAAAATGACTTTGCCCAACAATTGTAATGACTTTGCCATCCACTGCTAATCACTTATCCGACCTCTAAAAATGACATTGCCCAACAATTGTAATGACTTTGCCAACCACTGTTAATCACTTATCAGACCTCTAAAAATGACTTTGCCCAACCATTGTTATGACTTTGCAAACCACTGTTAATGACTTATCCGACCTCTAAAAATGACTTTGCCCAACAATTGTGATGACTTTGCCAACTACTGTTAATCACTTTTCCGACCTCTAAAAATGAATTTGCCCAACAATTGTAATGACTTTCGAACCACTGTTAATGACTTATCAGGCATCCAAAAATGACTTTGCCCAACAATTGTAATGACTTTGCAAACCACTGTTAATCACTTTTCCGGCATCCAAAAAATTTTGCCCAACAATTGTAATGACTTTGCCAACCACTGTTAATCACTTGTCCGACCTCTAAAAATGAATTTGCCCAACAATTGTAATAACTTTGCCAACCACTGTTAATGACTTATCCGTCCTCCAAAAATGACTTTGCCCAACAATTGTAATGACTTTTCCAACCACTGTTAATCACTTATCCGACCTCTAAAAATCACTTTGCACAATAATTGTAATGACTTTGGCAAACACTGTTTATCACTTATCCGACCTCTAAAAATGACTTTGCCCAACAATTGTAATGAATTTGCCATCCACTTTTAATCACTTATCCGACCTCTAAAATGACTTTGCCCAACAATTGTAATGACTTTGCCATCCACTTTTAATCACTTATCCGACATCTAAAAATGACTTTTCCCAACAATTGTAATGACTTTGCCAACCACTGGTAATGACTTTGCCCACCACTGGTAATCACTTATCCGACCTCTAAAAATGACTTTGCCAACCACTGGTAATGACTTATCCGACTTCTAAAATTGACTTTACCCAACAATTGTAATGACTTTGCCAACCACTGTTTATCACTTATCCGACCCCTAAAAATCACTTTGCACAATAATTGTAATGACTTTGCAAACCACTGTTTATCACTTATCCGACCTCTAAAAATGACTTTGCCCAACAATTGTAATGACTTTGCCAACCACTGTTAATGACTTATCAGACCTCTAAAAATGACTTTGCCCAACCATTGTAATGACTTTGCCAACCACTGTTAATCACTTATCCGACCTCTAAAAATGACTTTGCCCAACAATTGTGATGACTTTGCCAACTACTGTTAAACACTTTTCCGACCTCTAAAAATGACTTTGCCCAACAATTGTAATGACTTTGCAAACCACTGTTAATGACTTATCAGGCATCCAAAAATGACTTTGCCCAACAATTGTAATGACTTTGCAAACCACTGTTAATCACTTTTCCGACCTCTAAATATGAATTTGCCCAACAATTATAATGACTTTGCCAACCACTGTAAATGACTTATCCGGCATCCAAAAAATTTTGCCCAACAATTGTAATTACTTTGCAATCCAATGTTAATCACTTATCCGACCTCTAAAAATGACTTTGCCCAACAATTGTAATGACTTTGCCATCCACTGTTAATCACTTATCCGACCTCTAAAAATGACATTGCCCAACAATTGTAATGACTTTTCCAACCACTGTTAATCACTTATCCGACCTCTAAAAATCACTTTGCACAATAATTGTAATGACTTTGCTATCCAATGTTAATCACCTATCCGACCTCTAAAAATGACTTTGCCCAACAATTGTAATGACTTTGCCATCCACTGTTAATCACTTATCCGACATCTAAAAATGACTTTTCCCAACAATTGTAATGACTTTGCCAACCACTGGTAATGACTTTGCCCACCACTGGTAATCACTTATCCGACCTCTAAAAATGACTTTGCTTAACAATTGTAATGACTTTGCCAACCACTGGTAATGACTTATCCGACCTCTAAACTTGACTTTACCCAACAATTGTGATGACTTTGCCAACCACTGTTTATCACTTATCCGACCCCTAAAAATCACTTTGCCCAACAATTGTAATGACTTTGCAAACCACTGTTAATGACTTATCAGGCATCCAAAAATGACTTTGCCCAACAATTGTAATGACTTTGCAAACCACTGTTAATCACTTTTCCGACCTCTAAATATGAATTTGCCCAACAATTATAATGACTTTGCCAAATACTGTTAATCCCTTATCCGACCTCTAAAAATGACTTTGCCCAACAATTGTAATGACTTTGCCATCCACTGTTAATCACTTATCCGACCTCTAAAAATGACATTGCCCAACAATTGTAATGACTTTGCCAACCATTGTTAATCACTTATCAGACCTCTAAAAATGACTTTGCCCAACCATTGTAATGACTTTGCCAACCACTGTTAATCACTTATCCGACCTCTAAAAATGACTTTGCCCAACAATTGTGATGACTTTGCCAACTACTGTTAATCACTTTTCCGACCTCTAAAAATGACTTTGCCCAACAATTGTACTGACTTTGCAAACCACTGTTAATGACTTATCAGGCATCCAAAAATGACTTTGCCCAACAATTGTAATTACTTTGCAATCCAATGTTAATCACTTATCCGACCTCTAAAAATGACTTTGCCCAACAATTGTAATGACTTTGCCATCCACTGTTAATCACTTATCCGACCTCTAAAAATGACATTGCCCAACAATTGTAATGACTTTTCCAACCACTGTTAATCACTTATCCGACCTCTAAAAATCACTTTGCACAATAATTGTAATGACTTTGCTATCCAATGTTAATCACCTATCCGACCTCTAAAAATGACTTTGCCCAACAATTGTAATGACTTTGCCATCCACTGTTAATCACTTATCCGACATCTAAAAATGACTTTTCCCAACAATTGTAATGACTTTGCCAACCACTGGTAATGACTTTGCCCACCACTGGTAATCACTTATCCGACCTCTAAAAATGACTTTGCTTAACAATTGTAATGACTTTGCCAACCACTGGTAATGACTTATCCGACCTCTAAACTTGACTTTACCCAACAATTGTGATGACTTTGCCAACCACTGTTTATCACTTATCCGACCCCTAAAAATCACTTTGCCCAACAATTGTAATGACTTTGCAATCCAATGTTAATCACTTATCCGACCTCTAAAAATGACTTTGCCCAACAATTGTAATGACTTTGCAATCCAATGTTAATCACTTATCCGACCTCTAAAAATGACTTTGCCCAACAATTGTAATGACTTTGCCATCCACTGTTAATCACTTATCCGACCTCTAAAAATGACATTGCCCAACAATTGTAATGACTTTGCCAACCACTGTTAATCACTTATCAGACTTTAAAAATGACTTTGCACAACCATTGTAATGACTTTGCCAACTACTGTTAATCACTTTTCCGACCTCTAAAAATGACTTTGCCCAACCATTGTAATGACTTTGCCAAATACTGTTAATCCCTTATCCGACCTCTAAAAATGACTTTGCCCAACAATTGTAATGACTTTGCCATCCACTGTTAATCACTTATCCGACCTCTAAAAATGACATTGCCCAACAATTGTAATGACTTTGCCAACCATTGTTAATCACTTATCAGACCTCTAAAAATGACTTTGCCCAACCATTGTAATGACTTTGCCAACCACTGTTAATCACTTATCCGACCTCTAAAAATGACTTTGCCCAACAATTGTGATGACTTTGCCAACTACTGTTAATCACTTTTCCGACCTCTAAAAATGACTTTGCCCAACAATTGTACTGACTTTGCAAACCACTGTTAATGACTTATCAGGCATCCAAAAATGACTTTGCCCAACAATTGTAATGACTTTGCAAACCACCGTTAATCACTTTTCCGACCTATAAATATGAATTTGCCCAACAATTGTAATGACTTTGCCAACCACTGTAAATGACTTATCCGGCATCCAAAAATGACTTTGCCCAACAATTGTAATGACTTTGCAAACCACTGTTAATCACTTTTCCGACCTCTAAATATGAATTTGCCCAACAATTGTAATGACTTTGCCAACCACTGTAAATGACTTATCCGACATCTAAAAATGACTTTTCCCAACAATTGTAATTACTTTGCAATCCAATGTTAATCACATATCCGACCTCTAAAAATGACTTTGCCAAACAATTGTAATGACTTTGCCATCCACTGTTAATCACTTATCCGACCTCTAAAAATCACTTTGCACAATAATTGTAATGACTTTGCTATCCAATGTTAATCACCTATCCGACCTCTAAAAATGACTTTGCCCAACCACTGGTAATGACTTTGCCCACCACTGGTAATCACTTATCCGACCTCTAAAAATGACTTTGCTTAACAATTGTAATGACTTTGCCAACCACTGGTAATGACTTATCCGACCTCTAAACTTGACTTTACCCAACAATTGTGATGACTTTGCCAACCACTGTTTATCACTTATCCGACCCCTAAAAATCACTTTGCACAATAATTGTAATGACTTTGCAAACCACTGTTTATCACTTATCCGACCTCTAAAAATGACTTTGCCCAACAATTGTAATGACTTTGCCAACCACTGTTAATGACTTATCCGGCCTCCAAAAATGACTTTGCCCAACAATTGTAATGACTTTGCAATCCAATGTTAATCACTTATCCGACCTCTAAAAATGACTTTGCCCAACAATTGTAATGACTTTGCAATCCAATGTTAATCACTTATCCGACCTCTAAAAATGACTTTGCCCAACAATTGTAATGACTTTGCCATCCACTGTTAATCACTTATCCGACCTCTAAAAATGACATTGCCCAACAATTGTAATGACTTTGCCAACCACTGTTAATCACTTATCAGACCTCTAAAAATGACTTTGCCCAACCATTGTAATGACTTTGCCAACTACTGTTAATCACTTTTCCGACCTCTAAAAATGACTTTGCCCAACAATTGTAATGACTTTGCAAACCACTGTTAATGACTTATCAGGCATCCAAAAATGACTTTGCCCAACAATTGTAATGACTTTGCAAACCACTGTTAATGACTTATCAGGCATCCAAAAATGACTTTGCCCAACAATTGTAATGACTTTGCAAACCACTGTTAATCACTTTTCCGACCTCTAAATATGACTTTGCCCAACAATTGAAATGACTTTGCCAACCACTCTTAATGACTTATCCGGCATCCAAAAAATTTTGCCCAACAATTGTAATGACTTTGCCAACCACTGTTAATCACTTGTCCGACCTCTAAAAATGAATTTGCCCAACAATTGTAATAACTTTGCCAACCACTGTTAATCACTTATCCGACCTCTAAAAATTACTTTGCCCAATAATTGTGATGACTTTGCCAACTACTGTTAATCACTTTTCCGACCTCTAAAAATGACTTTGCCCAACAATTGTAATGACTTTGCAAACCACTGTTAATGACTTATCAGGCATCCAAAAATGACTTTGCCCAACAATTGTAATGACTTTGCAAACCACTGTTAATCACTTGTCCGACCTCTAAAAATGAATTTGCCCAACCATTGTAATGACTTTGCCAACCACTGTTAATCACTTATCCGACCTCTAAAAATTACTTTGCCCAATAATTGTGATGACTTTGCCAACTACTGTTAATCACTTTTCCGACCTCTAAAAATGACTTTGCCCAACAATTGTAATGACTTTGCAAACCACTGTTAATGACTTATCAGGCATCCAAAAATGACTTTGCCCAACAATTGTAATGACTTTGCAAACCACTGTTAATCACTTTTCCGACCTCTAAATATGACTTTGCCCAACAATTGTAATGACTTTGCCAACCACTGTTAATGACTTATCCGGCATCCAAAAAATTTTGCCCAACAATTGTAATGACTTTGCCAACCACTGTTAATCACTTGTCCGACCTCTAAAAATGAATTTGCCCAACAATTGTAATAACTTTGCCAACCACTGTTAATGACTTATCCGTCCTCCAAAAATGACTTTGCCCAACAATTGTAATGACTTTTCCAACCACTGTAAATCACTTACCCGACCTCTAAAAATCACTTTGCACAATAATTGTAATGACTTTGGCAAACACTGTTAATGACTTATCAGGCATCCAAAAATGACTTTGCCCAACAATTATAATGACTTTGCCAACCACTGGTAATGACTTATCCGACCTCTAAAATTGACTTTACCCAACAATTGAAATGACTTTGCCAACCACTATTAATTACTTATCTGACCTGAAAAAATGCTTTGCACAACAATTGTAATGACTATGGCAACCACTGTTAATCACTTATCCGACCTCAAAAAATGACTTTGCACAATAATTGTAATGACTATGCTAACCACTGGTAATGACTTATCCGACTTCTAAAATTGACTTTACCCATCAATTGTAATGACTTTGCCAACCACTGTTTATCACTTATCCGACCCCTAAAAATCACTTTGCACAATAATTGTAATGACTTTGCAAACCACTGTTTATCACTTATCCGACCTCTAAAAATGACTTTGCCCAACAATTGTAATGACTTTGCCAACCACTGTTAATGACTTATCCGGCCTCCAAAAATGGCTTTGCCCAACAATTGTAATGACTTTGCAATCCAATGTTAATCACTAATCCGACCTCTAAAAATGACTTTGCCCAACAATTGTAATGACTTTGCCATCCACTGTTAATCACTTATCCGACCACTAAAAATGACATTGCCCAACAATTGTAATGACTTTGCCAACCACTGTTAATCACTTATCAGACCTCTAAAAATGACTTTGCCCAACCATTGTAATGACTTTGCCAACCACTGTTAATCACTTATCCGACCTCTAAAAATGACTTTGCCCAACAATTGTGATGACTTTGCCAACTACTGTTAATCACTTTTCCGACCTCTAAAAATGACTTTGCCCAACAATTGTACTGACTTTGCAAACCACTGTTAATGACTTATCAGGCATCCAAAAATGACTTTGCCCAACAATTGTAATGACTTTGCAAACCACCGTTAATCACTTTTCCGACCTATAAATATGAATTTGCCCAACAATTGTAATGACTTTGCCAACCACTGTAAATGACTTATCCGGCATCCAAAAATGACTTTGCCCAACAATTGTAATGACTTTGCAAACCACTGTTAATCACTTTTCCGACCTCTAAATATGAATTTGCCCAACAATTGTAATGACTTTGCCAACCACTGTAAATGACTTATCCGACATCTAAAAATGACTTTTCCCAACAATTGTAATTACTTTGCAATCCAATGTTAATCACATATCCGACCTCTAAAAATGACTTTGCCAAACAATTGTAATGACTTTGCCATCCACTGTTAATCACTTATCCGACCTCTAAAAATGACATTGCCCAACAATTGTAATGACTTTTCCAACCACTGTTAATCACTTATCCGACCTCTAAAAATCACTTTGCACAATAATTGTAATGACTTTGCTATCCAATGTTAATCACCTATCCGACCTCTAAAAATGACTTTGCCCAACCACTGGTAATGACTTTGCCCACCACTGGTAATCACTTATCCGACCTCTAAAAATGACTTTGCTTAACAATTGTAATGACTTTGCCAACCACTGGTAATGACTTATCCGACCTCTAAACTTGACTTTACCCAACAATTGTGATGACTTTGCCAACCACTGTTTATCACTTATCCGACCCCTAAAAATCACTTTGCACAATAATTGTAATGACTTTGCAAACCACTGTTTATCACTTATCCGACCTCTAAAAATGACTTTGCCCAACAATTGTAATGACTTTGCCAACCACTGTTAATGACTTATCCGGCCTCCAAAAATGACTTTGCCCAACAATTGTAATGACTTTGCAATCCAATGTTAATCACTTATCCGACCTCTAAAAATGACTTTGCCCAACAATTGTAATGACTTTGCAATCCAATGTTAATCACTTATCCGACCTCTAAAAATGACTTTGCCCAACAATTGTAATGACTTTGCCATCCACTGTTAATCACTTATCCGACCTCTAAAAATGACATTGCCCAACAATTGTAATGACTTTGCCAACCACTGTTAATCACTTATCAGACCTCTAAAAATGACTTTGCCCAACCATTGTAATGACTTTGCCAACTACTGTTAATCACTTTTCCGACCTCTAAAAATGACTTTGCCCAACAATTGTAATGACTTTGCAAACCACTGTTAATGACTTATCAGGCATCCAAAAATGACTTTGCCCAACAATTGTAATGACTTTGCAAACCACTGTTAATGACTTATCAGGCATCCAAAAATGACTTTGCCCAACAATTGTAATGACTTTGCAAACCACTGTTAATCACTTTTCCGACCTCTAAATATGACTTTGCCCAACAATTGAAATGACTTTGCCAACCACTCTTAATGACTTATCCGGCATCCAAAAAATTTTGCCCAACAATTGTAATGACTTTGCCAACCACTGTTAATCACTTGTCCGACCTCTAAAAATGAATTTGCCCAACAATTGTAATAACTTTGCCAACCACTGTTAATCACTTATCCGACCTCTAAAAATTACTTTGCCCAATAATTGTGATGACTTTGCCAACTACTGTTAATCACTTTTCCGACCTCTAAAAATGACTTTGCCCAACAATTGTAATGACTTTGCAAACCACTGTTAATGACTTATCAGGCATCCAAAAATGACTTTGCCCAACAATTGTAATGACTTTGCAAACCACTGTTAATCACTTGTCCGACCTCTAAAAATGAATTTGCCCAACCATTGTAATGACTTTGCCAACCACTGTTAATCACTTATCCGACCTCTAAAAATTACTTTGCCCAATAATTGTGATGACTTTGCCAACTACTGTTAATCACTTTTCCGACCTCTAAAAATGACTTTGCCCAACAATTGTAATGACTTTGCAAACCACTGTTAATGACTTATCAGGCATCCAAAAATGACTTTGCCCAACAATTGTAATGACTTTGCAAACCACTGTTAATCACTTTTCCGACCTCTAAATATGACTTTGCCCAACAATTGTAATGACTTTGCCAACCACTGTTAATGACTTATCCGGCATCCAAAAAATTTTGCCCAACAATTGTAATGACTTTGCCAACCACTGTTAATCACTTGTCCGACCTCTAAAAATGAATTTGCCCAACAATTGTAATAACTTTGCCAACCACTGTTAATGACTTATCCGTCCTCCAAAAATGACTTTGCCCAACAATTGTAATGACTTTTCCAACCACTGTAAATCACTTACCCGACCTCTAAAAATCACTTTGCACAATAATTGTAATGACTTTGGCAAACACTGTTAATGACTTATCAGGCATCCAAAAATGACTTTGCCCAACAATTATAATGACTTTGCCAACCACTGGTAATGACTTATCCGACCTCTAAAATTGACTTTACCCAACAATTGAAATGACTTTGCCAACCACTATTAATTACTTATCTGACCTGAAAAAATGCTTTGCACAACAATTGTAATGACTATGGCAACCACTGTTAATCACTTATCCGACCTCAAAAAATGACTTTGCACAATAATTGTAATGACTATGCTAACCACTGGTAATGACTTATCCGACTTCTAAAATTGACTTTACCCATCAATTGTAATGACTTTGCCAACCACTGTTTATCACTTATCCGACCCCTAAAAATCACTTTGCACAATAATTGTAATGACTTTGCAAACCACTGTTTATCACTTATCCGACCTCTAAAAATGACTTTGCCCAACAATTGTAATGACTTTGCCAACCACTGTTAATGACTTATCCGGCCTCCAAAAATGGCTTTGCCCAACAATTGTAATGACTTTGCAATCCAATGTTAATCACTAATCCGACCTCTAAAAATGACTTTGCCCAACAATTGTAATGACTTTGCCATCCACTGTTAATCACTTATCCGACCACTAAAAATGACATTGCCCAACAATTGTAATGACTTTGCCAACCACTGTTAATCACTTATCAGACCTCTAAAAATGACTTTGCCCAACCATTGTTATGACTTTGCCAACCACTGTTAATCACTTATCCGACCTCTAAAAATGACTTTGCCCAACAATTGTGATGACTTTGCCAACTACTGTTAATCACTTTTCCGACCTCTAAAAATGAATTTGCCCAACAATTGTAATGACTTTGCAAACCACTGTTAATGACTTATCAGGCATCCAAAAATGACTTTGCCCAACAATTGTAATGACTTTGCAAACCACTGTTAATCACTTTTCCGGCATCCAAAAAATTTTGCCCAACAATTGTAATGACTTTGCCAACCACTGTTAATCACTTGTCCGACCTCTAAAAATAAATTTGCCCAACAATTGTAATAACTTTGCCAACCACTGTTAATGACTTATCCGTCCTCCAAAAATGACTTTGCCCAACAATTGTAATGACTTTTCCAACCACTGTTAATCACTTATCCGACCTCTAAAAATCACTTTGCACAATAATTGTAATGACTTTGGCAAACACTGTTTATCACTTATCCGACCTCTAAAAATGACTTTGCCCAACAATTGTAATGACTTTGCCATCCACTTTTAATCACTTATCCGACCTCTAAAAATGACTTTGCCCAACAATTGTAATGTCTTTGCCATCCACTTTTAATCACTTATCCGACATCTAAAAATGACTTTTCCCAACAATTGTAATGACTTTGCCAACCACTGGTAATGACTTTGCCCACCACTGGTAATCACTTATCCGACCTCTAAAAATGACTTTGCTTAACAATTGTAATGACTTTGCCAACCACTGGTAATGACTTATCCGACTTCTAAAATTGACTTTACCCAACAATTGTAATGACTTTGCCAACCACTGTTTATCACTTATCCGACCCCTAAAAATCACTTTGCACAATAATTGTAATGACTTTGCAAACCACTGTTTATCACTTATCCGACCTCTAAAAATGACTTTGCCCAACAATTGTAATGACTTTGCCAACCACTGTTAATGACTTATCCGGCCTCCAAAAATGACTTTGCCCAACAATTGTAATGACTTTGCAATCCAATGTTAATCACTTATCCGACCTCTAAAAATGACTTTGCCCAACAATTGTAATGACTTTGCCATCCACTGTTAATCACTTATCCGACCTCTAAAAATGACATTGCCCAACAATTGTAATCACTTTGCCAACCATTGTTAATCACTTATCAGACCTCTAAAAATGACTTTGCCCAACCATTGTAATGACTTTGCCAACCACTGTTAATCACTTATCCGACCTCTAAAAATGACTTTGCCCAACAATTGTGATGACTTTGCCAACTACTGTTAATCACTTTTCCGACCTCTAAAAATGACTTTGCCCAACAATTGTAATGACTTTGCAAACCACTGTTAATGACTTATCAGGCATCCAAAAATGACTTTGCCCAACAATTGTAATGACTTTGCAAACCACTGTTAATCACTTTTCCGACCTCTAAATATGAATTTGCCCAACAATTGTAATGACTTTGCCAACCACTGTAAATGACTTATCCGGCATCCAAAAAATTTTGCCCAACAATTGTAATTACTTTGCAATCCAATGTTAATCACTTATCCGACCTCTAAAAATGACTTTGCCCAACAATTGTAATGACTTTGCCATCCACTGTTAATCACTTATCCGACCTCTAAAAATGACATTGCCAAACAATTGTAATGACTTTTCCAACCACTGTTAATCACTTATCCGACCTCTAAAAATCACTTTGCACAATAATTGTAATGACTTTGCTATCCAATGTTAATCACCTATCCGACCTCTAAAAATGATTTTGCCCAACAATTGTAATGACTTTGCCATCCACTGTTAATCACTTATCCGACATCTAAAAATGACTTTTCCCAACAATTGTAATGACTTTGCCAACCACTGGTAATGACTTTGCCCACCACTGGTAATCACTTATCCGACCTCTAAAAATGACTTTGCTTAACAATTGTAATGACTTTGCCAACCACTGGTAATGACTTATCCGACCTCTAAACTTGACTTTACCCAACAATTGTGATGACTTTGCCAACCACTGTTTATCACTTATCCGACCCCTAAAAATCACTTTGCCCAACAATTGTAATGACTTTGCAATCCAATGTTAATCACTTATCCGACCTCTAAAAATGACTTTGCCCAACAATTGTAATGACTTTGCAATCCAATGTTAATCATTTATCCGACCTCTAAAAATGACTTTGCCCAACAATTGTAATGACTTTGCCATCCACTGTTAATCACTTATCCGACCTCTAAAAATGACATTGCCCAACAATTGTAATGACTTTGCCAACCACTGTTAATCACTTATCAGACCTCTAAAAATGACTTTGCCCAACCATTGTAATGACTTTGCCAACAACTGTTAATCACTTTTCCGACCTCTAAAAATGACATTGCCCAACAATTGTAATGACTTTGCCAACCATTGTTAATCACTTATCAGACCTCTAAAAATGACTTTGCCCAACCATTGTAATGACTTTGCCTACCACTGTTAATCACTTATCCGACCTCTAAAAATGACTTTGCCCAACAATTGTGATGACTTTGCCAACTACTGTTAATCACTTTTCCGACCTCTAAAAATGACTTTGCCCAACAATTGTAATGACTTTGCAAACCACTGTTAATGACTTATCAGGCATCCAAAAATGACTTTGCCCAACAATTGTAATGACTTTGCAAACCACTGTTAATCACTTTTCCGACCTCTAAATATGAATTTGCCCAACAATTGTAATGACTTTGCCAACCACTGTAAATGACTTATCCGGCATCCAAAAATGACTTTGCCCAACAATTGAAATGACTTTGCAAACCACTGTTAATCACTTTTCCGACCTCTAAATATGAATTTGCCCAACAATTGTAATGACTTTGCCAACCACTGTAAATGACTTATCCGACATCTAAAAATGACTTTTCCCAACAATTGTAATTACTTTGCAATCCAATGTTAATCACTTATCCGACCTCTAAAAATGACTTTGCCCAACAATTGTAATGACTTTGCCATCCACTGTTAATCACTTATCCGACCTCTAAAAATGACATTGCCCAACAATTGTAATGACTTTTCCAACCACTGTTAATCACTTATCCGACCTCTAAAAATCACTTTGCACAATAATTGTAATGACTTTGCTATCCAATGTTAATCATCTATCCGACCTCTAAAAATGACTTTGCCCAACAATTGTAATGACTTTGCCATCCACTGTTAATCACTTATCCGACATCTAAAAATGACTTTTCCCAACAATTGGAATGACTTTGCCAACCACTGGTAATGACTTTGCCCACCACTGGTAATCACTTATCCGACCTCTAAAAATGACTTTGCTTAACAATTGTAATGACTTTGCCAACCACTGGTAATGACTCATCCGACCTCTAAACTTGACTTTACCCAACAATTGTGATGACTTTGCCAACCACTGTTTATCACTTATCCGACCCCTAAAAATCACTTTGCACAATAATTGTAATGACTTTGCCAACTACTGTTAATCACTTATCCGACCTCTAAAAATGACATTGCCCAACAATTGTAATGACTTTGCCATCCACTGTTAATCACTTATCCGACCTCTAAAAATGACATTGCCCAACAATTGTAATGACTTTGCCAACCATTGTTAATCACTTATCAGACCTCTAAAAATGACTTTGCCCAACCATTGCAATGACTTTGCCAACCACTGTTAATCACTTATCCGACCTCTAAAAATGACTTTGCCCAACAATTGTGATGACTTTGCCAACTACTGTTAATCACTTTTCCGACCTCTAAAAATGACTTTGCCCAACAATTGTAATGACTTTGCAAACCACTGTTAATGACTTATCAGGCATCCAAAAATGACTTTGCCCAACAATTGTAATGACTTTGCAAACCACTGTTAATCACTTTTCCGACCTCTAAATATGAATTTGCCAAACAATTGTAATGACTTTACCAACCACTGTAAATGACTTATCCGGCATCCAAAAATGACTTTGCCCAACAATTGTAATGACTTTGCAAACCACTGTTAATCACTTTTCCGACCTCTAAATATGAATTTGCCCAACAATTGTAATGACTTTGCCAACCACTGTAAATGACTTATCCGACATCTAAAAATGACTTTTCCCAACAATTGTAATTACTTTGCAATCCAATGTTAATCACTTATCCGACCTCTAAAAATGACTTTGCCCAACAATTGTAATGACTTTGCCATCCACTGTTAATCACTTATCCGACCTCTAAAAATGACATTGCCCAACAATTGTAATGACTTTTCCAACCACTGTTAATCACTTATCCGACCTCTAAAAATCACTTAGCACAATAATTGTAATGACTTTGCTATCCAATGTTAATCACCTATCCGACCTCTAAAAATGACTTTGCCCAACAATTGTAATGACTTTGCCATCCACTGTTAATCACTTATCCGACATCTAAAAATGACTTTTCCCAACAATTGTAATGACTTTGCCAACCACTGGTAATGACTTTGCCCACCACTGGTAATCACTTATCCGACCTCTAAAAATGACTTTGCTTAACAATTGTAATGACTTTGCCAACCACTGGTAATGACTTATCCGACCTCTAAACTTGACTTTACCCAACAATTGTGATGACTTTGCCAACCACTGTTTATCACTTATCCGACCCCTAAAAATCACTTTGCACAATAATTGTAATGACTTTGCAAACCACTGTTTATCACTTATCCGACCTCTAAAAATGACTTTGCCCAACAATTGTAATGACTTTGCCAACCACTGTTAATGACTTATCCGGCCTCCAAAAATGACTTTGCCCAACAATTGTAATGACTTTGCAATCCAATGTTAATCACTTATCCGACCTCTAAAAATGACTTTGCCCAACAATTGTAATGACTTTGCAATCCAATGTTAATCACTTATCCGACCTCTAAAAATGACTTTGCCCAACAATTGTAATGACTTTGCCATCCACTGTTAATCACTTATCCGACCTCTAAAAATGACATTGCCCAACAATTGTAATGACTTTGCCAACCACTGTTAATCACTTATCAGACCTCTAAAAATGACTTTGCCCAACCATTGTAATGACTTTGCCAACTACTGTTAATCACTTTTCCGACCTCTAAAAATGACTTTGCCCAACAATTGTAATGACTTTGCAAACCACTGTTAATGACTTATCAGGCATCCAAAAATGACTTTGCCCAACAATTGTAATGACTTTGCAAACCACTGTTAATGACTTATCAGGCATCCAAAAATCTCTTTGCCCAACAATTGTAATGACTTTGCAAACCACTGTTAATCACTTTTCCGACCTCTAAATATGAATTTGCCCAACAATTGTAATGACTTTGCCAACCACTGTAAATGACTTATCCGGCATCCAAAAATGACTTTGCCCAACAATTGTAATGACTTTGCAAACCACTGTTAATCACTTTTCCGACCTCTAAATATGAATTTGCCCAACAATTGTAATGACTTTGCCAACCACTGTAAATGACTTATCCGACATCTAAAAATGACTTTTCCCAACAATTGTAATTACTTTGCAATCCAATGTTAATCACTTATCCGACCTCTAAAAATGACTTTGCCCAACAATTGTAATGACTTTGCCATCCACTGTTAATCACTTATCCGACCTCTAAAAATGACATTGCCCAACAATTGTAATGACTTTTCCAACCACTGTTAATCACTTATCCGACCTCTAAAAATCACTTTGCACAATAATTGTAATGACTTTGCTATCCAATGTGAATCACCTATCCGACCTCTAAAAATGACTTTGCCCAACAATTGTAATGACTTTGCCATCCACTGTTAATCACTTATCCGACATCTAAAAATGACTTTTCCCAACAATTGTAATGACTTTGCCAACCACTGGTAATGACTTTGCCCACCACTGGTAATCACTTATCCGACCTCTAAAAATGACTTTGCTTAACAATTGTAATGACTTTGCCAACCACTGGTAATGACTTATCCGACCTCTAAACTTGACTTTACCCAACAATTGTGATGACTTTGCCAACCACTGTTTATCACTTATCCGACCCCTAAAAATCACTTTGCACAATAATTGTAATGACTTTGCAAACCACTGTTTATCACTTATCCGACCTCTAAAAATGACTTTGCCCAACAATTGTAATGACTTTGCCAACCACTGTTAATGACTTATCCGGCCTCCAAAAATGACTTTGCCCAACAATTGTAATGACTTTGCAATCCAATGTTAATCACTTATCCGACCTCTAAAAATGACTTTGCCCAACAATTGTAATGACTTTGCAATCCACTGTTAATCACTTATCCGACCTCTAAAAATGACATTGCCCAACAATTGTAATGACTTTGCCAACCACTGTTAATCACTTATCAGACCTCTAAAAATGACTTTGCCCAACCATTGTAATGACTTTGCCAACTACTGTTAATCACTTTTCCGACCTCTAAAAATGACTTTGCCCAACAATTTTAATGACTTTGCAAACCACTGTTAATGACTTATCAGGCATCCAAAAATGACTTTGCCCAACAATTGTAATGACTTTGCAAACCACTGTTAATGACTTATCAGGCATCCAAAAATGACTTTGCCCAACAATTGTAATGACTTTGCAAACCACTGTTAATCACTTTTCCGACCTCTAAATATGACTTTGCCCAACAATTGAAATGACTGTGCCAACCACTCTTAATGACTTATCCGGCATCCAAAAAATTTGCCCAACAATTGTAATGACTTTGCCAACCACTGTTAATCACTTGTCCGACCTCTAAAAATGAATTTGCCCAACAATTGTAATAACTTTGCCAACCACTGTTAATGACTTATCCGTCCTCCAAAAATGACTTTGCCCAACAATTGTAATGACTTTTCCAACCACTGTTAATCACTTATCCGACCTCTAAAAATCACTTTGCACTATAATTGTAATGACTTCGGCAAACACTGTTTATCACTTATCCGACCTCTAAAAATGACTTTGCCCAACAATTGTAATGACTTTGCTATCCAATGTTAATCACCTATCCGACCTCTAAAAATGACTTTGCCCAACAATTGTAATGACTTTGCCAACTACTGTTAATCACTTTTCCGACCTCTAAAAATGACTTTACCCAACCATTGTAATGACTTTGCCAACTACTGTTAATCACTTATCCGACCTCTAAAAATGACTTTGCCCAACAATTGTAATGACTTTGCCATCCACTGTTAATCACTTATCCGACCTCTAAAAATGACATTGCCCAACAATTGTAATGACTTTGCCAACCATTGTTAATCACTTATCAGACCTCTAAAAATGACTTTGCCCAACCATTGTAATGACTTTGCCAACCACTGTTAATCACTTATCCGACCTCTAAAAATGACTTTGCCCAACAATTGTGATGACTTTGCCAACTACTGTTAATCACTTTTCCGACCTCTAAAAATGACTTTGCCCAACAATTGTAATGACTTTGCAAACCACTGTTAATGACTTATCAGGCATCCAAAAATGACTTTGCCCAACAATTGTAATGACTTTGCAAACCACTGTTAATCACTTTTCCGACCTCTAAATATGAATTTGCCCAACAATTGTAATGACTTTGCCAACCACTGTAAATGACTTATCCGGCATCCAAAAATGACTTTGCCCAACAATTGTAATGACTTTGCAAACCACTGTTAATCACTTTTCCGACCTCTAAATATGAATTTGCCCAACAATTGTAATGACTTTGCCAACCACTGTAAATGACTTATCCGACATCTAAAAATGACTTTGCCCAACAATTGTAATGACTTTGCAATCCAATGTTAATCACTTATCCGACCTCTAAAAATGACTTTGCCCAACAATTGTAATGACTTTGCCATCCACTGTTAATCACTTATCCGACCTCTAAAAATGACATTGCCCAACAATTGTAATGACTTTTCCAACCACTGTTAATCACTTATCCGACCTCTAAAAATCACTTTGCACAATAATTGTAATGACTTTGCTATCCAATGTTAATCACCTATCCGACCTCTAAAAATGACTTTGCCCAACAATTGTAATGACTTTGCCATCCACTGTTAATCACTTATCCGACATCTAAAAATGACTTTTCCCAACAATTGTAATGACTTTGCCAACCACTGGTAATGACTTTGCCCACCACTGGTAATCACTTATCCGACCTCTAAAAATGACTTTGCTTAACAATTGTAATGACTTTGCCAACCACTGGTAATGACTTATCCGACCTCTAAACTTGACATTACCCAACAATTGTGATGACTTTGCCAACCACTGTTTATCACTTATCCGACCCCTAAAAATCACTTTGCACAATAATTGTAATGACTTTGCAAACCACTGTTTATCACTTATCCGACCTCTAAAAATGACTTTGCCCAACAATTGTAATGACTTTGCCAACCACTGTTAATGACTTATCCGGCCTCCAAAAATGACTTTGCCCAACAATTGTAATGACTTTGCAATCCAATGTAAATCACTTATCCGACCTCTAAAAATGACTTTGCCCAACAATTGTAATGACTTTGCAATCCAATGTTAATCACTTATCCGACCTCTAAAAATGACTTTGCCCAACAATTGTAATGACTTTGCCATCCACTGTTAATCACTTATCCGACCTCTAAAAATGACATTGCCCAACAATTGTAATGACTTTGCCAACCACTGTTAATCACTTATCAGACCCCTAAAAATGACTTTGCCCAACCATTGTAATGACTTTGCCAACTACTGTTAATCACTTTTCCGACCTCTAAAAATGACTTTGCCCAACAATTGTAATGACTTTGCAAACCACTGTTAATGACTTATCAGGCATCCAAAAATGACTTTGCCCAACAATTGTGATGACTTTGCAAACCACTGTTAATGACTTATCAGGCATCCAAAAATGACTTTGCCCAACAATTGTAATGACTTTGCAAACCACTGTTAATCACTTTTCCGACCTCTAAATATGACTTTGCCCAACAATTGAAATGACTTTGCCAACCACTCTTAATGACTTATCCGGCATCCAAAAAATTTTGCCCAACAATTGTAATGAGTTTGCCAACCACTGTTAATCACTTGTCCGACCTCTAAAAATGAATTTGCCCAACAATTGTAATAACTTTGCCAACCACTGTTAATGACTTATCCGTCCTCCAAAAATGACTTTGCCCAACAATTGTAATGACTTTTCCAACCACTGTTAATCACTTATCCGACCTCTAAAAATCACTTTGCACTATAATTGTAATGACTTTGGCAAACACTGTTTATCACTTATCCGACCTCTAAAAATGACTTTGCCCAACAATTGTAATGACTTTGCTATCCAATGTTAATCACCTATCCGACCTCTAAAAATGACTTTGCCCAACAATTGTAATGACTTTGCCATCCACTTTTAATCACTTATCCGACATCTAAAAATGACTTTTCCCAACAATTGTAATGACTTTGCCAACCACTGGTAATGACTTTGCCCACCACTGGTAATCACTTATCCGACCTCTAAAATTGACTTTACCCAACAATTGTGATGACTTTGCCAACCACTGTTGATCACTTTTCCGACCTCTAAAAATGACTTTGCCCAACGATTGTAATGACTTTGCCAACCACTGTAAATGACTTATCCGGCATCCAAAAATGACTTTGCCCAACAATTGTAATGACTTTGCAAACCACTGTTAATCACTTTTCCGACCTCTAAATATGAATTTGCCCAACAATTGTAATGACTTTGCCAACCACTGGTAATGACTTATCCGACATCTAAAAATGTCTTTGCCCAACAATTGTAATGACTTTGCTATCCAATGTTAATCACCTATCCGACCTCTAAAAATGACTTTGCCCAACAATTGTAATGACTTTGCTACCACTGTTAATCACTTATCCGACATCTAAAAATGACTTTTCCCAACAATTGTAATGACTTTGCCAACCACTGGTAATGACTTTGCCCACCACTGGTAATCACTTATCCGACCTCTAAAAATGACTTTGCTTAACAATTGTAATGACTTTGCCAACCACTGGTAATGACTTATCCGACATCTAAAAATGACTTTTCCCAACAATTGTAATGACTTTGCCAACCACTGGTAATGACTTTGCCAACCACTGTTAATGACTTATCCGTCCTCCAAAAATGACTTTGCCCAACAATTGTAATGACTTTTCCAACCACTGTTAATCACTTATCCGACCTCTAAAAATCACTTTGCACAATAATTGTAATGACTTTGGCAAACACTGTTTATCACTTATCCGACCTCTAAAAATGACTTTGCCCAACAATTGTAATGACTTTGCTATCCAATGTTAATCACCTATCCGACCTCTAAAAATGACTTTGCCCAACAATTGTAATGACTTTGCCATCCACTGTTAATCACTTATCCGACATCTAAAAATGACTTTTCCCAACAATTGTAATGACTTTGCCAACCACTGGTAATGACTCTGCCCACCACTGATAATCACTTATCCGACCTCTAAAAATGACTTTGCTTAACAATTGTAATGACTTTGCCAACCACTGGTAATGACTTATCCGACCTCTAAAATTGACTTTACCCAACAATTGTGATGACTTTGCCAACCACTGTAAATCACTTTTCCGACCTCTAAAAATGACTTTGCCCAACAATTGTAATGACTTTGCAAACCACTGTTTATCACTTTACCGACCTCTAAAAATGACTTTGCCCAACAATTGTAATGACTTTGCCAACCACTGTTAATGACTTATCAGGCATCCAAAAATGACTTTGCCCAACAATTGTAATGACTTTGCCAACCACTGGTAATGACTTATCCGACCTCTAAAATTGACTTTACCCAACAATTGAAATGACTTTGCCAACCACTATTAATTACTTATCCGACCTGAAAAAATGACTTTGCACAACAATTGTAATGACTATGGCAACCACTGTTAATCACTTATCCGACCTCAAAAATGACTTTGCACAACAATTGTAATGACTATGCCAACCACTGTTGATCACTTTTCCGACCTCTAAAAATGACTTTGCCCAACAATTGTAATGACTTTGCCAACCACTGTTAATCACTTGTCCGACCTCTAAAAATGAATTTGCCCAACAATTGTAAAAACTTTGCCAACCACTGTTAATGACTTATCCGTCCTCCAAAAATGACTTTGCCCAACAATTGTAATGACTTTTCCAACGACTGTTAATCAATTATCCAACATCTAAAAATGACTTTGCACAACAATTGTAATGACAATGCCAACCACTTTTAATGATTTATCCGGCCTCCAAAAATGACTTTGCCCAACAATTGTAATGACTTTGCAATCCAATGTTAATCACTTATCCGACCTCTAAAAATGACTTTGCCCAACAATTGTAATGACTTTGCCATCCACTGTTAATCACATATCCGACCTCTAAAAATGACATTGCCCAACAATTGTAATGACTTTGCCAACCACTGTTTATCACTTATCCCACCTCTAAAAATGACTTTGCCCAACAATTGTAATGACTTTGCTATCCAATGTTAATCACCTATCCGACCTCTAAAAATGACTTTGCCCAACAATTGTAATGACTTTGCCATCCACTGTTAATGACTTATCCGACATCTAAAAATGACTTTTCCCAACAATTGTAATGACTTTGCCAACCACTGGTAATGACTTTGCCCACCACTGGTAATCACTTATCCGACCTCTAAAAATGACTTTGCTTAACAATTGTAATGACTTTGCCAACCACTGGTAATGACTTATCCGACCTCTAAAATTGACTTTACCCAACAATTGTGATGACTTTGCCAACCACTGTTAATCACTTTTCCGACCTCTAAAAATGACTTTGCCCAACAATTGTAATGACTTTGCAAACCACTGTTAATCACTTTTCCGACCTCTAAAAATGACTTTGCCCAACAATTGTAATGACTTTGCCATCCACTGTTAATCACTTATCCGACCTCTAAAAATGACATTGCCCAACAATTGTAATGACTTTGCCAACCACTGTTAATCACTTATCAGACCTCTAAAAATGACTTTGCCCAACCATTGTAATGACTTTGCCAACCACTGTTAATCACTTATCCGACCTCTAAAAATTACTTTGCCCAACAATTGTGATGACTTTGCCAACTACTGTTAATCACTTTTCCGACCTCTAAAAATGACTTTGCCCAACAATTGTAATGACTTTGCAAACCACTGTTAATGACTTATCAGGCATCCAAAAATGACTTTGCCCAACAATTGTAATGACTTTGCAAACCACTGTTAATCACTTTTCCGACCACTAAATATGACTTTGCCCAACAATTGTAATGACTTTGCCAACCACCGTTAATGACTTATCCGGCATCCAAAAAATTTTGCCCAACAATTGTAATGACTTTTCCAACCACTGTTAATCACTTATCCGACCTCTAAAAATCACTTTGCACAATAATTGTAATGACTTCGCTATCCAATGTTAATCACCTATCCGACCTCTAAAAATGACTTTGCCCAACAATTGTAATGACTTTGCCATCCACTGTTAATCACTTATCCGACATCTAAAAATGACTTTTCCCAACAATTGTAATGACTTTGCCAACCACTGGTAATGACTTTGCCCACCACTGGTAATCACTTATCCGACCTCTAAAAATGACTTTGCTTAACAATTGTAATGACTTTGCCAACCACTGGTAATGACTTATCCGACCTCTAAAATTGACTTTCCCCAACAATTGTGATGACTTTGCCAACCACTGTTAATCACTTTTCCGACCTCTAAAAATGACTTTGCCCAACAATTGTAATGACTTTGCAAACCACTGTAAATCACTTTACCGACCTCTAAAAATGACTTTGCCCAACAATTGTAATGACTTTGCCAACCACTGTTAATGACTTATCAGGCATCCAAAAATGACTTTGCCCAACAATTGTAATGACTTTGCCAACCACTGGTAATGACTTATCCCACCTCTAAAATTGACTTTACCCAACAATTGAAATGACTTTGCCAACCACTATTAATTACTTATCCGAACTGAAAAAATGACTTTGCACAACAATTGTAATGACTATGGCAACCACTGTTAATCACTTATCCGACCTGAAAAAATGACTTTGCACAACAATTGTAATGACTATGCCAACCACTGTTGATCACTTTTCCGACCTCTAAAAATGACTTTGCCCAACAATTGTAATGACTTTGCCAACCACTGTTAATCACTTGTCCGACCTCTAAAAATGAATTTGCCCAACAATTGTAATAACTTTGCCAACCACTGTTAATGACTTATCCGTCCTCCAAAAATGACTTTGCCCAACAATTGTAATGACTTTTCCAACGACTGATAATCAATTATCCAACATCTAAAAATGACTTTGCACAACAATTGTAATGACTATGCCAACCACTGTTAATGACTTATCCGGCCTCCAAAAATGACTTTGCCCAACAATTGTAATGACTTTGCAATCCAATGTTAATCACTTATCCGACCTCTAAAAATGACTTTGCCCAACAATTGTAATGACTTTGCCATCCACTGTTATCACTTATCCGACCTCTAAAAATGACATTGCCCAACAATTGTAATGACTTTGCCAAAAACTGTTAATCACTTATCAGACCTCCAAAAATGACTTTGCCCAACAATTGTAATGACTTTGCAATCCAATGTTAATCACTTATCCGACCTCTAAAAATGACTTTGCCCAACCATTGTAATGACTTTGCCAACCACTGTTAATCACTTATCCGACCTCTAAAAATTACTTTGCCCAACAATTGTGATGACTTTGCCAACTACTGTTAATCACTTTTCCGACCTCTAAAAATGACTTTGCCCAACAATTGTAATGACTTTGCAAACCACTGTTAATGACTTATCTGGCATCCAAAAATGACTTTGCCCAACAATTGTAATGACTTTGCAAACCACTGTTAATCACTTTTCCGACCTCTAATAATGACTTTGCCCAACAATTGTAATGACTTTGCCAACCACTGTTAATGACTTATCCGGCATCCAAAAAATTTTGCCCAACAATTGTAATGACTTTTCCAACCACTGTTAATCACTTATCCGACCTCTAAAAATCACTTTGCACAATAATTGTAATGACTTTGGCAAACACTGTTTATCACTTATCCCACCTCTAAAAATGACTTTGCCCAACAATTGTAATGACTTTGCTATCCAATGTTAATCACCTATCCGACCTCTAAAAATGACTTTGCCCAACAATTGTAATGACTTTGCCATCCACTGTTAATCACTTATCCGACATCTAAAAATGACTTTTCCCAACAATTGTAATGACTTTGCCAACCACTGGTAATGACTTTGCCCACCACTGGTAATCACTTATCCGACCTCTAAAAATGACTTTGCTTAACAATTGTAATGACTTTGCCAACCACTGGTAATGACTTATCCGACCTCTAAAATTGACTTTACCCAACAATTGTGATGACTTTGCAAACCACTGTTAATCATTTATCCGACCTCTAAAAATGACTTTGCCCAACAATTGTAATGACTTTGCCATCCACTGTTAATCACTTATCCGACCTCTAAAAATGACATTGCCCAACAATTGTAATGACTTTGCCAACCACTGTTAATCACTTATCAGACCTCTAAAAATGACTTTGCCCAACCATTGTAATGACTTTGCCAACCACTGTTAATCACTTATCCGACCTCTAAAAATTACTTTGCCCAACAATTGTGATGACTTTGCCAACTACTGTTAATCACTTATCCGACCTCTAAAAATTACTTTGCCCAACAATTGTGATGACTTTGCCAACTACTGTTAATCACTTTACCGACCTCTAAAAATGACTTTGCCCAACAATTGTAATGACTTTGCCAACCACTGTTAATGACTTATCAGGCATCCAAAAATGACTTTGCCCAACAATTGTAATGACTTTGCCAACCACTGGTAATGACTTATCCCACCTCTAAAATTGACTTTACCCAACAATTGAAATGACTTTGCCAACCACTATTAATTACTTATCCGACCTGAAAAAATGACTTTGCACAACAATTGTAATGACTATGGCAACCACTGTTAATCACTTATCCGACCTGAAAAAATGACTTTGCACAACAATTGTAATGACTATGCCAACCACTGTTGATCACTTTTCCGACCTCTAAAAATGACTTTGCCCAACAATTGTAATGACTTTGCCAACCACTGTTAATCACTTGTCAGACCTCTAAAAATGAATTTGCCCAACAATTGTAATAACTTTGCCAACCACTGTTAATGACTTATCCGTCCTCCAAAAATGACTTTGCCCAACAATTGTAATGACTTTTCCAACGACTGATAATCAATTATCCAACATCTAAAAATGACTTTGCACAACAATTGTAATGACTATGCCAACCACTGTTAATGACTTATCCGGCCTCCAAAAATGACTTTGCCCAACAATTGTAATGACTTTGCAATCCAATGTTAATCACTTATCCGACCTCTAAAAATGACTTTGCCCAACAATTGTAATGACTTTGCCATCCACTGTTATCACTTATCCGACCTCTAAAAATGACATTGCCCAACAATTGTAATGACTTTGCCAAAAACTGTTAATCACTTATCAGACCTCCAAAAATGACTTTGCCCAACAATTGTAATGACTTTGCAATCCAATGTTAATCACTTATCCGACCTCTAAAAATGACTTTGCCCAACCATTGTAATGACTTTGCCAACCACTGTTAATCACTTATCCGACCTCTAAAAATTACTTTGCCCAACAATTGTGATGACTTTGCCAACTACTGTTAATCACTTTTCCGACCTCTAAAAATGACTTTGCCCAACAATTGTAATGACTTTGCAAACCACTGTTAATGACTTATCTGGCATCCAAAATGACTTTGCCCAACAATTGTAATGACTTTGCAAACCACTGTTAATCACTTTTCCGACCTCTAATAATGACTTTGCCCAACAATTGTAATGACTTTGCCAACCACTGTTAATGACTTATCCGGCATCCAAAAAATTTTGCCCAACAATTGTAATGACTTTTCCAACCACTGTTAATCACTTATCCGACCTCTAAAAATCACTTTGCACAATAATTGTAATGACTTTGGCAAACACTGTTTATCACTTATCCCACCTCTAAAAATGACTTTGCCCAACAATTGTAATGACTTTGCTATCCAATGTTAATCACCTATCCGACCTCTAAAAATGACTTTGCCCAACAATTGTAATGACTTTGCCATCCACTGTTAATCACTTATCCGACATCTAAAAATGACTTTTCCCAACAATTGTAATGACTTTGCCAACCACTGGTAATGACTTTGCCCACCACTGGTAATCACTTATCCGACCTCTAAAAATGACTTTGCTTAACAATTGTAATGACTTTGCCAACCACTGGTAATGACTTATCCGACCTCTAAAATTGACTTTACCCAACAATTGTGATGACTTTGCAAACCACTGTTAATCATTTATCCGACCTCTAAAAATGACTTTGCCCAACAATTGTAATGACTTTGCCATCCACTGTTAATCACTTATCCGACCTCTAAAAATGACATTGCCCAACAATTGTAATGACTTTGCCAACCACTGTTAATCACTTATCAGACCTCTAAAAATGACTTTGCCCAACCATTGTAATGACTTTGCCAACCACTGTTAATCACTTATCCGACCTCTAAAAATTACTTTGCCCAACAATTGTGATGACTTTGCCAACTACTGTTAATCACTTTTCCGACCTCTAAAAATGACTTTGCCCAACAATTGTAATGACTTTGCAAACCACTGTTAATGACTTATCAGGCATCCAAAAATGACTTTGCCCAACAATTGTAATGACTTTGCAAACCACTGTTAATCACTTTTCCGACCACTAAATATGACTTTGCTCAACAATTGTAATGACTTTGCCAACCACCGTTAATGACTTATCCGGCATCCAAAAAATTTTGCCCAACAATTGTAATGACTTTTCCAACCACTGTTAATCACTTATCCGACCTCTAAAAATCACTTTGCACAATAATTGTAATGACTTTGGCAAACACTGTTTATCACTTATCCCACCTCTAAAAATGACTTTGCCCAACAATTGTAATGACTTTGCTATCCAATGTTAATCACCTATCCGACCTCTAAAAATGACTTTGCCCAACAATTGTAATGACTTTGCTATCCACTGTTAATCACTTATCCGACAATTAAAAATGACTTTTCCCAACAATTGTAATGACTTTGCCAACCACTGGTAATGACTTTGCCCACCACTGGTAATCACTTTTCCGACCTCTAAAAATGACTTTGCCCAACAATTGTAATGACTTTGCAAACCACTGTTAATGACTTATCAGGCATCCAAAATGACTTTGCCCAACAATTGTAATGACTTTGCAAACCACTGTTAATCACTTTTCCGACCACTAAATATGACTTTGCTCAACAATTGTAATGACTTTGCCAACCACCGTTAATGACTTATCCGGCATCCAAAAAATTTTGCCCAACAAATGTAATGACTTTTCCAACCACTGTTAATCACTTATCCGACCTCTAAAAATCACTTTGCACAATAATTGTAATGACTTTGGCAAACACTGTTTATCACTTATCCCACCTCTAAAAATGACTTTGCCCAACAATTGTAATGACTTTGCTATCCAATGTTAATCACCTATCCGACCTCTAAAAATGACTTTGCCCAACAATTGTAATGACTTTGCTATCCACTGTTAATCACTTATCCGACAATTAAAAATGACTTTTCCCAACAATTGTAATGACTTTGCCAACCACTGGTAATGACTTTGCCCACCACTGGTAATCACTTATCCGACCTCTAAAAATGACTTTGCTTAACAATTGTAATGACTTTGCCAACCACTGGTAATGACTTATCCGACCTCTAAAATTGACTTTGCCCAACAATTGTAATGACTTTGCAAACCACTGTTAATCACTTTACCGACCTCTAAAAATGACTTTGCCCAACAATTGTAATGACTTTGCCAACCACTGTTAATGACTTATCAGGCATCCAAAAATGACTTTGCCCAACAATTGTAATGACTTTGCAAACCACTGTTAATCACTTTTCCGACCACTAAATATGACTTTGCTCAACAATTGTAATGACTTTGCCAACCACCGTTAATGACTTATCCGGCATCCAAAAAATTTTGCCCAACAATTGTAATGACTTTTCCAACCACTGTTAATCACTTATCCGACCTCGAAAAATCACTTTGCACAATAATTGTAATGACTTTGGCAAACACTGTTTATCACTTATCCCACCTCTAAAAATGACTTTGCCCAACAATTGTAATGACTTTGCTATCCAATGTTAATCACCTATCCGACCTCTAAAAATGACTTTGCCCAACAATTGTAATGACTTTGCAAACCACTGTTAATCACTTTACCGACCTCTAAAAATGACTTTGCCCAACAATTGTAATGACTTTGCCAACCACTGTTAATGACTTATCAGGCATCCAAAAATGACTTTGCCCAACAATTGTAATGACTTTGCCAACCACTGGTAATGACTTATCCGACCTCTAAAATTGACTTTACCCAACAATTGAAATGACTTTGCCAACCACTATTAATTACTTATCCGACCTGAAAAAATGACTTTGCACAACAATTGTAATGACTATGGCAACCACTGTTAATCACTTATCCGACCTCAAAAAATGACTTTGCACAACAATTGTAATGACTATGCCAACCACTGTTGATCACTTTTCCGACCTCTAAAAATGAATTTGCCCAACAATTGTAATAACTTTGCCAACCACTGTTAATGACTTATCCGTCCTCCAAAAATGACTTTGCCCAACAATTGTAATGACTTTTCCAACCACTGATAATCACTAATCCGGCCTCTAAAAATGACTTTGCCCAACAATTGTAATGACTTTGCCAACCACTGTTAATCACTTTTCCGGCCTCTAAAAATGACATTGCCCAACAATTGTAATGACATTGCCAACCATTGTAAATCACTTATCCTACCTCTTAATATGACTTTGCACAGCAATTGTAATGACTATTCAAACCACTATTAATCAATTATCCAACATCTAAAAATGACTTTGCACAACAACTGTAATGACTATGCCAACCACTGTTAATCACTTTTCCGACCTCTAAAAATGACTTTGCCCAACAATTGTAATGACTTTGCCAACCACTGTTAATCACTTGTCCGACCTCTAAAAATGAATTTGCCCAACAATTGTAATGACTTTGCCAACCACTGTTAATGACTTATCCGTCCTCCAAAAATGACTTTGCCCAACAATTGTAATAACTTTGCCAACCATTGTAAATCACTTATCCTACCTCTTAAAATGACTTTGCACAACAATTGTAATGACTATTCAAACCACTATTAATCAATTATCCAACATCTAAAAATGACTTTGCACAACAATTGTAATGACTATGCCAACCACTGTTAATCACTTTTCCGACCTCTAAAAATGACTTTGCCGAACAATTGTAATGACTTTGCCAACCACTGTTAATCACTTATCCGACCTCTAAAAATGACTCTGCCCAGCAATTGTAATGACTTTGCCAACCACTGTTAATCACTTATCCGACCTCTAAAAATGACTTTGCCAACAATTGTGATGACTTTGCCAACCACTGTTAATCACTTTTCCGACCTCTAAAAATGACTTTGCCCAACTATTGTAATGACTTTGCCAACCACTGTTAATCACTTATCAGACCTCTAAAAATGACTTTGCCCAACCATTGTAATGACTTTGCCAACCACTGTTAATCACTTATCCGACCTCTAAAAATGACTTTGCCCAACAATTGTAATGACTTTGCCAACCACTGTTAATCACTTTTCCGGCCTCTAAAAATGACATTGCCCAACAATTGTAATGACTTTGCCAACCATTTTTAATCACTTATCCTACCTCTTAAAATGACTTTGCACAACAAATGTAATGACTATTCAAACCACTATCAATCAATTATCCAACATCTAAAAATGACTTTGCACAACAATTGTAATGACTATGCCAACCACTGTTAATCACTTTTCCGACCTCTAAAAATAACTTTGCCGAACAATTGTAATGACTTTGCCAACCACTGTTAATCACTTATCCGACCTCTAAAAATGACTCTGCCCAGCAATTGTAATGACTTTGCCAACCACTGTTAATCACTTATCCGACCTCTAAAAATGACTTTGCCAACAATTGTGATGACTTTGCCATCCACTGTTAATCACTTGTCCGACCTCTAAAAATGAATTTGCCCAACAATTGTAATAACTTTGCCAACCACTGTTAATGACTTATCCGTCCTCCAAAAATGACTTTGCCCAACAATTGTAATGACTTTTCCAACCACTGTTAATCACTTATCCGACCTCTAAAAATCACTTTGCACAATAATTGTACTGACTTTGGCAAACACTGTTAATCACTTTTCCGACCTCTAAAAAAGACTTTGCCCAACAATTGTAATGACTTTGCAAACCACTGTTAATGACTTATCAGCCATCCAAAAATGACTTTGCCCAACAATTGTAATGACTTTGCAAACCACTGTTAATCACTTTTCCGACCTCTAAATATGACTTTGCCCAACAATTGTAATGACTTTGCCAACCACTGTTAATGACTTATCCGGCATCCAAAAAATTTTGCCCAACAATTGTAATGACTTTGCCAACCACTGTTAATCACTTGTCCGACCTCTAAAAATGAATTTGCCCAACAATTGTAATAACTTTGCCAACCACTGTTAATGACTTATCCGTCCTCCAAAAATGACTTTGCCCAACAATTGAAATGACTTTTCCAACCACTGTTAATCACTTATCCGAACTCAAAAAATCACTTTGCACAATAATTGTAATGACTTTGGCAAACACTGTTTATCACTTATCCGACCTCTAAAAATGACTTTGCCCAACAATTGTAATGACTTTGCCATCCACTGTTAATCACTTATCCGACATCTAAAAATGACTTTTCCCAACAATTGTAATGACTTTGCCAACCACTGGTAATGACTTTGCCCACCACTGGTAATCACTTATCCGACCTCTAAAAATGACTTTGCTTAACAATTGTAATGACTTTGGCAAACACTGTTTATCACTTATCCCACCTCTAAAAATGACTTTGCCCAACAATTGTAATGACTTTGCTAATCAATGTTAATCACCTATCCGACCTCTAAAAATGACTTTGCCCAACAATTGTAATGACTTTGCCATCCACTGTTAATCACTTATCCGACATCTAAAAATGACTTTTCCCAACAATTGTAATGACTTTGCCAACCACTGGTAATGACTTATCAGGCATCCAAAAATGACTTTGCCCAACAATTGTAATGACTTTGCCAACCACTGGTAATGACTTATCCGACCTCTAAAATTGACTTTACCCAACAATTGAAATGAATTTGCCAACCACTATTAATTACTTATCCGACCTGAAAAAATGACTTTGCACAACAATTGTAATGACTATGGCAACCACTGTTAATCACTTATCCGACCTCAAAAAATGACTTTGCACAATAATTGTAATGACTTTGGCAAACACTGTTTATCACTTATCCGACCTCTAAAAATGACTTTGCCCAACAATTGTAATGACTTTGCCATCCACTGTTAATCACTTATCCGACATCTAAAAATGACTTTTCCCAACAATTGTAATGACTTTGCCAACCACTGGTAATGACTTTGCCCACCACTGGTAATCACTTATCCGACCTCTAAAAATGACTTTGCTTAACAATTGTAATGACTTTGCCAACCACTGGTAATGACTTATCCGACCTCTAAAATTGACATTACCCAACAATTGTGATGACTTTGCCAACCACTGTTAATCACTTATCCGACCTCTAAAAATCACTTTGCACAATAATTGTACTGACTTTGGCAAACACTGTTAATCACTTTTCCGACCTCTAAAAAAGACTTTGCCCAACAATTGTAATGACTTTGCAAACCACTGTTAATGACTTATCAGCCATCCAAAAATGACTTTGCCCAACAATTGTAATGACTTTGCAAACCACTGTTAATCACTTTTCCGACCTCTAAATATGACTTTGCCCAACAATTGTAATGACTTTGCCAACCACTGTTAATGACTTATCCGGCATCCAAAAAATTTTGCCCAACAATTGTAATGACTTTGCCAACCACTGTTAATCACTTGTCCGACCTCTAAAAATGAATTTGCCCAACAATTGTAATAACTTTGCCAACCACTGTTAATGACTTATCCGTCCTCCAAAAATGACTTTGCCCAACAATTGAAATGACTTTTCCAACCACTGTTAATCACTTATCCGACCTCTAAAAATCACTTTGCACAATAATTGTAATGACTTTGGCAAACACTGTTTATCACTTATCCGACCTCTAAAAATGACTTTGCCCAACAATTGTAATGACTTTGCCATCCACTGTTAATCACTTATCCGACATCTAAAAATGACTTTTCCCAACAATTGTAATGACTTTGCCAACCACTGGTAATGACTTTGCCCACCACTGGTAATCACTTATCCGACCTCTAAAAATGACTTTGCTTAACAATTGTAATGACTTTGCCAACCACTGGTAATGACTTATCCGACCTCTAAAATTGACTTTACCCAACAATTGTGATGACTTTGCCAACCACTGTTAATCACTTTTCCGACCTCTAAAAATGACTTTGCCCAACAATTGTAATGACTTTGCAAACCACTGTTAATCACTTTACCGACCTCTAAAAATGACTTTGCCCAACAATTGTAATGACTTTGCCAACCACTGTTAATGACTTATCAGGCATCCAAAAATGACTTTGCCCAACAATTGTAATGACTTTGCCAACCACTGGTAATGACTTATCCGACCTCTAAAATTGACTTTACCCAACAATTGAAATGAATTTGCCAACCACTATTAATTACTTATCCGACCTGAAAAAATGACTTTGCACAACAATTGTAATGACTATGGCAACCACTGTTAATCACTTATCCGACCTCAAAAAATGACTTTGCACAATAATTGTAATGACTTTGGCAAACACTGTTTATCACTTATCCGACCTCTAAAAATGACTTTGCCCAACAATTGTAATGACTTTGCCATCCACTGTTAATCACTTATCCGACATCTAAAAATGACTTTTCCCAACAATTGTGATGACTTTGCCAACCACTGGTAATGACTTATCCGACCTCTAAAATTGACTTTACCCAACAATTGTGATGACTTTTCCAACCACTGTTAATCGCTTTTCAGACCTCTAAAAATGACTTTGCCCAACAATTGTAATGACTTTGCAAACCACTGTTAATCACTTTACCGACCTCTAAAAATGACTTTGCCCAACAATTGTAATGACTTTGCAAACCACTGTTAATCACTTTACCGACCTCTAAAAATGACTTTGCCCAACAATTGTAATGACTTTGCCAACCACTGTTAATGACTTATCAGGCATCCAAAAATGACTTTGCCCAACAATTGTAATGACTTTGCCAACCACTGGTAATGACTTATCCGACCTCTAAAATTGACTTTGCTTAACAATTGTAATGACTTTGCCAACCACTGGTAATGACTTATCCGACCTCTAAAATTGACTTTACCCAACAATTGTGATGACTTTGCCAACCACTGTTAATCACTTTTCCGACCTCTAAAAATGACTTTGCCCAACAATTGTAATGACTTTGCAAACCACTGTTAATCACTTTACCGACCTCTAAAAATGACTTTGCCCAACAATTGTAATGACTTTGCCAACCACTGTTAATGACTTATCAGGCATCCAAAAATGACTTTGCCCAACAATTGTAATGACTTTGCCAACCACTGGTAATGACTTATCCGACCTCTAAAATTGACTTTACCCAACAATTGAAATGAATTTGCCAACCACTATTAATTACTTATCCGACCTGAAAAAATGACTTTGCACAACAATTGTAATGACTATGGCAACCACTGTTAATCACTTATCCGACCTCAAAAAATGACTTTGCACAATAATTGTAATGACTTTGGCAAACACTGTTTATCACTTATCCGACCTCTAAAAATGACTTTGCCCAACAATTGTAATGACTTTGCCATCCACTGTTAATCACTTATCCGACATCTAAAAATGACTTTTCCCAACAATTGTGATGACTTTGCCAACCACTGGTAATGACTTATCCGACCTCTAAAATTGACTTTACCCAACAATTGTGATGACTTTTCCAACCACTGTTAATCGCTTTTCAGACCTCTAAAAATGACTTTGCCCAACAATTGTAATGACTTTGCAAACCACTGTTAATCACTTTACCGACCTCTAAAAATGACTTTGCCCAACAATTGTAATGACTTTGCAAACCACTGTTAATCACTTTACCGACCTCTAAAAATGACTTTGCCCAACAATTGTAATGACTTTGCCAACCACTGTTAATGACTTATCAGGCATCCAAAAATGACTTTGCCCAACAATTGTAATGACTTTGCCAACCACTGGTAATGACTTATCCGACCTCTAAAATTGACTTTACCCAACAATTGAAATGAATTTGCCAACCACTATTAATTACTTATCCGACCTGAAAAAATGACTTTGCACAACAATTGTAATGACTATGGCAACCACTGTTAATCACTTATCCGACCTCAAAAAATGACTTTGCACAATAATTGTAATGACTTTGGCAAACACTGTTTATCACTTATCCGACCTCTAAAAATGACTTTGCCCAACAATTGTAATGACTTTGCCATCCACTGTTAATCACTTATCCGACATCTAAAAATGACTTTTCCCAACAATTGTAATGACTTTGCCAACCACTGGTAATGACTTTGCCCACCACTGGTAATCACTTATCCGACCTCTAAAAATGACTTTGCTTAACAATTGTAATGACTTTGCCAACCACTGGTAATGACTTATCCGACCTCTAAAATTGACTTTACCCAACAATTGTGATGACTTTGCCAACCACTGTTAATCACTTTTCCGACCTCTAAAAATGACTTTGCCCAACAATTGTAATGACTTTGCAAACCACTGTTAATCACTTTACCGACCTCTAAAAATGACTTTGCCCAACAATTGTAATGACTTTGCCAACCACTGTTAATGACTTATCAGGCATCCAAAAAATGACTTTGCCAACCACTGGTAATGACTTATCCGACCTCTAAAATTGACTTTACCCAACAATTGAAATGACTTTGCCAACCACTATTAATTACTTATCCGACCTGAAAAAATGACTTTGCACAACAATTGTAATGACTATGGCAACCACTGTTAATCACTTATCCGACCTCAAAAAATGACTTTGCCAACAATTGTGATGACTTTGCCATCCACTGTTAATCACTTTTCCGACCTCTAAAAATGACTTTGCCCAACTATTGTAATGACTTTGCCAACCACTGTTAATCACTTATCAGACCTCTAAAAATGACTTTGCTTAACAATTGAAATGACTTTGCCAACCACTGGTAATGACTTATCCGACCTCTAAAATTGACTTTACCCAACAATTGTGATGACTTTGCCAACCACTGTTAATCACTTTTCCGACCTCTAAAAATGACTTTGCCCAACAATTGTAATGACTTTGCAAACCACTGTTAATCACTTTACCGACCTCTAAAAATGACTTTGCCCAACAATTGTAATGACTTTGCCAACCACTGTTAATGACTTATCAGGCATCCAAAAATGACTTTGCCCAACAATTGTAATGACTTTGCCAACCACTGGTAATGACTTATCCGACCTCTAAAATTGACTTTACCCAACAATTGTAATGACTTTGCCAACCACTGGTAATGACTTATCCGACCTCTAAAATTGACTTTACCCAACAATTGTGATGACTTTGCCAACCACTGTTAATCACTTTTCCGACCTCTAAAAATGACTTTGCCCAACAATTGTAATGACTTTGCAAACCACTGTTAATCACTTTACCGACCTCTAAAAATGACTTTTCCCAACAATTGTAATGACTTTGCCAACCACTGTTAATGACTTATCAGGCATCCAAAAATGACTTTGCCCAACAATTGTAATGACTTTGCCAACCACTGGTAATGACTTATCCGACCTCTAAAATTGACTTTACCCAACAATTGAAATGACTTTGCCAACCACTATTAATTACTTATCCGACTTGAAAAAATGACTTTGCACAACAATTGTAATGACTATGGCAACCACTGTAAATCACTTATCCGACCTCAAAAAATGACTTTGCCAACAATTGTGATGACTTTGCCATCCACTGTTAATCACTTTTCCGACCTCTAAAAATGACTTTGCTTAACAATTGTAATGACTTTGCCAACCACTGGTAATGACTTATCCGACCTCTAAAATTGACTTTAACCAACAATTGTGATGACTTTGCCAACCACTGTTAATCACTTTTCCGACCTCTAAAAATGACTTTGCCCAACAATTGTAATGACTTTGCAAACCACTGTTAATCACTTTACAGACCTCAAAAAATGACTTTGCACAATAATTGTAATGACTTTGGCAAACACTGTTTATCACTTATCCGACCTCTAAAAATGACTTTGCCCAACAATTGTAATGACTTTGCCATCCACTGTTAATCACTTATCCGACATCTAAAAATGACTTTTCCCAACAATTGTAATGACTTTGCCAACCACTGGTAATGACTTTGCCCACCACTGGTAATCACTTATCCGACCTCTAAAAATGACTTTGCTTAACAATTGTAATGACTTTGCCAACCACTGGTAATGACTTATCCGGCCTCTAAAATTGACTTTACCCAACAATTGTGATGACTTTGCCAACCACTGTTAATCACTTTTCCGACCTCTAAAAATGACTTTGCCCAACAATTGTAATGACTTTGCAAACCACTGTTAATCACTTTACCGACCTCTAAAAATGACTTTGCCCAACAATTGTAATGACTTTGCCAACCACTGTTAATGACTTATCAGGCATCCAAAAATGACTTTGCCCAACAATTGTAATGACTTTGCCAACCACTGGTAATGACTTATCCGACCTCTAAAATTGACTTTACCCAACAATTGAAATGACTTTGCCAACCACTATTAATTACTTATCCGACCTGAAAAAATGACTTTGCACAACAATTGTAATGACTATGCCAACCACTGTTAATCACTTATCCGACCTCTAAAAATGACTTTGCCAACAATTGTGATGACTTTGCCATCCACTGTTAATCACTTTTCCGACCTCTAAAAATGACTTTGCCCAACTATTGTAATGACTTTGCCAACCACTGTTAATCACTTATCAGACCTCTAAAAATGACTTTGCCCAACCATTGTAATGACTTTGCCAACCACTGTTAATCACTTATCCGACCTCTAAAAATGACTTTGCCCAACAATTGTGATGACTTTGCCAACTACTGTTAATCACTTTTCCGACCTCTAAAAAAGACTTTGCCCAACAATTGTAATGACTTTGCCAGCCACTGTTAATGACTTATCCGGCATCCAAAAAATTTTGCCCAACAATTGTAATGACTTTGCCAACGACTGTTAATCACTTGTCCGACCTCTAAAAATGAATTTGCCCAACAATTGTAATAACTTTGCCAACCACTGTTAATGACCTATCCGTCCTCCAAAAATGACTTTGCCCAACAATTGTAATGACTTTTCCAACCACTGTTAATCACTTATCCGACCTCTAAAAATCACTTTGCACAATAATTGTAATGACTTTGGCAAACACTGTTTATCGCTTATCCGACCTCTAAAAATGACTTTGCCCAACAATTGTAATGACTTTGCCATCCACTGTTAATCACTTATCCGACCTCTAAAAATGACTTTGCCCAACCATTGTAATGACTTTGCCAACCACTGTTAATCACTTATCCGACCTCTAAAAATGACTTTGCTAAACAATTGTGATGACTTTGCCAACTTCTGTTAATCACTTTTCCGACCTCTAAAAAAGACTTTGCCCAACAATTGTAATGACTTTGCAAACCACTGTTAATCACTTATCCGACCTCTAAAAATCACTTTGCACAATAATTGTAATGACTTTGGCAAACACTGTTTATCACTTATCCGACCTCTAAAAATGACTTTTCCCAACAATTGTAATGACTTTGCCAACCACTGGTAATGACTTTGCCCACCACTGGTAATCACTTATCCGACCTCTAAAAATGACTTTGCTTAACAATTGTAATGACTTTGCCAACCACTGGTAATGACTTATCCGACCTCTAAAATTGACTTTACCCAACAATTGTGATGACTTTGCCAACCACTGTTAATCACTTTTCCGACCTCTAAAAATGACTTTGCCCAACAATTGTAATGACTTTGCAAACCACTGTTAATCACTTTACCTATCTCTAAAAATGACTTTGCCCAACAATTGTAATGACTTTGCCAACCACTGTTAATGACTTATCCGGCATCCAAAAAATTTTGCCCAACAATTGTAATGACTTTGCCAACCACTGTTAATCACTTGTCCGACCTCTAAAAATGAATTTGCCCAACAATTGTAATAACTTTGCCAACCACTGTTAATGACTTATCCGTCCTCCAAAAATGACTTTGCCCAACAATTGTAATGACTTTTCCAACCACTGTTAATCACTTATCCGGCCTCTAAAAATCACTTTGCACAATAATTGTAATGACTTTGGACAACACTGTTTATCACTTATCCGACCTCTAAAAATGACTTTGCCCAACAATTGTAATGACTTTGCCATCCACTGTTAATCACTTATCCGACATCTAAAAATGACTTTTCCCAACAATTGTAATGACTTTGCTTAACAATTGTAATGACTTTGCCAACCACTGGTAATGACTTATCCGACCTCTAAAATTGACTTTACCCAACAATTGTGATGACTTTTCCAACCACTGTTAATCGCTTTTCAGACCTCTAAAAATGACTTTGCCCAACAATTGTAATGACTTTGCAAACCACTGTTAATCACTTTACCGACCTCTAAAAATGACTTTGCCCAACAATTGTAATGACTTTGCCAACCACTGGTAATGACTTATCCGACCTCTAAAATTGACTTTACCCAACAATTGAAATGACTTTGCCAACCACTATTAATTACTTATCCGACCTGAAAAAATGACTTTGCACAACAATTGTAATGACTATGGCAACCACTGTTAATCACTTATCCGACCTCAAAAAATGACTTTGCACAACAATTGTAATGACTATGCCAACCACTGTTGATCACTTTTCCGACCTCTAAAAATGACTTTGCCCAACAATTGTAATGACTTTGCCAACCACTGTTAATCACTTGTCCGACCTCTAAAAATGAATTTGCGCAACAATTGTAATAGCTTTGCCAACCACTGTTAATGACTTATCCGTCCTCCAAAAATGACTTTGCCCAACAATTGTAATGACTTTTCCAACCACTGGTAATCACTTATCCGACCTCTAAAAATGACTTTGCTTAACAATCGTAATGACTTTGCCAACCACTGGTAATGACTTATCCGACCTCTAAAATTGACTTTACCCAACAATTGTGATGACTTTGCCAACCACTGTTAATCACTTTTCCGACCTCTAAAAATGACTTTGCCCAACAATTGTAATGACTTTGCAAACCACTGTTAATCACTTTACCGACCTCTAAAAATGACTTTGCCCAACAATTGTAATGACTTTGCCAACCACTGTTAATGACTTATCAGGCATCCAAAAATGACTTTGCCAACCACTGGTAATGACTTATCCGACCTCTAAAATTGACTTTACCCAACAATTGAAATGACTTTGCCAACCACTATTAATTACTTATCCGACCTGAAAAAATGACTTTGCACAACAATTGTAATGACTATGGCAACCACTGTTAATCACTTATCCGACCTCAAAAAATGACTTTGCCAACAATTGTGATGACTTTGCCATCCACTGTTAATCACTTTTCCGACCTCTAAAAATGACTTTGCCTAACAATTGTAATGACTTTGCCAACCACTGTTAATCACTTATCAGACCTCTAAAAATGACTTTGCTTAACAATTGTAATGACTTTGCCAACGACTGGTAATGACTTATCCGACCTCTAAAATTGACTTTACCCAACAATTGTGATGACTTTGCCAACCACTGTTAATCACTTTTCCGACCTCTAAAAATGACTTTGCCCAACAATTGTAATGACTTTGCAAACCACTGTTAATCACTTTACCGACCTCTAAAAATGACTTTGCCCAACAATTGTAATGACTTTGCCAACCACTGTTAATGACTTATCAGGCATCCAAAAATGACTTTGCCCAACAATTGTAATGACTTTGCCAACCACTGGTAATGACTTATCCGACCTCTAAAATTGACTTTACCCAACAATTGTAATGACTTTGCCAACCACTGGTAATGACTTATCCGACCTCTAAAATTGACTTTACCCAACAATTGTGATGACTTTGCCAACCACTGTTAATCACTTTTCCGACCTCTAAAAATGACTTTGCCCAACAAATGCAATGACTTTGCAAACCACTGTTAATCACTTTACCGACCTCTAAAAATGACTTTTCCCAACAATTGTAATGACTTTGCCAACCACTGTTAATGACTTATCAGGCATCCAAAAATGACTTTGCCCAACAATTGTAATGACTTTGCCAACCACTGGTAATGACTTATCCGACCTCTAAAATTGACTTTACCCAACAATTGAAATGACTTTGCCAACCACTATTAATTACTTATCCGACCTGAAAAAATGACTTTGCACAACAATTGTAATGACTATGGCAACCACTGTTTATCACTTATCCGACCTCAAAAAATGACTTTGCCAACAATTGTGATGACTTTGCCATCCACTGTTAATCACTTTTCCAACCTCTAAAAATGACTTTGCCCAACTATTGTAATGACTTTGCCAACCACTGTTAATCACTTATCAGACCTCTAAAAATGACTTTGCTTAACAATTGTAATGACTTTGCCAACCACTGGTAATGACTTATCCGACCTCTAAAAATGACTTTGCCCAACAATTGTAATGACTTTTCCAACCACTGGTAATCACTTATCCGACCTCTAAAAATGACTTTGCTTAACAATTGTAATGACTTTGCCAACCACTGGTAATGACTTATCCGACCTCTAAAATTGACTTTACCCAACAATTGTGATGACTTTGCCAACCACTGTTAATCACTTTTCCGACCTCTAAAAATGACTTTGCCCAACAATTGTAATGACTTTGCAAACCACTGTTAATCACTTTACCGACCTCTAAAAATGACTTTGCCCAACAATTGTAATGACTTTGCCAACCACTGTTAATGACTTATCAGGCATCCAAAAATGACTTTGCCAACCACTGGTAATGACTTATCCGACCTCTAAAATTGACTTTACCCAACAATTGAAATGACTTTGCCAACCACTATTAATTACTTATCCGACCTGAAAAAATGACTTTGCACAACAATTGTAATGACTATGGCAACCACTGTTAATCACTTATCCGACCTCAAAAAATGACTTTGCCAACAATTGTGATGACTTTGCCATCCACTGTTAATCACTTTTCCGACCTCTAAAAATGACTTTGCCCAACTATTGTAATGACTTTGCCATCCACTGTTAATCACTTATCAGACCTCTAAAAATGACTTTGCTTAACAATTGTAATGACTTTGCCAACCACTGGTAATGACTTATCCGACCTCTAAAATTGACTTTACCCAACAATTGTGATGACTTTGCCAACCACTGTTAATCACTTTTCCGACCTCTAAAAATGACTTTGCCCAACAATTGTAATGACTTTGCAAACCACTGTTAATCACTTTACCGACCTCTAAAAATGACTTTGCCCAACAATTGTAATGACTTTGCCAACCACTGTTAATGACTTATCAGGCATCCAAAAATGACTTTGCCCAACAATTGTAATGACTTTGCCAACCACTGGTAATGACTTATCCGACCTCTAAAATTGACTTTACCCAACAATTGTAATGACTTTGCCAACCACTGGTAATGACTTATCCGACCTCTAAAATTGACTTTACCCAACAATTGTGATGACTTTGCCAACCACTGTTAATCACTTTTCCGACCTCTAAAAATGACTTTGCCCAACAAATGCAATGACTTTGCAAACCACTGTTAATCACTTTACCGACCTCTAAAAATGACTTTTCCCAACAATTGTAATGACTTTGCCAACCACTGTTAATGACTTATCAGGCATCCAAAAATGACTCTGCCCAACAATTGTAATGACTTTGCCAACCACTGGTAATGACTTATCCGACCTCTAAAATTGACTTTACCCAACAATTGAAATGACTTTGCCAACCACTATTAATTACTTATCCGACCTGAAAAAATGACTTTGCACAACAATTGTAATGACTATGGCAACCACTGTTTATCACTTATCCGACCTCAAAAATGACTTTGCCAACAATTGTGATGACTTTGCCATCCACTGTTAATCACTTTTCCGACCTCTAAAAATGACTTTGCCCAACTATTGTAATGACTTTGCCAACCACTGTTAATCACTTATCAGACCTCTAAAAATGACTTTGCTTAACAATTGTAATGACTTTGCCAACCACTGGTAATGACTTATCCGACCTCTAAAATTGACTTTACCCAACAATTGTGATGACTTTGCCAACCACTGTTAATCACTTTTCCGACCTCTAAAAATGACTTTGCCCAACAATTGTAATGACTTTGCAAACCACTGTTAATCACTTTACCGACCTCAAAAAATGACTTTGCACAATAATTGTAATGACTTTGGCAAACACTGTTTATCACTTATCCGACCTCTAAAAATGACTTTGCCCAACAATTGTAATGACTTTGTCATCCACTGTTAATCACTTATCCGACATCTAAAAATGACTTTTCCCAACAATTGTAATGACTTTGCCAACCACTGGTAATGACTTTGCCCACCACTGGTAATCACTTATCCGACCTCTAAAAATGACTTTGCTTAACAATTGTAATGACTTTGCCAACCACTGGTAATGACTTATCCGGCCTCTAAAATTGACTTTACCCAACAATTGTGATGACTTTGCCAACCTCTGTTAATCACTTTTCCGACCTCTAAAAATGACTTTGCCCAACAATTGTAATGACTTTGCAAACCACTGTTAATCACTTTACCGACCTCTAAAAATGACTTTGCCCAACAATTGTAATGACTTTGCCAACCACTGTTAATGACTTATCAGGCATCCAAAAATGACTTTGCCCAACAATTGTAATGACTTTGCCAACCACTGGTAATGACTTATCCGACCTCTAAAATTGACTTTACCCAACAATTTAAATGACTTTGCCAACCACTATTAATTACTTATCCGACCTGAAAAAATGACTTTGCACAACAATTGTAATGACTATGCCAACCACTGTTAATCACTTATCCGACCTCTAAAAATGACTTTGCCAACAATTGTGATGACTTTGCCATCCACTGTTAATCACTTTTCCGACCTCTAAAAATGACTTTGCCCAACTATTGTAATGACTTTGCCAACCTCTGTTAATCACTTATCAGACCTCTAAAAATGACTTTGCCCAACCATTGTAATGACTTTGCCAACCACTGTTAATCACTTATCCGACCTCTAAAAATGACTTTGCCCAACAATTGTGATGACTTTGCCAACTACTGTTAATCACTTTTCCGACCTCTAAAAAAGACTTTGCCCAACAATTGTAATGACTTTGCAAACCACTGTTAATGACTTATCAGGCATCCAAAAATGACTTTGCCCAACAATTGTAATGACTTTGCAAACCACTGTTAATCACTTTACCGACCTCTAAAAATGACTTTGCCCAACAATTGTAATGACTTTGCCAACCACTGTTAATGACTTATCAGGCATCCAAAAATGACTTTGCCCAACAATTGTAATGACTTTGCCAACCACTGGTAATGACTTATCCGACCTCTAAAATTGACTTTACCCAACAATTGAAATGACTTTGCCAACCACTATTAATTACTTATCCGACCTGAAAAAATGACTTTGCACAACAATTGTAATGACTATGCCAACCACTGTTAATCACTTATCCGACCTCTAAAAATGACTTTGCCAACAATTGTGATGACTTTGCCATCCACTGTTAATCACTTTTCCGACCTCTAAAAATGACTTTGCCCAACTATTGTAATGACTTTGCCAACCTCTGTTAATCACTTATCAGACCTCTAAAAATGACTTTGCCCAACAATTGTAATGACTTTGCCAACCACTGTTAATCACTTGTCCGACCTCTAAAAATGAATTTGCCCAACAATTGTAATAACTTTGCCAACCACTGTTAATGACTTATCCGTCCTCCAAAAATGACTTTGCCCAACAATTGTAATGACTTTTCCAACCACTGTTAATCACTTATCCGACCTCTAAAAATCACTTTGCACAATAATTGTAATGACTTTGGCAAACACTGTTTATCACTTATCCGACCTCTAAAAATGACTTTGCCCAACAATTGTAATGACTTTGCCATCCACTGTTAATCACTTATCCGACCTCTAAAAATGACTTTGCCCAACCATTGTAATGACTTTGCCAACGACTGTTAATCACTTATCCGACCTCTAAAAATGACTTTGCCCAACAATTGTGATGACTTTGCCAACTACTGTTAATCACTTTTCCGACCTCTAAAAAAGACTTTGCCCAACAATTGTAATGACTTTGCAAACCACTGTTAATCACTTTTCCGGCCTCTAAAAATGACATTGCCCAACAATTGTAATGACTTTGCCAACCACTGTTAATTTCTTATCTGACCTCAATAAATGACTTTGCCAAACAATTGTAATGACTTTGCCAACCACTGTTAATCACTTTTCCGGCCTCTAAAAATGACATTGCTCAACAATTGTAATGACTTTGCCAACCACTGTTAATGACTTATCAGGCATCCAAAAATGACTTTGCCCAACAATTGTAATGACTTTGCCAACCACTGTTAATCACTTTTCCGACCTCTAAAAATGACTTTGCCCAACAATTGTAATGACTTTTCCAACCACTGTTAATCACTTATCCGACCTCTAAAAATCACTTTGCACAATAATTGTAATGACTTTGGCAAACACTGTTTATCACTTATCCGACCTCCAAAAATGACTTTGCCCAACAATTGTAATGACTTTTCCAACCACTGATAATCACTAATCCGGCCTCTAAAAATGACTTTGCCCAACAATTGTAATGACTTTGCCAACCACTGTTAATTTCTTATCTGACCTCAATAAATGACTTTGCCCAACAATTGTAATGACTTTGCCAACCACTGTTAATCACTTTTCCGGCCTCTAAAAATGACATTGCTCAACAATTGTAATGACTTTGCCAACCACTGTTAATTTCTTATCTGACCTCAATAAATGACTTTACCCAACAATTGTGATGACTTTTCCAACCACTGTTAATCGCTTTTCCGACCTCTAAAAATGACTTTGCCCAACAATTGTAATGACTTTGCAAACCACTGTTAATCACTTTACCGACCTCTAAAAATGACTTTGCCCAACAATTGTAATGACTTTGCCAACCACTGTTAATGACTTATCAGGCATCCAAAAATTACTTTGCCCAACAATTGTAATGACTTTGCCAACCACTGGTAATGACTTATCCGACCTCTAAAATTGACTTTACCCAACAATTGAAATGACTTTGCCAACCACTATTAATTACTTATCCGACCTGAAAAAATGACTTTGCACAACAATTGTAATGACTATGGCAACCACTGTTAATCACTTATCCGACCTCAAAAAATGACTTTGCACAACAATTGTAATGACTATGCCAACCACTGTTGATCACTTTTCCGACCTCTAAAAATGACTTTGCCCAACAATTGTAATGACTTTGCCAACCACTGTTAATGACTTATCCGGCATCCAAAAAATTTTGCCCAACAATTGTAATGACTTTGCCAACCACTGTTAATCACTTGTCCGACCTCTAAAAATGAATTTGCCCAACAATTTTAATAACTTTGCCAACCACTGTTAATGACTTATCCGTCCTCCAAAAATGACTTTGCCCAACAATTGTAATGACTTTTCCAACCACTGTTAATCACTTATCCGACCTCTAAAAATCACTTTGCACAATAATTGTAATGACTTTGGCAAACACTGTTTATCACTTATCCGACCTCTAAAAATGACTTTGCCCAACAATTGTAATGACTTTGCCATCCACTGTTAATCACTTATCCGACCTCTAAAAATGACTTTGCCCAACCATTGTAATGACTTTGCCAACGACTGTTAATCACTTATCCGACCTCTAAAAATGACTTTGCCCAACAATTGTGATGACTTTGCCAACTACTGTTAATCACTTTTCCGACCTCTAAAAAAGACTTTGCCCAAAAATTGTAATGACTTTGCAAACCACTGTTAATCACTTTTCCGGCCTCTAAAAATGACATTGCCCAACAATTGTAATGACTTTGCCAACCACTGTTAATTTCTTATCTGACCTCAATAAATGACTTTGCCCAACAATTGTAATGACTTTGCCAACCACTGTTAATCACTTTTCCGGCCTCTAAAAATGACATTGCTCAACAATTGTAATGACTTTGCCAACCACTGTTAATCACTTATCCGACCTCTAAAAATGACTTTGCCTAACAATTGTGATGACTTTGCCAACTACTGTTAATCACTTTTCCGACCTCTAAAAAAGACTTTGCCCAACAATTGTAATGACTTTGCAAACCACTGTTAATCACTTATCCGACCTCTAAAAATCACTTTGCACAATAATTGTAATGACTTTGGCAAACACTATTTATCACTTATCCGACCTCTAAAAATGACTTTTCCCAACAATTGTAATGACTTTGCCAACCACTGGTAATGACTTTGCCCACCACTGGTAATCACTTATCCGACCTCTAAAAATGACTTTGCTTAACAATTGTAATGACTTTGCCAACCACTGGTAATGACTTATCCGACCTCTAAAATTGACTTTACCCAACAATTGTGATGACTTTGCCAACCACTGTTAATCACTTTTCCGACCTCTAAAAATGACTTTGCCCAACAATTGTAATGACTTTGCAAACCACTGTTAATCACTTTACCGACCTCTAAAAATGACTTTGCCCAACAATTGTAATGACTTTGCCAACCACTGTTAATGACTTATCCGGCATCCAAAAAATTTTGCCCAACAATTGTAATGACTTTGCCAACCACTGTTAATCACTTGTCCGACCTCTAAAAATGAATTTGCCCAACAATTGTAATAACTTTGCCAACCACTGTTAATGACTTATCCGTCCTCCAAAAATGACTTTGCCCAACAATTGTAATGACTTTTCCAACCACTGTTAATCACTTATCCGGCCTCTAAAAATCACTTTGCACAATAATTGTAATGACTTTGGCAAACACTGTTTATCACTTATCCGACCTCTAAAAATGACTTTGCCCAACAATTGTAATGACTTTGCCATCCACTGTTAATCACTTATCCGACATCTAAAAATGACTTTTCCCAACAATTGTAATGACTTTGCCAACCACTGGTAATGACTTTGCCCACCACTGGTAATCACTTATCCGACCTCTAAAAATGACTTTGCTTAACAATTGTAATGACCTTGCCAACCACTGGTAATGACTTATCCGACCTCTAAAATTGACTTTACCCAACAATTGTGATGACTTTTCCAACCACTGTTAATCGCTTTTCCGACCTCTAAAAATGACTTTGCCCAACAATTGTAATGACTTTGCAAACCACTGTTAATCACTTTACCGACCTCTAAAAATGACTTTGCCCAACAATTGTAATGACTTTGCCAACCACTGTTAATGACTTATCAGGCATCCAAAAATGACTTTGCCCAACAATTGTAATGACTTTGCCAACCACTGGTAATGACTTATCCGACCTCTAAAATTGACTTTACCCAACAATTGAAATGACTTTGCCAACCACTATTAATTACTTATCCGACCTGAAAAAATGACTTTGCACAACAATTGTAATGACTATGGCAACCACTGTTAATCACTTATCCGACCTCAAAAAATGACTTTGCACAACAATTGTAATGACTATGCCAACCACTGTTGATCACTTTTCCGACCTCTAAAAATGACTTTGCCCAACAATTGTAATGACTTTGCCAACCACTGTTAATCACTTGTCCGACCTCTAAAAATGAATTTGCGCAACAATTGTAATAACTTTGCCAACCACTGTTAATGACTTATCCGTCCTCCAAAAATGACTTTGCCCAACAATTGTAATGACTTTTCCAACCACTGATAATCACTAATCCGGCCTCTAAAAATGACTTTGCCCAACAATTGTAATGACTTTGCCAACCACTGTTAATTTCTTATCTGACCTCAATAAATGACTTTGCCCAACAATTGTAATGACTTTGCCAACCACTGTTAATCACTTTTCCGGCCTCTAAAAATGACATTGCTCAACAATTGTAATGACTTTGCCAACCATTGTAAATCACTTATCCTACCTCTTAAAATGACTTTGCACAACAATTGTAATGACTATTCAAACCACTATTAATCAATTATCCAACATCTAAAAATGACTTTGCACAACAATTGTAATGACTATGGCAACCACTTTTAATCACTTATCCGACCTCAAAAAATGACTTTGCACAACAATTGTAATGACTATGCCAACCACTGTTGATCACTTTTCCGACCTCTAAAAATGACTTTGCCCAACAATTATAATGACTTTGCCAACCACTGTTAATCACTTGTCCGACCTCTAAAAATGAATTTGCGCAACAATTGTAATAACTTTGCCAACCACTGTTAATGACTTATCCGTCCTCCAAAAATGACTTTGCCCAACAATTGTAATGACTTTTCCAACCACTGATAATCACTAATCCGGCCTCTAAAAATGACTTTGCCCAACAATTGTAATGACTTTGCCAACCACTGTTAATTTCTTATCTGACCTCAATAAATGACTTTGCCCAACAATTGTAATGACTTTGCCAACCACTGTTAATCACTTTTCCGGCCTCTAAAAATGACATTGCTCAACAATTGTAATGACTTTGCCAACCATTGTAAATCACTTATCCTACCTCTTAAAATGACTTTGCACAACAATTGTAATGACTATTCAAACCACTATTAATCAATTATCCAACATCTAAAAATGACTTTGCACAAAAATTGTAATGACAATGCCAACCACTGTTAATCACTTATCCGACCTCTAAAAATGACTCTGCCCAGGAATTGTAATGACTTTGCCAACCACTGTTAATCACTTATCCGACCTCTAAAAATGACTTTGCCAACAATTGTGATGACTTTGCCATCCACTGTTAATCACTTTTCCGACCTCTAAATATGACTTTGCCCAACTATTGTAATGACTTTGCCAACCACTGTTAATGACTTATCAGGCATCCAAAAATGACTTTGCCCAACAATTGTAATGACTTTGCCAACCACTGTTAATCACTTTTCCGACCTCTAAAAATGACTTTGCCCAACAATTGTAATGACTTTGCCAACCACTGTTAATGACTTATCCGGCATCCAAAAAATTTTGCCCAACAATTGTAATGACTTTGCCAACCACTGTTAATCATTTGTCCGACCTCTAAAAATGAATTTGCCCAACAATTGTAATAATTTTGCCAACCACTGTTAATGACTTATCCGTCCTCTAAAAATCACTTTGCACAATAATTATAATGACTTTGCCAACCACTGTTAATCACTTATCCGACCTCTAAAAATGACTTTGCCCAACAATTGTAATGACTTTGCCAACCACTGTTTATCACTTTTCCGACCTCTAAAAATGACTTTGCCCAACAATTGTAATGACTTTGCCAACCACTGTTAATGACTTATCCGGCATCGAAAAATTTTGCCCAACAATTGTAATGACTTTGCCAACCACTGTTAATCACTTGTCCGACCTCTAAAAATGACTTTGCCCAACAATTGTAATGACTTTGCCAACCACTGTTAATCACTTTTCCGGCCTCTAAAAATGACATTGCCCAACAATTGTAATGACTTTGCCAACCATTGTAAATCACTTATCCTACCTCTTAAAATGACTTTGCACAACAATTGTAATGACTATTCAAACCACTATTAATCAATTATCCAACATCTAAAAATGACTTTGCACAACAATTGTAATGACAATGCCAACCACTGTTAATCACTTTTCCGACCTCTAAAAATGACTTTGCCGAACAATTGTAATGACTTTGCCAACCACTGTTAATCACTTATCCGACCTCTAAAAATGACTCTGCCCAGGAATTGTAATGACTTTGCCAACCACTGTTAATCACCTATCCGACCTCTAAAAATGACTTTGCCAACAATTGTGATGACTTTGCCATCCACTGTTAATCACTTTTCCGACCTCTAAATATGACTTTGCCCAACTATTGTAATGACTTTGCCAACCACTGTTAATGAATTATCAGGCATCCAAAAATGACTTTGCCCAACAATTGTAATGACTTTGCCAACCACTGTTAATCACTTTTCCGACCTCTAAAAATGACTTTGCCCAACAATTGTAATGACTTTGCCAACCACTGTTAATGACTTATCCGGCATCCAAAAAATTTTGCCCAACAATTGTAATGACTTTGCCAACCACTGTTAATCATTTGTCCGACCTCTAAAAATGAATTTGCCCAACAATTGTAATAATTTTGCCAACCACTGTTAATGACTTATCCGTCCTCTAAAAATCACTTTGCACAATAATTATAATGACTTTGCCAACCACTGTTAATCACTTATCCGACCTCTAAAAATGACTTTGCCCAACAATTGTAATGACTTTGCCAACCACTGTTTATCACTTTTCCGACCTCTAAAAATGACTTTGCCCAACAATTGTAATGACTTTGCCAACCACTGTTAATGACTTATCCGGCATCGAAAAATTTTTCCCAACAATTGTAATGACTTTGCCAACCACTGTTAATCACTTGTCCGACCTCTAAAAATGAATTTGCCCAACAATTGTAATAACTTTGCCAACCACTGTTAATGACTTATCCGTCCTCCAAAAATGACTTTGCCCAACAATTGTAATGACTTTTCAAACCACTGTTAATCACTTATCCGACCTCTAAAAATCACTTTGCACAATAATTGTAATGACTTTGCCAACCACTGTTGATCACTTTTCCGACCTCTAAAAATGACTTTGCCCAACAATTGTAATGGCTTTGCCAACCACTGTTAATCACTTGTCCGACCTCTAAAAATGAATTTGCGCAACAATTGTAATAACTTTGCCAACCACTGTTAATGACTTATCCGTCCTCCAAAAATGACTTTGCCCAACAATTGTAATGACTTTTCCAACCACTGATAATCACTAATCCGGCCTCTAAAAATGACTTTGCCCAACAATTGTAATGACTTTGCCAACCACTGTTAATTTCTTATCTGACCTCAATAAATGACTTTGCCCAACAATTGTAATGACTTTGCCAACCACTGTTAATCACTTTTCCGGCCTCTAAAAATGACATTGCCCAACAATTGTAATGACTTTGCCAACCATTGTAAATCACTTATCCTACCTCTTAAAATGACTTTGCACAACAATTGTAATGACTATTCAAACCACTATTAATCAATTATCCAACATCTAAAAATGACTTTGCACAACAATTGTAATGACAATGCCAACCACTGTTTATCACTTTTCCGACCTCTAAAAATGACTTTGCCCAACAATTGTAATGACTTTGCCAACCACTGTTAATGACTTATCCGGCATCGAAAAATTTTGCCCAACAATTGTAATGACTTTGCCAACCACTGTTAATCACTTGTCCGACCTCTAAAAATGAATTTGCCCAACAATTGTAATAACTTTGCCAACCACTGTTAATGACTTATCCGTCCTCCAAAAATGACTTTGCCCAACAATTGTAATGACTTTTCCAACCACTGATAATCACTAATCCGGCCTCTAAAAATGACTTTGCCCAACAATTGTAATGACTTTGCCAACCACTGTTAATTTCTTATCTGACCTCAATAAATGACTTTGCCCAACAATTGTAATGACTTTGCCAACCACTGTTAATCACTTTTCCGGCCTCTAAAAATGACATTGCCCAACAATTGTAATGACTTTGCCAACCATTGTAAATCACTTATCCTACCTCTTAAAATGACTTTGCACAACAATTGTAATGACTATTCAAACCACTATTAATCAATTATCCAACATCTAAAAATGACTTTGCACAACAATTGTAATGACAATGCCAACCACTGTTTATCACTTTTCCGACCTCTAAAAATGACTTTGCCCAACAATTGTAATGACTTTTCCAACCACTGTTAATGACTTATCCGGCATCGAAAAATTTTGCCCAACAATTGTAATGACTTTGCCAACCACTGTTAATCACTTGTCCGACCTCTAAAAATGAATTTGCCCAACAATTGTAATAACTTTGCCAACCACTGTTAATGACTTATCCGTCCTCCAAAAATGACTTTGCCCAACAATTGTAATGACTTTTCAAACCACTGTTAATCACTTATCCGACCTCTAAAAATCACTTTGCACAATAATTGTAATGACTTTGCCAACCACTGTTGATCACTTTTCCGACCTCTAAAAATGACTTTGCCCAACAATTGTAATGACTTTGCCAACCACTGTTAATCACTTGTCCGACCTCTAAAAATGAATTTGCGCAACAATTGTAATAACTTTGCCAACCACTGTTAATGACTTATCCGTCCTCCAAAAATGACTTTGCCCAACAATTGTAATGACTTTTCCAACCACTGATAATCACTAATCCGGCCTCTAAAAATGACTTTGCCCAACAATTGTAATGACTTTGCTATCCAATGTTAATCACCTATCCGACCTCTAAAAATGACTTTGCCCAACAATTGTAATGACTTTGCCATCCACTGTTAATCACTTATCCGACATCTAAAAATGACTTTGCCGAACAATTGTAATGACTTTGCCAACCAATGTTAATCACTTATCCGACCTCTAAAAATGACTCTGCCCAGGAATTGTAATGACTTTGCCAACCACTGTTAATCACTTATCCGACCTCTAAAAATGACTCTGCCCAGGAATTGTAATGACTTTGCCAACCACTGTTAATCACTTATCCGACCTCTAAAAATGACTTTGCCAACAATTGTGATGACTTTGCCATCCAGTGTAAATCACTTTTCCGACCTCTAAATATGACTTTGCCCAACTATTGTAATGACTTTGCCAACCACTGTTAATGACTTATCAGGCATCCAAAAATGACTTTGCCCAACAATTGTAATGACTTTGCCAACCACTGTTAATCACTTTTCCGACCTCTAAAAATGACTTTGCCCAACAATTGTAATGACTTTGCCAACCACTGTTAATGACTTATCCGGCATCCAAAAAATTTTGCCCAACAATTGTAATGACTTTGCCAACCACTGTTAATCACTTATCCGACCTCTAAAAATGACTTTGCCCAACAATTGTAATGACTTTGCCAACCACTGTTTATCACTTTTCCGACCTCTAAAAATGACTTTGCCCAACAATTGTAATGACTTTGCCAACCACTGTTAATGACTTATCCGGCATCGAAAAATTTTGCCCAACAATTGTAATGACTTTGCCAACCACTGTTAATCACTTGTCCGACCTCTAAAAATGAATTTGCCCAACAATTGTAATAACTTTGCCAACCACTGTTAATGACTTATCCGTCCTACAAAAATGACTTTGCCCAACAATTGTAATGACTTTTCAAACCACTGTTAATCACTTATCCGACCTCTAAAAATCACTTTGCACAATAATTGTAATGACTTTGCCAACCACTGTTTATCACTTATCCGACCTCTAAAAATGACTTTGCCCAACAATTGTAATGACTTTGCTATCCAATGTTAATCACCTATCCGACCTCTAAAAATGACTTTGCCCAACAATTGAAATGACTTTGCCATCCACTGTTAATCACTTATCCGACATCTAAAAATGACTTTGCCCAACAATTGAAATGACTTTGCCAACCACTGGTAATGACTTTGCCCACCACTGGTAATCACCTATCCGACCTCTAAAATTTACTTTACCCAACAATTGTAATGACTTTGCCATCCACTGGTAATGACTTATCCGACCTCTAAAATTGACTTTACTCAACAATTGTGATGACTTTGCCAACCAATGTTAATCACTTTTCCGACCTCTAAAAATGACTTTGCCCAACAATTGTAATGACTTTGCCAACCACTGTTAATCACTTTACCGACCTCTAAAAATGACTTTGCCCAACAATTGTAATGACTTTGCCAACCACTGTTAATGACTTATCAGGCATCCAAAAATGACTTTGCCCGACAATTGTAATGACTTTGCCAACCACTGGTAATGACTAATCCGACCTCTAAAATTTACTTTACCCAACAATTGAAATGACTTTGCCAACCACTATTAATTACTTATCCGACCTGAAAAAATGACTTTGCACAACAATTGTAATGACTATGCCAACCACTGTTGATCACTTTTCCGACCTCTAAAAATGACTTTGCCCAACAATTGTAATGACTTTGCTAACCACTGTTAATCACTTTTCCGACCTCTAAAAATGACTTTGCCCAACAATTGTAATGACTTTGCCAACCACTGTTAATCACTTATCAGACCTCTAAAAATGACTTTGCCCAACAATTGTAATGAATTTGCCAACCACTGATAATCACTAATCCGGCATCTAAAAATGACTTTGCCCAACAATTGTAATGACTTTGCTTACCACTGTTAATTTCTTATCTGACCTCAATAAATGACTTTGCCCAACAATTGTAATGACTTTGCCAACCACTGTTAATCACTTGTCCGACCTCTAAAAATGAATTTGCCCAACAATTGTAATAACTTTGCCAACCACTGTTAATGACTTATCCGTCCTCCAAAAATGACTTTGCCCAACAATTGTAATGACTTTTCCAACCACTGTTAATCACTTGTCCGACCTCTAAAAATGAATTTGCCCAACAATTGTAATAACTTTGCCAACCACTGTTAATGACTTATCCGTCCTCCAAAAATGACTTTGCCCAACAATTGTAATGACTTTTCCAACCACTGTTAATCACTTTTCCGACCTCTAAAAATCACTTTGCACAATAATTGTAATGACTTTGCCAACCACTGTTAATCACTTATCCGACCTCTAAAAATGACTTTGCCAACAATTGTGATGACTTTGCCATCCACTGTTAATCACTTATCCGGCCTCTAAAATTGACTTTACTCAACAATTGTGATGACTTTGCCAACCAATGTTAATCACTTTTCCGACCTCTAAAAATGACTTTGCCCAACAATTGTAATGACTTTGCCAACCACTGTTAATCACTTTACCGACCTCTAAAAATGACTTTGCCCAACAATTGTAATGACTTTGCCAACCACTGTTAATGACTTATCAGGCATCCAAAAATGACTTTGCCCAACAATTGTAATGACTTTGCCAACCACTGGTAATGACTAATCCGACCTCTAAAATTTACTTTACCCAACAATTGAAATGACTTTGCCAACCACTATTAATTACTTATCCGACCTGAAAAAATGACTTTGCACAACAATTGTAATGACTATGCCAACCACTGTTGATCACTTTTCCGACCTCTAAAAATGACTTTGCCCAACAATTGTAATGACTTTGCTAACCACTGTTAATCACTTTTCCGACCTCTAAAAATGACTTTGCCCAACAATTGTAATGACTTTGCCAACCACTGTTAATCACTTATCAGACCTCTAAAAATGACTTTGCCCAACAATTGTAATGAATTTGCCAACCACTGATAATCACTAATCCGGCATCTAAAAATGACTTTGCCCAACAATTGTAATGACTTTGCCAACCACTGTTAATTTCTTATCTGACCTCAATAAATGACTTTGCCCAACAATTGTAATGACTTTGCCAACCACTGTTAATCACTTGTCCGACCTCTAAAAATGAATTTGCCCAACAATTGTAATAACTTTGCCAACCACTGTTAATGACTTATCCGTCCTCCAAAAATGACTTTGCCCAACAATTGTAATGACTTTTCCAACCACTGTTAATCACTTTTCCGACCTCTAAAAATCACTTTGCACAATAATTGTAATGACTTTGCCAACCACTGTTAATCACTTATCAGGCATCCAAAAATGACTTTGCCCAACAATTGTAATGAATTTGCAAACCACTGTTAATCACTTTTCCGACCTCTAAAAATTACTTTGCCCAACAATTGTAATGACTTTGCCAACCACTGTTAATGACTTATCCGGCATCCAAAAAATTTTGCCCAACAATTGTAATGACTTTGCCAACCACTGTTAATCACTTGTCCGACCTCTAAAAATGAATTTGCCCAACAATTGTAATAATTTTGCCAGCCACTGTTAATGACTTATCCGTCCTCCAAAAATGACTTTGACCAACAATTGTAATGACTTTTCCAACCACTTTAAATCACTTATCCGACCTCTAAAAATCACTTTGCACAATAATTGTAATGACTTTGCCAACCACTGTTTATCACTTATCCGACCTCTAAAAATGACTTTGACCAACAATTGTAATGACTTTTCCAACCACTTTAAATCACTTATCCGACCTCTAAAAATCACTTTGCACAATAATTGTAATGACTTTGCCAACCACTGTTTATCACTTATCCGACCTCTAAAAATGACTTTGCCCAACAATTGTAATGACTTTGCTATCCAATGTTAATCACCTATCCGACCTCTAAAAATGACTTTGCCCATGAATTGTAATGACTTTTCCATCCACTGTTAATCACTTATCCGACCTCTAAAATGACTTTGCTTAACAATTGTAATGACTTTGCCAACCACTGTTAATCACCTTTCCGACCTCTAAAAATGACTTTGCCCAACTATTGTAATGACTCTGCCAACCACTGTTAATCACTTATCCGACCTCTAAAAATGACTTTGCCAACAATTGGATGACTTTGCCATCCACTGTTAATCACTTTTCCGACCTCTAAAAATGACTTTGCCCAACTATTCAAATGACTTTGCCAACCACTGTTAATGACTTATCAGGCATCCAAAAATGACTTTGCCAACCACTGTTAATCACTTTTCCGACCTCTAAAAATGACTTTGCCCAACTATTGTAATGACTTTGCCAACCACTGTTAATGACTTATCAGGCATCCAAAAATGACTTTGCCCAACAATTGTAATGACTTTGCCAACCACTGTTAATCACTTTTCCGACCTCTAAAAATGACTTTGCCCAACAATTGTAATGACTTTGCCAACCACTGTTAATGACTTATCAGGCATCCAAAAATGACTTTGCCCAACAATTGTAATGACTTTGCCAACCACTGTTAATCACTTTTCCGACCTCTAAAAATGACTTTGCCCAACAATTGTAATGACTTTGCCAACCACTGTTAATGACTTATCCGGCATCCAAAAAATTTTGCCCAACAATTGTAATGACTTTGCCAACCACTGTTAATCACTTGTCCGACCTCTAAAAATGACTTTGCCCAACAATTGTAATGACTTTGCTATCCAATGTTAATCACCTATCCGACCTCTAAAAATGACTTTGCCCATGAATTGTAATGACTTTGCCATCCACTGTTAATCACTTATCCGACCTCTAAAAATGACTTTGCTTAACAATTGTAATGACTTTGCCAACCACTGTTAAGCACTTATCCGACCTCTAAAAATGACTTTGCCCAACTATTGTAATGACTCTGCAAACCACTGTTAATCACTTATCCTACCTCTAAAAATGACTTTGCACAACAATTGTAATGACTATGCCAACCACTGTTAATCACTTTTCCGACCTCTAAAAATCACTTTGCACAATAATTGTAATGACTTTGCCAACCACTGTTAATCACTTATCCGACCTCTAAAAATGACTTTGCCAACAATTGTGATGACTTTGCCATCCACTGTTAATCACTGTTCCGACCTCTAAAAATGACTTTGCCCAACTATTGTAATGACTTTGCCAACCACTGTTAATGACTTATCAGGCATCCAAAAATGACTTTGCCCAACAATTGTAATGAATTTGCAAACCACTGTTAATCACTTTTCCGACCTCTAAAAATGACTTTGCCCAACAATTGTAATGACTTTGCCAACCACTGTTAATGACTTATCCGGCATCCAAAAAATTTTGCCCAACAATTGTAATGACTTTGCCAACCACTGTTAATCACTTGTCCGACCTCTAAAAATGAATTTGCCCAACAATTGTAATAATTTTGCCAGCCACTGTTAATGACTTATCCGTCCTCCAAAAATGACTTTGACCAACAATTGTAATGACTTTTCCAACCACTTTAAATCACTTATCCGACCTCTAAAAATCACTTTGCACAATAATTGTAATGACTTTGCCAACCACTGTTTATCACTTATCCGACCTCTAAAAATGACTTTGACCAACAATTGTAATGACTTTTCCAACCACTTTAAATCACTTATCCGACCTCTAAAAATCACTTTGCACAATAATTGTAATGACTTTGCCAACCACTGTTTATCACTTATCCGACCTCTAAAAATGACTTTGCCCAACAATTGTAATGACTTTGCTATCCAATGTTAATCACCTATCCGACCTCTAAAAATGACTTTGCCCATGAATTGTAATGACTTTGCCATCCACTGTTAATCACTTATCCGACCTCTAAAAATGACTTTGCTTAACAATTGTAATGACTTTGCCAACCACTGTTAATCACCTTTCCGACCTCTAAAAATGACTTTGCCCAACTATTGTAATGACTCTGCCAACCACTGTTAATCACTTATCCGACCTCTAAAAATGACTTTGCCAACAATTGGATGACTTTGCCATCCACTGTTAATCACTTTTCCGACCTCTAAAAATGACTTTGCCCAACTATTCAAATGACTTTGCCAACCACTGTTAATGACTTATCAGGCATCCAAAAATGACTTTGCCAACCACTGTTAATCACTTTTCCGACCTCTAAAAATGACTTTGCCCAACTATTGTAATGACTTTGCCAACCACTGTTAATGACTTATCAGGCATCCAAAAATGACTTTGCCCAACAATTGTAATGACTTTGCCAACCACTGTTAATCACTTTTCCGACCTCTAAAAATGACTTTGCCCAACAATTGTAATGACTTTGCCAACCACTGTTAATGACTTATCAGGCATCCAAAAATGACTTTGCCCAACAATTGTAATGACTTTGCCAACCACTGTTAATCACTTTTCCGACCTCTAAAAATGACTTTGCCCAACAATTGTAATGACTTTGCCAACCACTGTTAATGACTTATCCGGCATCCAAAAAATTTTGCCCAACAATTGTAATGACTTTGCCAACCACTGTTAATCACTTGTCCGACCTCTAAAAATGACTTTGCCCAACAATTGTAATGACTTTGCTATCCAATGTTAATCACCTATTCGACCTCTAAAAATGACTTTGCCCATGAATTGTAATGACTTTGCCATCCACTGTTAATCACTTATCCGACCTCTAAAAATGACTTTGCTTAACAATTGTAATGACTTTGCCAACCACTGTTAATCACTTATCCGACCTCTAAAAATGACTTTGCCCAACTATTGTAATGACTCTGCAAACCACTGTTAATCACTTATCCTACCTCTAAAAATGACTTTGCACAACAATTGTAATGACTATGCCAACCACTGTTAATCACTTTTCCGACCTCTAAAAATGACTTTGCCGAACAATTGTAATGACTTTGCCAACCACTGTTAATCACTTATCCGACCTCTAAAAATAACTTTGCCCAACAATTGTAATGACTTTGCCAACCACTGTTAATCACTTATCCGACCTCTAAAAATGACTTTGCCCAACAATTGTAATGACTTTGCCAACCACTGTTAATGACTTATCAGGCATCCAAAAATGACTTTGCCCAACAATTGTAATGACTTTGCCAACCACTGTTAATCACTTTTCCGACCTCTAAAAATGACTTTGCCCAACAATTGTAATGACTTTGCCAACCACTGTTAATGACTTATCCGGCATCCGAAAAATTTTGCCCAACAATTGTAATGACTTTTCCAACCACTGTTAATCACTTGTCCGACCTCTAAAAATGAATTTGCCCAACAATTGTAATAATTTTGCCAGCCACTGTTAATGACTTATCCGTCCTCCAAAAATGACTTTGACCAACAATTGTAATGACTTTTCCAACCACTTTAAATCACTTATCCGACCTCTAAAAATCACTTTGCACAATAATTGTAATGACTTTGCCAACCACTGTTTATCACTTATCCGACCTCTAAAAATGACTTTGCTCAACAATTGTAATGACTTTGCTATCCAATGTTAATCACCTATCCGACCTCTAAAAATGACTTTGCCCATGAATTGTAATGACTTTGCCATCCACTGTTAATCACTTATCCGACCTCTAAAAATGACTTTGCTTAACAATTGTAATGACTTTGCCAACCACTGTTAATCACTTATCCGACCTCTAAAAATGACTTTGCCCAACTATTGTAATGACTATGCAAACCACTGTTAATCACTTATCCGACCTCTAAAAATGACTTTGCCAACAATTGGATGACTTTGCCATCCACTGTTAATCACTTTTCCGACCTCTAAAAATGACTTTGCCCAACTATTGAAATGACTTTGCCAACCACTGTTAATCACTTATCCGACCTCTAAAAATGACTTTGCCAACAATTGTGATGACTTTGCCATCCACTGTTAAATCACTTTTCCGACCTCTAAAAATGACTTTGCCCAACTATTGTAATGACTTTGCCAACCACTGTTAATGACTTATCAGGCATCCAAAAATGACTTTGCCCAACAATTGTAATGACTTTGCCAACCACTGTTAATCACTTTTCCGACCTCTAAAATTGACTTTGCCCAACAATTGTAATGACTTTGCCAACCACTGTTAATGACTTATCCGACCTCTAAAAATGACTTTGCTTAACAATTGTAATGACTTTGCCAACCACTGTTAATCACCTTTCCGACCTCTAAAAATGACTTTGCCCAACTATTGTAATGACTCTGCAAACCACTGTTAATCACTTATCCGACCTCTAAAAATGACTTTGCCAACAATTGGATGACTTTGCCATCCACTGTTAATCACTTTTCCGACCTCTAAAAATGACTTTGCCCAACTATTGAAATGACTTTGCCAACCACTGTTAATCACTTATCCGACCTCTAAAAATGACTTTGCCAACAATTGTGATGACTTTGCCATCCACTGTTAATCACTTTTCCGACCTCTAAAAATGACTTTGCCCAACTATTGTAATGACTTTGCCAACCACTGTTAATGACTTATCAGGCATCCAAAAATGACTTTGCCCAACAATTGTAATGACTTTGCCAACCACTGTTAATCACTTTTCCGACCTCTAAAAATGACTTTGCCCAACAATTGTAATGACTTTGCCAACCACTGTTAATGACTTATCAGGCATCCAAAAATGACTTTGCCCAACAATTGTAATGACTTTGCCAACCACTGTTAATCACTTTTCCGACCTCTAAAATTGACTTTGCCCAACAATTGTAATGACTTTGCCAACCACTGTTAATGACTTATCCGACCTCTAAAAATGACTTTGCTTAACAATTGTAATGACTTTGCCAACCACTGTAAATCACCTTTCCGACCTCTAAAAATGACTTTGCCCAACTATTGTAATGACTCTGCAAACCACTGTTAATCACTTATCCGACCTCTAAAAATGACTTTGCCAACAATTGGATGACTTTGCCATCCACTGTTAATCACTTTTCCGACCTCTAAAAATGACTTTGCCCAACTATTGTAATGACTTTGCCAACCACTGTTAATGACTTATCAGGCATCCAAAAATGACTTTGCCCAACAATTGTAATGACTTTGCCAACCACTGTTAATCACTTTTCCGACCTCTAAAAATGACTTTGCCCAACAATTGTAATGACTTTGCCAACCACTGTTAATGACTTATCAGGCATCCAAAAATGACTTTGCCCAACAATTGTAATGACTTTGCCAACCACTGTTAATCACTTTTCCGACCTCTAAAAATGACTTTGCCCAACAATTGTAATGACTTTGCCAACCACTGTTAATGACTTATCAGGCATCCAAAAATGACTTTGCCCAACAATTGTAATGACTTTGCCAACCACTGTTAATCACTTTTCCGACCTCTAAAATTGACTTTGCCCAACAATTGTAATGACTTTGCCAACCACTGTTAATGACTTATCCGACCTCTAAAAATGACTTTGCTTAACAATTGTAATGACTTTTCCAACCACTTTAAATCACTTATCCGACCTCTAAAAATGACTTTGCCCAACTATTGTAATGACTCTGCAAACCACTGTTAATCACTTATCCGACCTCTAAAAATGACTTTGCCAACAATTGGATGACTTTGCCATCCACTGTTAATCACTTTTCCGACCTCTAAAAATGACTTTGCCCAACTATTGTAATGACTTTGCCAACCACTGTTAATGACTTATCAGGCATCCAAAAATGACTTTGCCCAACAATTGTAATGACTTTGCCAACCACTGTTAATCACTTTTCCGACCTCTAAAAATGACTTTGCCCAACAATTGTAATGACTTTGCCAACCACTGTTAATGACTTATCAGGCATCCAAAAATGACTTTGCCCAACAATTGTAATGACTTTGCCAACCACTGTTAATCACTTTTCCGACCTCTAAAAATGACTTTGCCCAACAATTGTAATGACTTTGCCAACCACTGTTAATGACTTATCCGGCATCCAAAAAATTTTGCCCAACAATTGTAATGACTTTGCCAACCACTGTTAATCACTTGTCCGACCTCTAAAAATGAATTTGCCCAACAATTGTAATAATTTTGCCAGCCACTGTTAATGACTTATCCGTCCTCCAAAAATGACTTTGACCAACAATTGTAATGACTTTTCCAACCACTTTAAATCACTTATCCGACCTCTAAAAATCACTTAGCACAACAATTGTAATGACTTTGCTATCCAATGTTAATCACCTATCCGACCTCTAAAAATGACTTTGCCCATGAATTGTAATGACTTTGCCATCCACTGTTAATCACTTATCCGACCTCTAAAAATGACTTTGCTTAACAATTGTAATGACTTTGCCAACCACTGTAAATCACCTTTCGACCTCTAAAAATGACTTTGCCCAACTATTGTAATGACTCTGCCAACCACTGTTAGTCACTTATCCGACCTCTAAAAATGACTTTGCCAACAATTGGATGACTTTGCCATCCACTGTTAATCACTTTTCCGACCTCTAAAAATGACTTTGCCCAACTATTGAAATGACTTTGCCAACCACTGTTAATGACTTATCAGGCATCCAAAAATGACTTTGCCCAACAATTGTAATGACTTTGCCAACCACTGTTAATCACTTTTCCGACCTCTAAAAATGACTTTGCCCAACAATTGTAATGACTTTGCCAACCACTGTTAATGACTTATCCGGCATCCAAAAAATTTTGACCAACAATTGTAATGACTTTGCCAACCACTGTTAATCACTTGTCCGACCTCTAAAAATGAATTTGCCCAACAATTGTAATAATTTTGCCAACCACTGTTAATGACTTATCCGTCCTCCAAAAATGACTCTGCCCAGGAATTGTAATGACTTTGCCAACCACTGTAAATCACTTATCCGACCTCTAAAAATGACTTTGCCAACAATTGTGATGACTTTGCCATCCACTGTTAATCACTTTTCCGACCTCTAAAAATGACTTTGCCCAACAATTGTAATGACTTTGCCAACCACTGTAAATGACTTATCAGGCATCCAAAAATGACTTTGCCCAACAATTGTAATGACTTTGCCAACCACTGTTAATCACTTGTCCGACCTCTAAAAATGAATTTTCCCAACAATTGTAATAATTTTGCCAACCACTGGTAATGACTTATCCGACCTCTAAAAATAACTTTGCCCAACAATTGTAATGACTTTGCCAACCACTGTTTATCACTTATCCGACCTCTAAAAATGACTTTGCCCAACAATTGTAATGACTTTTCCAACCACTTTTAATCACTTATCCGACCTCTAAAAATCACTTTGCACAATAATTGTAATGACTTTGCCAACCACTGTTTATCACTTATCCGACCTCTAAAAATGACTTTGCCCAACAATTGTAATGACTTTGCTATCCAATGTTAATCACCTATCCGACCTCTAAAAATGACTTTGCCCAACAATTGTAATGACTTTGCCATCCACTGTTAATGACTTATCCGACCTCTAAAATTGACTTTACCCAACAATTGTGATGACTTTGCCAACCACTGTTAATCACTTTTCCGACCTCCAAAAATGACTCTGCCCAGGAATTGTAATGACTTTGCCAACCACTGTTAATGACTTATCAGGCATCCAAAAATGACTTTGCCCAACAATTGTAATGACTTTGCCAACCACTGTTAATCACTTGTCCGACCTCTAAAAATGAATTTGCCCAACAATTGTAATAATTTTGCCAACCACTGTTAATGACTTATCCGTCCTCTAAAAATCACTTTGCACAATAATTGTAATGACTTTGCCAACCACTGTTTATCACTTATCCGACCTCTAAAAATGACTTTGCCCAACAATTGTAATGACTTTTCCAACCACTTTTAATCACTTATCCGACCTCTAAAAATCACTTTGCACAATAATTGTAATGACTTTGCCAACCACTGTTAATCACTTATCCGACCTCTAAAAATGACTTTGCCAACCACTGTTAATCACTTTTCCGACCTCTAAAAATGACTTTGCCCAACAATTGTAATGACTTTGCCAACCACTGTTAATGACTTATCCGGCATCCAAAAAATTTTGCCCAACAATTGTAATGACTTTGCTATCCAATGTTAATTTCCTATCCGACCTCTAAAAATGACTTTGCTTAACAATTGTAATGACTTTGCCTACCACTGGTAATGACTTATCCGACCTCTAAAATTGACTTTACCCAACAATTGTGATGACATTGCCAACCACTGTTAATCACTTTTCCGACCTCTAAAAATGACTTTGCCCAACTATTGTAATGACTTTGCCAACCACTGTTAATCACTTTTCCAACCTCTAAAAATGACTTTGCCCAACAATTGTAATGACTTTGCCAACCACTGTTAATGACTTATCAGGCATCCAAAAATGACTTTGCCAAACAATTGTAATGACTTTGCCAACCACTGGTAATGACTTATCCGACCTCTAAAATTGACTTTACCCAACAATTGAAATGACTTTGCCAACCACTATTAATTACTTATCCGACCTGAAAAAATGACTTTGCACAACAATTGTAATGACTATGGCAACCACTGTTAATCACTTTTCCGACCTCTAAAAATGACTTTGCCCAACAATTGTAATGACTTTGCCAACCACTGTTAATCACTTATCCGACCTATAAAAATGACTTTGCCCAACAATTGTAATGACTTTGCCAACCACTGTTAATCACTTATCCGACCTCTAAAAATGACTTTGCCCAACAATTGTGATGACTTTGCCAACCACTGTTAATCACTTTTCCGACCTCTTAAAATGACTTTGCCCAACAATTGTAATGACTTTGCCAACCACTGTTAATGACTTATCCGGCCTGCAAAAATGACTTTGCCCAACAATTGTAATGAATTTGCCAACCAATGATAATCACTTATCCGGCCTCTGAAAATGACTTTGCCCAGCAATTGTAATGACTTTGCCTACCACTGTTAATTTCTTATCTGACCTCAATAAATGACTTTGCCCAACAATTGTAATGACTATGCCGACTACTGTTAATCCTTTTTCCGACCTCTAAAAATGACTTTGCCGAACAATTGTAATGACTTTGCCAACCACTGTTAATCACTTATCCGACCTCTAAAAATTATTTTGCCCAACAATTGTAATGACTTTGCCAACCACTGTTAATCACTTATCCGACCTCTAAAAATGACTTTGCCAACAATTGTGATGACCTTGCCATCCACTGTTAATCACTTTTCCGACCTCTAAAAATGACTTTGCCCAACTATTGTAATGTCTTTGCCAACCACTGTTAATCACTTATCCGACCTCTAAAAATGACTTTGCCCAACAATTGTAATAACTTTGCCAACCACTGGTAATGACTTTGCCAACCACTGTTAATGACTTATCCGGCCTCCAAAAATGACTTTGCCCAACAATTGTAATGACTTTGCTATCCAATGTTAATCACCTATCCGACCTCTAAAAATGACTTTGCCCAACAATTGTAATGACTTTGCCATCCACTGTCAATGACTTATCCGACCTCTAAAATTGACTTTACCCAACAATTGTGATGACTTTGCCAACCACTGTTAATCACTTTTCCGACCTCCAAAAATGACTCTGCCCAGGAATTGTAATAACTTTGCCAACCACTGGTAATGACTTTGCCAACCACTGTTAATGACTTATCCGGCCTCCAAAAATGACTTTGCCCAACAATTGTAATGACCATGCCGAATACTGTTAATCCTTTTTCCGACCTCTAAAAATGACTTAGCCGAACAATTGTAATGACTTTGCCAACCACTGTTAATCACTTATCCGACCTCTAAAAATGACTTTGCCCAACTATTGTAATGACTTTGCCAACCACTGTTAATCACTTTTCCGACCTCTAAAAATGACTTTGCCCAACAATTGTAATGACTTTGCCAACCACTGTTAATGACTTATCAGGCATCCAAAAATGACTTTGCCAAACAATTGTAATGACTTTGCCAACCACTGGTAATGACTTATACGACCTCTAAAATTGACTTTACCCAACAATTTAAATGACTTTGCTAACCACTATTAATTACTTATCCGACCTGAAAAAATGACTTTGCACAACAATTGAAATGACCATGGCAACCACTGTTAATCACTTTTCCGACCTCTTAAAATGACTTTGCCCAACAATTGTAATGACTTTGCCAACCACTGTTAATCACTTATCAGACCTATAAAAATGACTTTGCCCAACAATTGTAATGACTTTGCCAACCACTGTTAATCACTTATCCGACCTCTAAAAATGACTTTGCCCAACAATTGTGATGACTTTGCCAACCACTGTTAATCACTTTTCCGACCTCTTAAAATGACTTTGCCCAACAATTGTAATGACTTTGCCAACCACTGTTAATGACTTATCCGGCCTGCAAAAATGACTTTGCCCAACAATTGTAATGAATTTGCCAACCAATGATAATCACTTATCCGGCCTCTGAAAATGACTTTGCCCAACAATTGTAATGACTTTGCCAACCACTGTTAATTTCTTATCTGACCTCTAAAAATGACTTTGCCCAACGATTGTAATGACTTTGCCATCCACTGTTAATCACTTATCCGACTTCTAAAAATGACATTGCCCAACAATTGAAATGACTTTGCCAACCATTGTAAATCACTTATCCTACCTCTTAAAATGACTTTGCACAACAATTGTAATGACTATTCAAACCACTATTAATCACTTATCCAACATCCAAAAATGACTTTGCACAACAATTGTAATGACTTTGCCAACCACTGTTAATCACTTATCCGACCTCTAAAAATGACTTTGCCCAACAATTGTAATGACTTTGCCAACCACTGTTAGTCACTTATCCGACCTCTAAAAATAACTTTGCCCAACAATTGTAATGACTTTGCCAACCACTGTAAATCACTTATCCGACCTCTTAAAATGACTTTGCCCAACAATTGTAATGACTTTGCCAACCACTGTTAATCACTTATCAGACCTATAAAAATGACTTTGCCCAACAATTGTAATGACTTTGCCAACCACTGTTAATCACTTATCCGACCTCTAAAAATGACTTTGCCCAACAATTGTGATGACTTTGCCAACCACTGTTAATCACTTTTCCGACCTCTAAAAATGACTTTGCCCAACAATTGTAATGACTTTGCCAACCACTGTTAATGACTTATCAGGCATCCAAAAATGACTTTGCCCAACAATTGTAATGAATTTGCCAACCAATGATAATCACTTATCCGGCCTCTGAAAATGACTTTGCCCAACAATTGTAATGACTTTGCCAACCACTGTTAATTTCTTATCTGACCTCTAAAAATGACTTTGCCCAACGATTGTAATGACTTTGCCATCCACTGTTAATCACTTATCCGACTTCTAAAAATGACATTGCCCAACAATTGAAATGACTTTGCCAACCATTGTAAATCACTTATCCTACCTCTTAAAATGACTTTGCACAACAATTGTAATGACTATTCAAACCACTATTAATCACTTATCCAACATCCAAAAATGACTTTGCACAACAATTGTAATGACTTTGCCAACCACTGTTAATCACTTATCCGACCTCTAAAAATGACTTTGCCCAACAATTGTAATGACTTTGCCAACCACTGTTAGTCACTTATCCGACCTCTAAAAATAACTTTGCCCAACAATTGTAATGACTTTGCCAACCACTGTAAATCACTTATCCGACCTCTTAAAATGACTTTGCCCAACAATTGTAATAACTTTGCCAACCACTGGTAATGACTTTGCCAACCACTGTTAGTCACTTATCCGACCTCTAAAAATAACTTTGCCCAACAATTGTAATGAATTTGCCAACCAATGATAATCACTTATCCGGCCTCTGAAAATGACTTTGCCAAGCAATTGTAATGACTTTGCCTACCACTGTTAATTTCTTATCTGACCTCAATAAATGACTTTGCCCAACAATTGTAATGACTATGCCGACTACTGTTAATCCTTTTTCCGACCTCTAAAAATGACTTTGCCGAACAATTGTAATGACTTTGCCAACCACTGTTAATCACTTATCCGACCTCTAAAAATTATTTTGCCCAACAATTGTAATGACTTTGCCAACCACTGTTAATCACTTATCCTACCTCTTAAAATGACTTTGCACAACAATTGTAATGACTATTCAAACCACTATTAATCACTTATCCAACATCCAAAAATGACTTTGCCAAACAATTGTAATGACTTTGCCAACCACTGGTAATGACTTATCCGACCTCTAAAATTGACTTTACCCAACAATTTAAATGACTTTGCCAACCACTATTAATTACTTATCCGACCTGAAAAAATGACTTTGCACAACAATTGAAATGACTATGGCAACCACTGTTAATCACTTTTCCGACCTCTTAAAATGACTTTGCCCAACAATTGTAATGACTTTGCCAACCACAGTTAATCACTTATCAGACCTATAAAAATGACTTTGCCCAACAATTGTAATGACTTTGCCAACCACTGTTAATCACTTATCCGACCTCTAAAAATGACTTTGCCCAACAATTGTGATGACTTTGCCAACCACTGTTAATCACTTTTCCGACCTCTTAAAATGACTTTGCCCAACAATTGTAATGACTTTGCCAACCACTGTTAATGACTTATCCGGCCTGCAAAAATGACTTTGCCCAACAATTGTAATGAATTTGCCAACCAATGATAATCACTTATCCGGCCTCTGAAAATGACTTTGCCCAACAATTGTAATGACTTTGCCAACCACTGTTAATTTCTTATCTGACCTCTAAAAATGACTTTGCCCAACGATTGTAATGACTTTGCCATCCACTGTTAATCACTTATCCGACTTCTAAAAATGACATTGCCCAACAATTGAAATGACTTTGCCAACCATTGTAAATCACTTATCCTACCTCTTAAAATGACTTTGCACAACAATTGTAATGACTATTCAAACCACTATTAATCACTTATCCAACATCCAAAAATGACTTTGCACAACAATTGTAATGACTTTGCCAACCACTGTTAATCACTTATCCGACCTCTAAAAATGACTTTGCCCAACAATTGAAATGACTTTGCCAACCACTGTTAGTCACTTATCCGACCTCTAAAAATAACTTTGCCCAACAATTGTAATGACTTTGCCAACCACTGTAAATCACTTATCCGACCTCTTAAAATGACTTTGCCCAACAATTGTAATAACTTTGCCAACCACTGGTAATGACTTTGCCAACCACTGTTAATGACTTATCCGGCCTCCAAAAATGACTTTGCCCAACAATTGTAATGACTTTGCAAACCACTGGTAATCACTTATCCGACCTCTAAAAATGACTTTGCCCAACGATTGTAATGACTTTGCCAACCATTGTAAATCACTTATCCTACCTCTTAAAATGACTTTGCACAACAATTGTAATGACTATTCAAACCACTATTAATCACTTATCCAACATCCAAAAATGACTTTGCACAACAATTGTAATGACCATGCCGAATACTGTTAATCCTTTTTCCGACCTCTAAAAATGACTCAGCCGAACAATTGTAATGACTTTGCCAACCACTGTTAATCACTTATCCGACCTCTAAAAATGACTTTGCCCAACTATTGTAATGACTTTGCCAACCACTGTTAATCACTTTTCCGACCTCTAAAAATGACTTTGCCCAACAATTGTAATGACTTTGCCAACCACTGTTAATGACTTATCAGGCATCCAAAAATGACTTGGCCAAACAATTGTAATGACTTTGCCAACCACTGGTAATGACTTATCCGACCTCTAAAATTTACTTTACCCAACAATTTAAATGACTTTGCCAACCACTATTAATTACTTATCCGACCTGAAAAAATGACTTTGCACAACAATTGAAATGACTATGGCGACCACTGTTAATCACTTTTCCGACCTCTTAAAATGACTTTGCCCAACAATTGTAATGACTTTGCCAACCACTGTTAATCACTTATCCGACCTATAAAAATGACTTTGCCCAACAATTGTAATGACTTTGCCAACCACTGTTAATCACTTATCCGACCTCTAAAAATGACTTTGCCCAACAATTGTGATGACTTTGCCAACCACTGTTAATCACTTTTCCGACCTCTTAAAATGACTTTGCCCAACAATTGTAATGACTTTGCCAACCACTGTTAATGACTTATCCGGCCTGCAAAAATGACTTTGCCCAACAATTGTAATGAATTTGCCAACCAATGATAATCACTTATCCGGCCTCTGAAAATGACTTTGCCCAACAATTGTAATGACTTTGCCAACCACTGTTAATTTCTTATCTGACCTCTAAAAATGACTTTGCCCAACGATTGTAATGACTTTGCCATCCACTGTTAATCACTTATCCGACTTCTAAAAATGACATTGCCCAACAATTGAAATGACTTTGCCAACTATTGTAAATCACTTATCCTACCTCTAAAAATGAATTTGCACATTAATTGTAATGACTATTCAAACCACTATTAATCACTTATCCAACATCCAAAAATGACTTTGCACAACAATTGTAATGACTATGCCGACTACTGTTAATCCTTTTTCCGACCTCTAAAAATGACTTTGCCGAACAATTGTAATGACTTTGCCAACCACTGTTAATCACTTATCCGACCTCTAAAAATTATTTTGCCCAACAATTGTAATGACTTTGCCAACCACTGTTAATCACTTATCCGACCTCTAAAAATGACTTTGCCAACAATTGTGATGACCTTGCCATCCACTGTTAATCACTTTTCCGACCTCTAAAAATGACTTTGCCCAACTATTGTAATGTCTTTGCCAACCACTGTTAATCACTTATCCGACCTCTAAAAATGACTTTGCCCAACAATTGTAATAACTTTGCCAACCACTGGTAATGACTTTGCCAACCACTGTTAATGACTTATCCGGCCTCCAAAAATGACTTTGCCCAACAATTGGAATGACTTTGCAAACCACTGGTAATCACTTATCCGACCTCTAAAAATGACTTTGCCCAACAATTGTAATGACTTTGCCAACCACTGTTAGTCACTTATCCGACCTCTAAAAATAACTTTGCCCAACAATTGTAATGACTTTGCCAACCACTGTAAATCACTTATCCGACCTCTTAAAATGACTTTGCCCAACAATTGTAATTACTTTGCCAACCACTGGTAATGACTTTGCCAACCACTGTTAATGACTTATCCGGCCTCCAAAAATGACTTTGCCCAACAATTGTAATGACTTTGCAAACCACTGGTAATCACTTATCCGACCTCTAAAAATGACTTTGCCCAACGATTGTAATGACTTTGCCATCCACTGTTAATCACTTATCCGACTTCTAAAAATGACATTGCCCAACAATTGAAATGACTTTGCCAACCATTGTAAATCACTTATCCTACCTCTTAAAATGACTTTGCACAACAATTGTAATGACTATTCAAACCACTTTTAATCACTTATCCAACATCCAAAAATGACTTTGCACAACAATTGTAATGACCATGCCGACTACTGTTAATCCTTTTTCCGACCTCTAAAAATGACTTTGCCAACAATTGTGATGACTTTGCCATCCACTGTTTATCACTTTTCCGACCTCTAAAAATGACTTTGCCCAACTATTGTAATGTCTTTGCCAACCACTGTTAATCACTTATCCGACCTCTAAAAATGACTTTGCCCAACAATTGTAATAACTTTGCCAACCACTGGTAATCACTTATCCGACCTCTAAAAATGACTTTGCACAACAATTGTAATGACTATGCCGACTACTGTTAATCCTTTTTCCGACCTCTAAAAATGACTTTGCCGAACAATTGTAATGACTTTGCCAACCACTGTTAATCACTTATCCGACCTCTAAAAATTATTTTGCCCAACAATTGTAATGACTTTGCCAACCACTGTTAATCACTTATCCGACCTCTAAAAATGACTTTGCCAACAATTGTAATGACTTTGCCAACCACTGTTAATCACTTATCCGACCTCTAAAAATGACTTTGCCAACAATTGTAATGACCATGCAGACTACTGTTAATCCTTTTTCCGACCTCTAAAAATGACTTTGCCGAACAATTGTAATGACTTTGCCAACCACTGTTAATCACTTATCCGACCTCTAAAAATGACTTTGCCCAACAATTGTAATAACTTTGCCAACCACTGTTAATCACTTATCCTACCTCTTAAAATGACTTTGCACAACAATTGTAATGACTATTCAAACCACTATTAATCACTTATCCAACATCCAAAAATGACTTTGCACAACAATTGTAATGACCATGCCGACTACTGTTAATCCTTTTTCCGACCTCTAAAATTGACTTTACCCAACAATTGTGATGACTTTGCCAACCACTGTTAATCACTTTTCCGACCTCTAAAAATGACTTTGCCCAACTATTGTAATGACTTTGCCAACAACTGTTAATCACATATCCGACCTCTAAAAATGACTTTGCCAACAATTGTGATGACTTTGCCATCCACTGTTAATCACTTTTCCGACCTCTAAAAATGACTTTGCACAACTATTGTAATGTCTTTGCCAACCACTGTTAATCACTTATCCTACCTCTTAAAATGACTTTGCACAACAATTGTAATGACTATTCAAACCACTATTAATCACTTATCCAACATCCAAAAATGACTTTGCACAACAATTGTAATGACCATGCCGACTACTGTTAATCCTTTTTCCGACCTCTAAAATTGACTCTACCCAACAATTGTGATGACTTTGCCAACCACTGTTAATCACTTTTCCGACCTCTAAAAATGACTTTGCCCAACTATTGTAATGACTTTGCCAACCACTGTTAATCACTTTTCCGACCTCTAAAAATGACTATGCCCAACAATTGTAATGACTTTGCCAAACACTGTTAATGACTTTTCCGACCTCTAAAAATGACTTTGCCCAACTATTGAAATGACTTTGCCAACCACTGTTAATGACTTATCAGGCATCCAAAAATGACTTTGCCCAACAATTGTAATGACTTTGCCAACCACTGTTAATCACTTTTCCGACCTCTAAAAATGACATTGCCCAACAATTGAAATGACTTTGCCAACCATTGTAAATAACTTATCCTACCTCTTAAAATGACTTTGCACAACAATTGTAATGACTATTCAAACCACTATTAATCGCTTATCCAACATCCAAAAATGACTTTGCACAACAATTGTAATGACTATGCCGACTACTGTTAGTCACTTATCCGACCTCTAAAAATAACTTTGCCCAACAATTGTAATGACTTTGCCAACCACTGTAAATCACTTATCCGACCTCTAAAAATTATTTTGCCCAACAATTGTAATGACTTTGCCAACCACTGTTAATCACTTATCCGACCTCTAAAAATGACTTTGCGAACAATTGTGATGACCTTGCCATCCACTGTTAATCACTTTTCCGACCTCTAAAAATGACTTTGCCCAACTATTGTAATGTCTTTGCCAACCACTGTTAATCACTTATCCGACCTCTAAAAATGACTTTACCCAACAATTGTAATAACTTTGCCAACCACTGGTAATGACTTATCCGGCCTCCAAAAATGACTTTGCCCAACAATTGGAATGACTTTGCAAACCACTGGTAATCACTTATCCGACCTCTAAAAATGACTTTGCCCAACAATTGTAATGACTTTGCCAACCACTGTTAGTCACTTATCCGACCTCTAAAAATAACTTTGCCCAACAATTGTAATGACTTTGCCAACCACTGTAAATCACTTATCCGAATTCTTAAAATGACTTTGCCCAACAATTGTAATAACTTTGCCAACCACTGGTAATAACTTTGCCAACCACTGTTAATGACTTATCCGGCCTCCAAAAATGACTTTGCCCAACAATTGTAATGACTTTGCAAACCACTGGTAATCACTTATCCGACCTCTAAAAATGACATTGCCCAACAATTGAAATGACTTTGCCAACCATTGTAAATCACTTATCCTACCTCTTAAAATGACTTTGCACAACAATTGTAATGACTATTCAAACCACTATTAATCACTTATCCAACATCCAAAAATGACTTTGCACAACAATTGTAATGACCATGCCGACTAATGTTAATCCTTTTTCCGACCTCTAAAAATGACTTTTCCGAACAATTGTAATGACTTTGCCAACCACTGTTAATCACTTATCCGACCTCTAAAAATGACTTTGCCAACAATTGTGATGACTTTGCCATCCACTGTTTATCACTTTTCCGACCTCTAAAAATGACTTTGCCCAACTATTGTAATGTCTTTGCCAACCACTGTTAATCACTTATCCGACCTCTAAAAATGACTTTGCCCAACAATTGTAATAACTTTGCCAACCACTGGTAATCACTTATCCGACCTCTAAAAATGACTTTGCACAACAATTGTAATGACTATGCCGACTACTGTTAATCCTTTTTCCGACCTCTAAAAATGACTTTGCCGAACAATTGTAATGACTTTGCCAACCACTGTTAATCACTTATCCGACCTCTAAAAATTATTTTGCCCAACAATTGTAATGACTTTGCCAACCACTGTTAATCACTTATCCGACCTCTAAAAATGACTTTGCCAACAATTGTAATGACCATGCCGACTACTGTTAATCCTTTTTCCGACCTCTAAAAATGACTTTGCCGAACAATTGTAATGACTTTGCCAACCACTGTTAATCACTTATCCGACCTCTAAAAATGACTTTGCCAACAATTGTGATGACTTTGCCATCCACTGTTAATCACTTTTCCGACCTCTAAAAATGACTTTGCCCAACCATTGTAATGTCTTTGCCAACCACTGTTAATCACTTATCCTACCTCTTAAAATGACTATGCACAACAATTGAAATGACTATTCAAACCACTTTTAATCACTTATCCAACATTCAAAAATGACTTTGCACAACAATTGTAATGACCATGCCGACTACTGTTAATCCTTTTTCCGACCTCTAAAATTGACTTTACCCAACAATTGTGATGACTTTGCCAACCACTGTTAATCACTTTTCCGACCTCTAAAAATGACTTTGCCCAACTATTGTAATGACTTTGCCAACCACTGTTAATCACTTTTCCGACCTCTAAAAATGACTTTGCCCAACAATTGTAATGACTTTGCCAAACACTGTTAATGACTTATCAGGCATCCAAAAATGACTTTGCCAAACAATTGTAATGACTTTGCCAACCACTGGTAATGACTTATCCGACCTCTAAAATTGACTTTACCCAACAATTGAAATGACTTTGCCAACCACTATTAATTACTTATCCGACCTGAAAAAATGACTTTGCACAACAATTGTAATGACTATGGCAACCACTGTAAATCACTTTTCCGACCTCTAAAAATGACTTTGCCCAACAATTGTAATGACTTTGCCAACCACTGTTAATCACTTATCCGACCTATAAAAATGACTTTGCCCAACAATTGTAATGACTTTGCAAACCACTGTTGATCACTTATCCGACCTCTAAAAATGACTTTGCCCAACAATTGTGATGACTTTGCCAACCACTGTTAATCACTTATCCGACCTCTAAAAATGACTTTGCCCAACAATTGTAATGACTTTGCCAACCACTGTTAATGACTTATCCGGCCTGCAAAAATGACTTTGCCCAACAATTGTAATGTATTTGCCAACCACTGTTAATCACTTTTCCGGCCTCTAAAAATGACATTGCCCAACAATTGAAATGACTTTGCCAACCATTGTAAATCACTTATCCTACCTCTTAAAATGACTTTGCACAACAATTGTAATGACTATGCCGACTATTGTTAATCCTTTTTCCGACCTCTAAAAATGACTTTGCCCAACAATTGTAATAACTTTGCCAACCACTGGTAATCACTTATCCGACCTCTAAAAATGACTTTGCACAACAATTGTAATGACTATGCCGACTACTGTTAATCCTTTTTCCGACCTCTAAAAATGACTTTGCCCAACAATTGTAATAACTTTGCCAACCACTATTAATTACTTATCCGACCTGAAAAAATGACTTTGCACAACAATTGTAATGACTATGGCAACCACTGTAAATCACTTTTCCGACCTCTAAAAATGACTTTGCCCAACAATTGTAATAACTTTGCCAACCACTGGTAATCACTTATCCGACCTCTAAAAATGACTTTGCACAACAATTGTAATGACTATGCCGACTACTGTTAATCCTTTTTCCGACCTCTAAAAATGACTTTGCCGAACAATTGTAATGACTTTGCCAACCACTGTTAATCACTTATCCGACCTCTAAAAATTATTTTGCCCAACAATTGTAATGACTTTGCCAACCACTGTTAATCACTTATCCGACCTCTAAAAATGACTTTGCCAACAATTGTAATGACCATGCCGACTACTGTTAATCCTTTTTCCGACCTCTAAAAATGACTTTGCCGAACAATTGTAATGACTTTGCCAACCACTGTTAATCACTTATCCGACCTCTAAAATGACTTTGCCAACAATTGTGATGACTTTGCCATCCACTGTTAATCACTTTTCCGACCTCTAAAAATGACTTTGCCCAACCATTGTAATGTCTTTGCCAACCACTGTTAATCACTTATCCTACCTCTTAAAATGACTATGCACAACAATTGAAATGACTATTCAAACCACTTTTAATCACTTATCCAACATTCAAAAATGACTTTGCACAACAATTGTAATGACCATGCCGACTACTGTTAATCCTTTTTCCGACCTCTAAAATTGACTTTACCCAACAATTGTGATGACTTTGCCAACCACTGTTAATCACTTTTCCGACCTCTAAAAATGACTTTGCCCAACTATTGTAATGACTTTGCCAACCACTGTTAATCACTTTTCCGACCTCTAAAAATGACTTTGCCCAACAATTGTAATGACTTTGCCAAACACTGTTAATGACTTATCAGGCATCCAAAATGACTTTGCCAAACAATTGTAATGACTTTGCCAACCACTGGTAATGACTTATCCGACCTCTAAAATTGACTTTACCCAACAATTGAAATGACTTTGCCAACCACTATTAATTACTTATCCGACCTGAAAAAATGACTTTGCACAACAATTGTAATGACTATGGCAACCACTGTAAATCACTTTTCCGACCTCTAAAAATGACTTTGCCCAACAATTGTAATGACTTTGCCAACCACTGTTAATCACTTATCCGACCTATAAAAATGACTTTGCCCAACAATTGTAATGACTTTGCAAACCACTGTTGATCACTTATCCGACCTCTAAAAATGACTTTGCCCAACAATTGTGATGACTTTGCCAACCACTGTTAATCACTTATCCGACCTCTAAAAATGACTTTGCCCAACAATTGTAATGACTTTGCCAACCACTGTTAATGACTTATCCGGCCTGCAAAAATGACTTTGCCCAACAATTGTAATGTATTTGCCAACCACTGTTAATCACTTTTCCGGCCTCTAAAAATGACATTGCCCAACAATTGAAATGACTTTGCCAACCATTGTAAATCACTTATCCTACCTCTTAAAATGACTTTGCACAACAATTGTAATGACTATGCCGACTATTGTTAATCCTTTTTCCGACCTCTAAAAATGACTTTGCCGAACAATTGTAATGACTTTGCCCAACAATTGTAATGACTTTGCCAAACACTGTTAATGACTTATCAGGCATCCAAAAATGACTTTGCCAAACAATTGTAATGACTTTGCCAACCACTGGTAATGACTTATCCGACCTCTAAAAATGACTTTGCCCAACAATTGTAATGACTTTGCCAACCACTGTTAATCACTTATCCGACCTATAAAAATGACTTTGCCCAACAATTGTAATGACTTTGCAAACCACTGTTGATCACTTATCCGACCTCTAAAAATGACTTTGCCCAACAATTGTGATGACTTTGCCAACCACTGTTAATCACTTATCCGACCTCTAAAAATGACTTTGCCCAACAATTGTAATGACTTTGCCAACCACTGTTAATGACTTATCCGGCCTGCAAAAATGACTTTGCCCAACAATTGTAATGTATTTGCCAACCACTGTTAATCACTTTTCCGGCCTCTAAAAATGACATTGCCCAACAATTGAAATGACTTTGCCAACCATTGTAAATCACTTATCCTACCTCTTAAAATGACTTTGCACAACAATTGTAATGACTATGCCGACTATTGTTAATCCTTTTTCCGACCTCTAAAAATGACTTTGCCGAACAATTGTAATGACTTTGCCAACCACTGTTAATCACTTATCCGACCTCTAAAAATTATTTTGCCCAACAATTGTAATGACTTTGCCAACCACTGTTAATGACTTATCAGGCATCCAAAAATGACTTTGCCCAACAATTGTAATGACTTTGCCAACCACTGTTAATCACTTTTCCGACCTCTAAAAATGACTTTGCCCAACTTTTGTAATGTCTTTGCCAACCACTGTTAATCACTTATCCGACCTCTAAAAATGACTTTGCCCAACAATTGTAATAACTTTGCCAACCACTGGTAATGACTTTGCCAACCACTGTTAATGACTTATCCGGCCTCCAAAAATGACTTTGCCCAACAATTGGAATGACTTTGCAAACCACTGGTAATCACTTATCCGACCTCTAAAAATGACTTTGCCCAACAATTGTAATGACTTTGCCAACCACTGTTAGTCACTTATCCCACCTCTAAAAATAACTTTGCCCGACAATTGTAATGACTTTGCCAACCACTGTAAATCACTTATCCGACCTCTTAAAATGACTTTGCCCAACAATTGTAATAACTTTGCCAACCACTGGTAATGACTTTGCCAACCACTGTTAATGACTTATCCGGCCTCCAAAAATGACTTTGCCCAACAATTGTAATGACTTTGCAAACCACTGGTAATCACTTATCCGACCTCTATAAATGACTTTGCCCAACGATTGTAATGACTTTGCCATCCACTGTTAATCACTTATCCGACTTCTAAAAATGACATTGCCCAACAATTGAAATGACTTTGCCAACCATTGTAAATCACTTATCCTACCTCTTAAAATGACTTTGCACAACAATTGTAATGACTATTCAAACCACTATTAATCACTTATCCAACATCCAAAAATGACTTTGCCGAACAATTGTAATGACTTTGCCAACCACTGTTAATCACTTATCCGACCATTAAAAATGACTTTGCCAACAATTGTGATGACTTTGCCATCCACTGTTAATCACTTTTCCGACCTCTAAAAATGACGATGCCCAACTATTGTAATGTCTTTGCCAACCACTGTTAATCACTTATCCGACCTCTAAAAATGACTTTGCCCAACAATTGTAATAACTTTGCCAACCACTGGTAATGACTTTGCCAACCACTGTTAATGACTTATCCGGCCTCCAAAAATGACTTTGCCCAACAATTGGAATGACTTTGCAAACCTCTGGTAATCACTTATCCGACCGCTAAAAATGACTTTGCCCAACAATTGTAATGACTTTGCCAACCACTGTTAGTCACTTATCCGACCTCTAAAAATAACTTTGCCCAACAATTGTAATGACTTTGCCAACCACTGTAAATCACTTATCCGACCACTTAAAATGACTTTGCCCAACGATTGTAATAACTTTGCCAACCACTGGTAATGACTTTGCCAACCACTGTTAATGACTTATCCGGCCTCCAAAAATGACTTTGCCCAACAATTGTAATGACTTTGCAAACCACTGGTAATCACTTATCCGACCTCTAAAAATGACTTTGCCCAACGATTGTAATGACTTTGCCATCCAATGTAAATCACTTATCCGACCTCTAAAAATGAATTTGCCTAACAATTGTAATGACTTTGCCATCCACTGTTAATCACTTATCCGACTTCTAAAAATGACTTTGCCCAACAATTGTTATGACTTTGGCAACCACTGTTAATCACTTATCCGACCTCTAAAAATGACTTTGCCCAACAATTGTAATGACTTTGCCAACCACTGTTAGTCACTTATCAGGCATCCAAAAATGACTTTGCCCAACAATTGTAATGACTTTGCCAACCACTGTAAATCACTTATCCGACCTCTTAAAATGACTTTGCCCAACAATTGTAATAACTTTGCCAACCACTGGTAATGACTCTGCCAAACACTGTTAATGACTTATCCGGCCTCCAAAAATGACTTTGCCCAACAATTGTAATGACTTTGCCAACCACTGTTAATCACTTTTCCGACCTCTAAAAATGACTTTGCCCAACAATTGTAATGACTTTGCCAACCACTGTTAATGACTTATCCGGCATCCAAAAATGACTTTTCCCAACAATTGTAATGACTTTGCCAACCACTGTTAGTCACTTATCCGACCTCTAAAAATGACTTTGCCAACAATTGTGATGACTTTGCCATCCACTGTTAATCACTTTTCCGACCTCTAAAAATGACTTTGCCCAACTATTGAAATGACTTTGCCAACCACTGTTAATGACTTATCAGGCATCCAAAAATGACTTTGCCCAACAATTGTAATGACTTTGCCAACCACTGTTAATCACTTTTCCGACCTCTAAAAATGACTTTACCCAACAATTGTAATGACTTTGACAACCACTGTTAATCACTTTTCCGACCTCTAAAAATGACTTTGCCCAACAATTGAAATGACTTTGCCAACCACTGTTAATGACTTATCAGGCATCCAAAAATGACTTTGCCCAACAATTGTAATGACTTTGCCAACCACTGTTAATCACTTTTCCGAACTCTAAAAATGACTTTGCCCAACAATTGTAATGACTTTGCCAACCACTGTTAATCACTTTTCCGACCTCTAAAAATGACTTTGCCAACAATTGTGATGACTTTGCCATCCACTGTTAATCACTTTTCCGACCTCTAAAAATGACTTTGCCCAACTATTGAAATGACTTTGCCAACCACTGTTAATGACTTTTCCGACCTCTAAAAATGACTTTGCCCAACAATTGTAATGACTTTGCCAACCACTGTTAATCACTTTTCCGACCTCTAAAAATGACTTTGCCCAACAATTGTAATGACTTTGCCAACCACTGTTAATCACTTTTCCGACCTCTAAAAATGACTTTGCCCAACTATTGAAATGACTTTGCCAACCACTGTTAATGACTTATCAGGCATCCAAAAATGACTTTGCCCAACAATTGTAATGACTTTGCCAACCACTGTTAATCACTTTTCCGACCTCTAAAAATGACTTTGCCCAACAATTGTAATGACTTTGCCAACCACTGTTAATCACTTATCCGACCTCTAAAAATGACTTTGCCAACAATTGTGATGACTTCGCCATCCACTGTTAATCACTTTTCCGACCTCTAAAAATGACTTTGCCCAACTATTGTAATGTCTTTGCCAACCACTGTTAATCACTTATCCGACCTCTAAAAATGACTTTGCCCAACAATTGTAATAACTTTGCCAACCACTGGTAATGACTTTGCCAACCACTGTTAATGACTTATCCGGCCTCCAAAAATGACTTTGCCCAACAATTGGAATGACTTTGCAAACCACTGGTAATCACTTATCCGACCTCTAAAAATGACTTTGCCCAACAATTGTAATGACTTTGCCAACCACTGTAAATCACTTATCCGACCACTTAAAATGACTTTGCCCAACGATTGTAATAACTTTGCCAACCACTGGTAATGACTTTGCCAACCACTGTTAATGACTTATCCGGCCTCCAAAAATGACTTTGCCCAACAATTGTAATGACTTTGCAAACCACTGGTAATCACTTATCCGACCTCTAAAAATGACTTTGCCCAACGATTGTAATGACTTTGCCATCCAATGTAAATCACTTATCCGACCTCTAAAAATGAATTTGCCTAACAATTGTAATGACTTTGCCATCCACTGTTAATCACTTATCCGACTTCTAAAAATGACTTTGCCCAACAATTGTTATGACTTTGGCAACCACTGTTAATCACTTATCCGACCTCTAAAAATGACTTTGCCCAACAATTGTAATGACTTTGCCAACCACTGTTAGTCACTTATCCGACCTCTAAAAATAACTTTGCCCAACAATTGTAATGGCTTTGCCAACCACTGTAAATCACTTATCCGACCTCTTAAAATGACTTTGCCCAACAATTGTAATAACTTTGCCAACCACTGGTAATGACTTTGCCAACCACTTTTAATGACTTATCCGGCCTCCAAAAATGACTTTGCCCAACAATTGTAATGACTTTGCCAACCACTGTTAATCACTTTTCCGACCTCTAAAAATGACTTTGCCCAACAATTGTAATGACTTTGCCAACCACTGTTAATCACTTTTCCGACCTCTTAAAATGACTTTGCCCAACAATTGTAATCACTTTGCCAACCACTGTTAGTCACTTATCCGACCTCTAAAAATGACTTTGCCAACAATTGTGATGACTTTGCCATCCACTGTTAATCACTTTTCCGACCTCTAAAAATGACTTTGCCCAACTATTGAAATGACTTTGCCAACCACTGTTAATGACTTATCAGGCATCCAAAAATGACTTTTCCCAACAATTGTAATGACTTTGCCAACCACTGTTAATCACTTTTCCGACCTCTAAAAATGACTTTGCCCAACAATTGTAATTACTTTGCCAACCACTGTTAATCACTTTTCCGACCTCTAAAAATGACTTTGCCCAACAATTGTAATGACTTTGCCAACCACTGTAAATCACTTATCCGACCACTTAAAATGACTTTGCCCAACGATTGTAATAACTTTGCCAACCACTGGTAATGACTTTGCCAACCACTGTTAATGACTTATCCGGCCTCCAAAAATGACTTTGCCCAACAATTGTAATGACTTTGCAAAACACTGGTAATCACTTATCCGACCTCTAAAAATGACTTTGCCCAACAATTGTAATGACTTTGCCAACCACTGTTAGTCACTTATCCGACCTCTAAAAATAACTTTGCCCAACAATTGTAATGGCTTTGCCAACCACTGTAAATCACTTATCCGACCTCTTAAAATGACTTTGCCCAACAATTGTAATAACTTTGCCAACCACTGGTAATGACTTTGCCAACCACTTTTAATGACTTATCCGGCCTCCAAAAATGACTTTGCCCAACAATTGTAATGACTTTGCCAACCACTGTTAATCACTTTTCCGACCTCTAAAAATGACTTTGCCCAACAATTGTAATGACTTTGCCAACCACTGTTAATGACTAATCCGGCATCCAAAAATGACTTTTCCCAACAATTGTAATGACTTTGCCAACCACTGTTAGTCACTTATCCGACCTCTAAAAATGACTTTGCCAACAATTGTGATGACTTTGCCATCCACTGTTAATCACTTTTCCGACCTCTAAAAATGACTTTGCCCAACTATTGAAATGACTTTGCCAACCACTGTTAATGACTTATCAGGCATCCAAAAATGACTTTGCCCAACAATTGTAATGACTTTGCCAACCACTGTTAATCACTTTTCCGACCTCTAAAAATGACTTTGCCCAACAATTGTAATGACTTTGCCAACCACTGTTAATCACTTTTCCGACCTCTAAAAATGACTTTGCCCAACAATTGTAATGACTTTGCCAACCACTGTAAATCACTTATCCGACCACTTAAAATGACTTTGCCCAACGATTGTAATAACTTTGCCAACCACTGGTAATGACTTTGCCAACCACTGTTAATGACTTATCCGGCCTCCAAAAATGACTTTGCCCAACAATTGTAATGACTTTGCAAACCACTGGTAATCACTTATCCGACCTCTAAAAATGACTTTGCCCAACGATTGTAATGACTTTGCCATCCAATGTAAATCACTTATCCGACCTCTAAAAATGAATTTGCCTAACAATTGTAATGACTTTGCCATCCACTGTTAATCACTTATCCGACTTCTAAAAATGACTTTGCCCAACAATTGTTATGACTTTGGCAACCACTGTTAATCACTTATCCGACCTCTAAAAATGACTTTGCCCAACAATTGTAATGACTTTGCCAACCACTGTTAGTCACTTATCCGACCTCTAAAAATAACTTTGCCCAACAATTGTAATGGCTTTGCCAACCACTGTAAATCACTTATCCGACCTCTTAAAATGACTTTGCCCAACAATTGTAATAACTTTGCCAACCACTGGTAATGACTTTGCCAACCACTTTTAATGACTTATCCGGCCTCCAAAAATGACTTTGCCCAACAATTGTAATGACTTTGCCAACCACTGTTAATCACTTTTCCGACCTCTAAAAATGACTTTGCCCAACAATTGTAATGACTTTGCCAACCACTGTTAATGACTAATCCGGCATCCAAAAATGACTTTTCCCAACAATTGTAATGACTTTGCCAACCACTGTTAGTCACTTATCCGACCTCTAAAAATGACTTTGCCAACAATTGTGATGACTTTGCCATCCACTGTTAATCACTTTTCCGACCTCTAAAAATGACTTTGCCCAACTATTGAAATGACTTTGCCAACCACTGTTAATGACTTATCAGGCATCCAAAAATGACTTTGCCCAACAATTGTAATGACTTTGCCAACCACTGTTAATCACTTTTCCGACCTCTAAAAATGACTTTACCCAACAATTGTAATGACTTTGCCAACCACTGTTAATCACTTTTCCGACCTCTAAAAATGACTTTGCCCAACTATTGAAATGACTTTGCCAACCACTGTTAATGACTTATCAGGCATCCAAAAATGACTTTGCCCAACAATTGTAATGACTTTGCCAACCACTGTTAATCACTTTTCCGACCTCTAAAAATGACTTTGCCCAACAATTGTAATGACTTTGCCAACCACTGTTAATCACTTTTCCGACCTCTTAAAATGACTTTGCCCAACAATTGTAATCACTTTGCCAACCACTGTTAATGACTTATCCGGCATCCAAAAATGACTTTGCCCAACAATTGTAATGACTTTGCCATCCAATGTTAATCACTTATCCGACCTCTAAAAATGACTTTGCCCAACAATTGTAATGTATTTGCCAACCACTGGTAATCACTTTGCCCACCACTGGTAATCACTTATCCGATTTCTAAAAATGACTTTGCCCAACAATTGTAATGACTTTGCCAACCACTGTTAATCACTTTTCCGACCTCAAAAAATGACTTTGCCCAACAATTGTAATGACTTTGCCAACCACTGTTAATCACTTTTCCGACCTCTAAAAATGACTTTGCCAACCACTGTTAATGACTTATCAGGCATCCAAAAATGACTTTGCCCAACAATTGTAATGACTTTGCCAACCACTGTTAATCACTTTTCCGACCTCTAAAAATGACTTTGCCAAACAATTGTAATGACTTTGCCAACCACTGTTAATCACTTTTCCGACCTCTTAAAATGACTTTGCCCAACAATTGTAATAACTTTGCCAACCACTGGTAATGACTTTGCCAACCACTGTTAATGACTTATCCGGCCTCCAAAAATGACTTTGCCCAACAATTGTAATGACTTTGCAAACCACTGGTAATCACTTATCCGACCTCTAAAAATGACTTTGCCCAACGATTGTAATGACTTTGCCATCCAATGTAAATCACTTATCCGACCTCTAAAAATGAATTTGCCTAACAATTGTAATGACTTTGCCATCCACTGTTAATCACTTATCCGACTTCTAAAAATGACTTTGCCCAACAATTGTTATGACTTTGGCAACCACTGTTAATCACTTATCCGACCTCTAAAAATGACTTTGCCCAACAATTGTAATGACTTTGCCAACCACTGTTAGTCACTTATCCGACCTCTAAAAATAACTTTGCCCAACAATTGTAATGGCTTTGCCAACCACTGTAAATCACTTATCCGACCTCTTAAAATGACTTTGCCCAACAATTGTAATAACTTTGCCAACCACTGGTAATGACTTTGCCAACCACTGTTAATGACTTATCCGGCCTCCAAAAATGACTTTGCCCAACAATTGTAATGACTTTGCCAACCACTGTTAATCACTTTTCCGACCTCTAAAAATGACTTTGCTCAACAATTGTAATGACTTTGCCAACCACTGTTAATGACTAATCCGGCATCCAAAAATGACTTTTCCCAACAATTGTAATGACTTTGCCAACCACTGTTAGTCACTTATCCGACCTCTAAAAATGACTTTGCCAACAATTGTGATGACTTTGCCATCCACTGTTAATCACTTTTCCGACCTCTAAAAATGACTTTGCCCAACAATTGTAATGACTTTGCCAACCACTGTTAATCACTTTTCCGACCCCTAAAAATGACTTTGCCCAACAATTGTAATGACTTTGCCAACCACTGTTAATCACTTTTCCGACCTCTAAAAATGACTTTGCCCAACTATTGAAATGACTTTGCCAACCACTGTTAATGACTTATCAGGCATCCAAAAATGACTTTGCCAAACAATTGTAATGACTTTGCCAACCACTGTTAATCACTTTTCCGACCTCTAAAAATGACTTTGCCCAACAATTGTAATGACCTTGCCAACCACTGTTAATCACTTTTCCGACCTCTAAAAATGACTTTGCCCAACAATTGTAATGACTTTGCCAACCACTGTTAATCACTTTTCCGACCTCTTAAAATGACTTTGCCCAACAATTGTAATCACTTTGCCAACCACTGTTAATGACTTATCCGGCATCCAAAAATGACTTTGCCCAACAATTGTAATGACTTTGCCAACCACTGTTAATCACTTTTCCGACCTCTAAAAATGACTTTGCCCAACTATTGAAATGACTTTGCCAACCACTGTTAATGACTAATCCGGCATCCAAAAATGACTTTTCCCAACAATTGTAATGACTTTGCCAACCACTGTTAGTCACTTATCCGACCTCTAAAAATGACTTTGCCAACAATTGTGATGACTTTGCCATCCACTGTTAATCACTTTTCCGACCTCTAAAAATGACTTTGCCCAACTATTGAAATGACTTTGCCAACCACTGTTAATGACTTATCAGGCATCCAAAAATGACTTTGCCCAACAATTGTAATGACTTTGCCAACCACTGTTAATCACTTTTCCGACCCCTAAAAATGACTTTGCCCAACAATTGTAATGACTTTGCCAACCACTGTTAATCACTTTTCCGACCTCTAAAAATGACTTTGCCCAACTATTGAAATGACTTTGCCAACCACTGTTAATGAATTATCAGGCATCCAAAAATGACTTTGCCCAACAATTGTAATGACTTTGCCAACCACTGTTAATCACTTTTCCGACCTCTAAAAATGACTTTGCCCAACAATTGTAATGACTTTGCCAACCACTGTTAATCACTTTTCCGACCTCTTAAAATGACTTTGCCCAACAATTGTAATCACTTTGCCAACCACTGTTAATGACTTATCCGGCATCCAAAAATGACTTTGCCCAACAATTGTAATGACTTTGCCATCCAATGTTAATCACTTATCCGACCTCTAAAAATGACTTTGCCCAACAATTGTAATGTCTTTGCCAACCACTGGTAATGACTTTGCCCACCACTGGTAGTCACTTATCCGATTTCTAAAAATGACTTTGCCCAACAATTGTAATGACTTTGCCAACCACTGTTAATCACTTTTCCGACCACAAAAAATGACTTTGCCCAACAAGTGTCATGACTTTGCCAACCACTGTTAATCACTTTTCCGACCTCTAAAAATGACTTTGCCCAACTATTGAAATGACTTTGCCAACCACTGTTAATGACTTATCAGGCATCCAAAAATGACTTTGCCCAACAATTGTAATGCCTTTGCCAACCACTGTTAATCACTTTTCCGACCTCTAAAAATGACTTTGCCAAACAATTGTAATGACTTTGCCAACCACTGTTAATGACTTATCAGGCATCCAAAAATGACTTTGCCCAACAATTGTAATGTCTTTGCCAACCACTGGTAATGACTTTGCCCACCACTGGTAATCACTTATCCGATTTCTAAAAATGACTTTGCCCAACAATTGTAATGACTTTGCCAACCACTGTTAATCACTTTTCCGACCTCAAAAAATGACTTTGCCCAACAATTGTAATGACTTTGCCAACCACTGTTAATCACTTTTCCGACCTCTAAAAATGACTTTGCCCAACTATTGAAATGACTTTGCCAACCACTGTTAATGACTTATCAGGCATCCAAAAATGACTTTGCCCAACAATTGTAATGACTTTGCCAACCACTGTTAATCACTTTTCCGACCTCTAAAAATGACTTTGCCAAACAATTGTAATGACTTTGCCAACCACTGTTAATCACTTTTCCGACCTCTTAAAATGACTTTGCCCAACAATTGTAATCACTTTGCCAACCACTGTTAATGACTTATCCGGCATCCAAAAATGACTTTGCCCAACAATTGTAATGACTTTTCCATCCAATGTTAATCACTTATCCGACCTCTAAAAATGACTTTGCCCAACAATTGTAATGACTTTGCAATCCAATGTTAATCACTTATCCGACCTCTAAAAATGACTTTGCCCAACAATTGTAATGATCTTGCCATCCACTGTTAATCACTTATCCGACCTCTAAAAATGACTTTGCCCAACAATTGTAATGTCTTTGCCAACCACTGTTAATCACTTTTCCGACCTCTAAAAATGACTTTGCCCAACAATTGTAATGACTTTGCCAACCACTGTTAATCACTTTTCCGACCTCAAAAAATGACTTTGCCTAACAATTGTAATGACTTTGCCAACCACTGTTAATCACTTTTCCGACCTCTAAAAATGACTTTGCCCTACTATTGAAATGACTTTGCCAACCAATGTTAATGACTTATCAGGCATCCAAAAATGACTTTGCCAAACAATTGTAATGACTTTGCCAACCACTGTTAATCACTTTTCCGACCTCTTAAAATGACTTTGCCCACCAATTGTAATGACTTTGCCAACCACTGTTAATCACTTTTCCGACCTCTTAAAATGACTTTGCCCAACAATTGTAATCACTTTGCCAACCACTGTTAATGACTTATCCGGCATCCAAAAATGACTTTGCCCAACAATTGTAATGACTTTGCCATCCAATGTTAATCACTTATCCGACCTCTAAAAATGACTTTGCCCAACAATTGTAATGTCTTTGCCAACCACTGGTAATGACTTTGCCCACCACTGGTAGTCACTTATCCGATTTCTAAAAATGACTTTGCCCAACAATTGTAATGACTTTGCCAACCACTGTTAATCACTTTTCCGACCACAAAAAATGACTTTGCCCAACAAGTGTAATGACTTTGCCAACCACTGTTAATCACTTTTCCGACCTCTAAAAATGACTTTGCCCAACTATTGAAATGACTTTGCCAACCACTGTTAATGACTTATCAGGCATCCAAAAATGACTTTGCCCAACAATTGTAATGCCTTTGCCAACCACTGTTAATCACTTTTCCGACCTCTAAAAATGACTTTGCCAAACAATTGTAATGACTTTGCCAACCACTGTTAATGACTTATCAGGCATCCAAAAATGACTTTGCCCAACAATTGTAATGTCTTTGCCAACCACTGGTAATGACTTTGCCCACCACTGGTAATCACTTATCCGATTTCTAAAAATGACTTTGCCCAACAATTGTAATGACTTTGCCAACCACTGTTAATCACTTTTCCGACCTCAAAAAATGACTTTGCCCAACAATTGTAATGACTTTGCCAACCACTGTTAATCACTTTTCCGACCTCTAAAAATGACTTTGCCCAACTATTGAAATGACTTTGCCAACCACTGTTAATGACTTATCAGGCATCCAAAAATGACTTTGCCCAACAATTGTAATGACTTTGCCAACCACTGTTAATCACTTTTCCGACCTCTAAAAATGACTTTGCCAAACAATTGTAATGACTTTGCCAACCACTGTTAATCACTTTTCCGACCTCTTAAAATGACTTTGCCCAACAATTGTAATCACTTTGCCAACCACTGTTAATGACTTATCCGGCATCCAAAAATGACTTTGCCCAACAATTGTAATGACTTTTCCATCCAATGTTAATCACTTATCCGACCTCTAAAAATGACTTTGCCCAACAATTGTAATGACTTTGCAATCCAATGTTAATCACTTATCCGACCTCTAAAAATGACTTTGCCCAACAATTGTAATGATCTTGCCATCCACTGTTAATCACTTATCCGACCTCTAAAAATGACTTTGCCCAACAATTGTAATGTCTTTGCCAACCACTGTTAATCACTTTTCCGACCTCTAAAAATGACTTTGCCCAACAATTGTAATGACTTTGCCAACCACTGTTAATCACTTTTCCGACCTCAAAAAATGACTTTGCCTAACAATTGTAATGACTTTGCCAACCACTGTTAATCACTTTTCCGACCTCTAAAAATGACTTTGCCCTACTATTGAAATGACTTTGCCAACCAATGTTAATGACTTATCAGGCATCCAAAAATGACTTTGCCAAACAATTGTAATGACTTTGCCAACCACTGTTAATCACTTTTCCGACCTCTTAAAATGACTTTGCCCAACAATTGTAATCACTTTGCCAACCACTGTTAATGACTTATCCGGCATCCAAAAATGACTTTGCCCAACAATTGTAATGACTTTGCAATCCAATGTTAATCACTTATCCGACCTCTAAAAATGACTTTGCCCAACAATTGTAATGACTTTGCCATCCAATGTTAATCACTTATCCGACCTCTAAAAATGACTTTGCCCAACTATTGAAATGACTTTGCCAACCACTGTTAATGACTTATCAGGCATCCAAAAATGACTTTGCCCAACAATTATAATGACTTTGCCAACCACTGTTAATCATTTTTCCGACCCCTAAAAATGACTTTGCCCAACAATTGTAATGACTTTGCCAACCACTGTTAATCACTTTTCCGACCTCTAAAAATGACTTTGCCCAACTATTGAAATGACTTTGCCAACCACTGTTAATGACTTTTCCGACCTCTTAAAATGACTTTGCCCAACAATTGTAATCAATTTGCCAACCACTGTTAATGACTTATCCGGCATCCAAAAATGACTTTGCCCAACAATTGTAATGACTTTGCCATCCAATGTTAATCACTTATCCGACCTCTAAAAATGACTTTGCCCCACAATTGTAATGACTTTGCCATCCAATGTTAATCACTTATCCGACCTCTAAAAATGACTTTGCCCAACAATTGTAATGATCTTGCCATCCACTGTTAATCACTTATCCGACCTCTAAAAATGACTTTGCCCAACAATTGTAATGTCTTTGCCAACCACTGGTAATGACTTTGCCCACCACTGGTAATCACTTATCCGATTTCTAAAAATGACTTTGCTTAACAATTGTAATGAATTTGCCAACCACTGGTAATGACTTATCCGACCTCTAAAATTGACTTTACCCAACAATTGTAATGACTTTGCCAACCACTATTAATTACTTATCCGACCTTAAAAAATGACTTTGCACAACAATTGTAATGACTATGGCAACCACTGTTAATCACTTATCCTACCTCTAAAAATGACTTTGCCCAACAATTGTAATGTCTTTGCCACCACTGGTAATGACTTTGCCCACCACTGGTAATCACTTATCCGATTTCTAAAAATGACTTTGCTTAACAATTGTAATGACTTTGCCAACCACTGGTAATGACTTTGCCCACCACTGGTAATCACTTATCCGATTTCTAAAAATGACTTTGCTTAACAATTGTAATGACTTTGCCAACCACTGGTAATGACTTATCCGACCTCTAAAGTTGACTTTACCCAACAATTGTAATGACTTTGCCAACCACTATTAATTACTTATCCGACCTTAAAAAATGACTTTGCACAACAATTGTAATGACTATGGCAACCACTGTTAATCACTTATCCGACCTCAAAAAATGACTTTGCACAACAATTGTAATGACTATGCCAACCACTGTAAATCACTTTTCCGACCTCTAAAAATGACTTTGCCAAACAATTGTAATGACTTTGCCATCCACTGTTAATCACTTTTCCGACCTCTAAAAATGACTTTGCCCAACTATTGAAATGACTTTGCCAACCACTGTTAATGACTTATCAGGCATCCAAAAATGACTTTGCCCAACAATTGTAATGACTTTGCCAACCACTGTTAATCACTTTTCCGACCTCTAAAAATGACTTTGCCCAACAATTGTAATGACTTTGCCAACCACTGTTAATCACTTTTCCGACCTCTAAAAATGACTTTGCCCAACTATTGAAATGACTTTGCCAACCACTGTTAATGACTTATCAGGCATCCAAAAATGACTTTGCCAAACAATCGTAATGACTTTGCCAACCACTGTTAATCACTTTTCCGACCTCTTAAAATGACTTTGCCCAACAATTGTAATCACTTTGCCAACCACTGTTAATCACTTTTCCGACCTCTTAAAATGACTTTGCCCAACAATTGTAATCACTTTGCCAACCACCGTTAATGACTTATCCGGCATCCAAAAATGACTTTGCCCAACAATTGTAATGACTTTGCCATCCAATGTTAATCACTTATCCGACCTCTAAAAATGACTTTGCCCAACAATTCTAATGACTTTGCCATCCAATGTTAATCACTTATCCGACCTCTAAAAATGACTTTGCCCAACAATTGTAATGATCTTGCTATCCACTGTTAATCACTTATCCGACCTCTAAAAATGACTTTGCCCAACAATTGTAATGTCTTTGCCAACCACTGGTAATGACTTTGCCCACCACTGGTAATCACTTATCCGACCTCTAAAAATGACTTTGCCCAACAATTGTAATGACTTTGCCAACCACTGGTAATGACTTATCCGACCTCTAAAATTGACTTTACCCAACAATTGTAATGACTTTGCCAACCACTATTAATTACTTATCCGACCTTAAAAAATGACTTTGCACAACAATTGTAATGACTATGGCAACCACTGTTAATCACTTATCCGACCTCAAAAAATGACTTTGCACAACAATTGTAATGACTATGCCAACCACTGTAAATCACTTTTCCGACCTCTAAAAATGACTTTGCCAAACAATTGTAATGACTTTGCCAACCACTGTTAATCACTTTTCCGACCCCTAAAAATGACTTTGCCCAACAATTGTAATGACTTTTCCAACCACTGTTAATGACTTATCCGGCATCCAAAAATGACTTTTCCCAACAATTGTAATGACTTTGCCAACCACTGTAAGTCACTTATCCGACCTCTAAAAATGACTTTGCCAACAATTGTGATGACTTTGCCATCCACTGTTAATCAGTTTTCCGACCTCTAAAAATGACTTTGCCCAACTATTGAAATTACTTTGCCAACCACTGTTAATGACTTATCAGGCATCCAAAAATGACTTTGCCCAACAATTGTAATGACTATGGCAACCACTGTTAATTACTTATCCGACCTTAAAAAATGACTTTGCACAACAATTGTAATGACTATGCCAACCACTGTTAATCACTTATCCGACCTCAAAAAATGACTTTGCACAACAATTGTAATGACTATGCCAACCACTGTAAATCACTTTTCCGACCTCTAAAAATGACTTTGCCAAACAATTGTAATGACTTTGCCAACCACTGTTAATCACTTTTCCGACCCCTAAAAATGACTTTGCCCAACAATTGTAATGACTTTTCCAACCACTGTTAATGACTTATCCGGCATCCAAAAATGACTTTTCCCAACAATTGTAATGACTTTGCCAACCACTGTAAGTCACTTATCCGACCTCTAAAAATGACTTTGCCAACAATTGTGATGACTTTGCCATCCACTGTTAATCAGTTTTCCGACCTCTAAAAATGACTTTGCCCAACTATTGAAATTACTTTGCCAACCACTGTTAATGACTTATCAGGTATCCAAAAATGACTTTGCCCAACAATTGTAATGACTTTGCCAACCACTGTTAATCACTTTTCCGACCTCTAAAAATGACTTTGCCCAACAATTGTAATGACTTTGCCAACCACTGTTAATCACTTTTCCGACCTCTAAAAATGACTTTCCCAACTATTGAAATGACTTTGCCAACCACTGTTAATGACTTATCAGGCATCCAAAAATGACTTTGCCCAACAATTGTAATGACTTTGCCAACCACTGTTAATCACTTTTCCGACCTCTAAAAATGACTTTGCCCAACAATTGTAATGACTTTGCCAACCACTGTTAATCACTTTTCCGACCTCTTAAAATGACTATGCCCAACAATTGTAATCACTTTGCCAACCACTGTTAATGACTTATCCGGCATCCAAAAATGACTTTGCCCAACAATTGAAATGACTTTGCCATCCAATGTTAATCACTTATCCGACCTCTAAAAATGGTTTTGCCCAACAATTGTAATGACTTTGCCATCCAATGTTAATCACTTATCCGACCTCTAAAAATGACTTTGCCCAACAATTGTAATGATCTTGCCATCCACTGTTAATCACTTATCCGACCTCTAAAAATGACTTTGCCCTACAATTGTAATGTCTTTGCCACCACTGGTAATGACTTTGCCCACCACTGGTAATCACTTATCCGATTTCTAAAAATGACTTTGCTTAACAATTGTAATGACTTTGCCAACCACTGGTAATGACTTATCCGACCTCTAAAATTGACTTTACCCAACAATTGTAATGACTTTGCCAACCACTATTAATTACTTATCCGACCTTAAAAAATGACTTTGCACAACAATTGTAATGACTATGGCAACCACTTTTAATCACTTATCCGACCTCAAAAAATGACTTTGCACAACAATTGTAATGACTATGCCAACCACTGTAAATCACTTTTCCGACCTCTAAAAATGACTTTGCCAAACAATTGTAATGACTTTGCCAACCACTGTTAATCACTTTTCCGACCCCTAAAAATGACTTTGCCCAACAATTGTAATGACTTTTCCAACCACTGTTAATGACTTATCAGGCATCCAAAAATGACTTTGCCCAACAATTGTAATGACTTTGCCCAACAATTGTAATGACTTTGCCAACCACTGTTAGTCACTTATCCGACCTCTAAAAATGACTTTGCCGAACAATTGTAATGACTTTGCAAACCACTGTAAATCACTTTTCCGACCTCTAAAAATGACTTTGCCAAAAAATTGTAATGACTTTGCCAACCACTGTTAATCACTTTTCCGACCTCTAAAAATGACTTTGCCCAACTATTGAAATGACTTTGCCAACCACTGTTAATGACTTATCAGGCATCCAAAAATGACTTTGCCCATCAATTGTAGTGACTTTGCCAACCACTGTTAATCACTTTTCCGACCTCTAAAAATGACTTTGCCCAACAATTGTAATGACTTTGCCATCCAATGTTAATCACTTATCCGACCTCTAAAATGACTTTGCCCAACAATTGTAATGACTTTGCCATCCAATGTTAATCACTTATCCGACCTCTAAAAATGACTTTGCCCAACAATTGTAATGATCTTGCCATCCACTGTTAATCACTTATCCGACCTCTAAAAATGACTTTGCCCAACAATTGTAATGTCTTTGCCAACCACTGGTAATGACTTATCCGATTTCTAAAAATGACTTTGCTTAACAATTGTAATGACTTTGCCAACCACTGGTAATTACTTATCCGACCTTAAAAAATGACTTTGCACAACAATTGTAATGACTATGGCAACCACTGTTAATCACTTATCCGACCTCAAAAAATGACTTTCCACAACAATTGTAATGACTATGCCAACCACTGTAAATCACTTTTACGACCTCTAAAAATGACTTTGCCAAACAATTGTAATGACTTTGCCAACCACTGTTAATCACTTTTCCGACCCCTAAAAATGACTTTGCCCAACAATTGTAATGACTTTTCCAACCACTGTTAATGACTTATCAGGCATCCAAAAATGACTTTGCCCAACAATTGTAATGACTTTGCCAACCACTGTTAATCACTTATCCGACCTCTAAAAATGACTTTGCCCAACAATTGTAATGTCTTTGCCAACCACTGGTAATGACTTTGCCCACCACTGGTAATCACTTTTCCGACCTCTAAAAATGACTTTGCCAAAAAATTGTAATGACTTTGCCAACCACTGTTAATCACTTTTCCGACCTCTAAAAATGACTTTGCCCAACAATTGTAATGACTTTGCCATCCAATGTTAATCACTTATCCGACCTCTAAAAATGACTTTGCCCAACAATTGTAATGACTTTGCCATCCAATGTTAATCACTTATCCGACCTCTAAAAATGACTTTGCCCAACAATTGTAATGACTTTGCCAACCACTGGTAATTACTTATCCGACCTTAAAAAATGACTTTGCCCAACAATTGTAATGTCTTTGCCAACCACTGGTAATGACTTTGCTCACCACTGGTAATCACTTATCCGATTTCTAAAAATGACTTTGCTTAACAATTGTAATGACTTTGCCAACCACTGGTAATTACTTATCCGACCTTAAAAAATGACTTTGCACAACAATTGTAATGACTATGGCAACCACTGTTAATCACTTATCCGACCTCAAAAAATGACTTTCCACAACAATTGTAATGACTATGCCAACCACTGTAAATCACTTTTCCGACCTCTAAAAATGACTTTGCCAAACAGTTGTAATGACTTTGCCAACCACTGTTAATCACTTTTCCGACCCCTAAAAATGACTTTGCTCAACAATTGTAATGACTTTTCCAACCACTGTTAATGACTTATCAGGCATCCAAAAATGACTTTGCCCAACAATTGTAATGACTTTGCCAACCACTGTTAGTCACTTATCCGACCTCTAAAAATGACTTTGCCCAACAATTGTAATGACTTTGCAAACCACTGTTAATCACTTTTCCGACCTCTAAAAATGACTTTGCCAAAAAATTGTAATGACTTTGCCAACCACTGTTAATCACTTTTCCCACCTCTAAAAATGACTTTGCCCAACAATTGTAATGACTTTGCCAACCACTGTTAATCACTTATCCGACCTGAAAAAATGACTTTGCACAACAATTGTAATGACTATGGCAACCACTGTTAATCACTTATCCGACCTCTAAAAATGACTTTGCCCAACAATTGAAATGACTTTGCCATCCAATGTTAATCACTTATCCGACCTCTAAAAATGACTTTGCCCAACAATTGTAATGACTTTGCCAACCACTGTTAATCACTTTTCCGACCTCTAAAAATGACTTTGCCCAACAATTGTAATGACTTTGCCAACCACTGTTAATCACTTTTCCGACCTCTTAAAATGACTTTGCCCAACAATTGTAATCACTTTGCCAACCACTGTTAATGACTTATCAGGCATCCAAAAATGACTTTGCCCAACAATTGTAATGACTTTGCCAACCACTGTTAATCACTTATCCGACCTCTAAAAATGACTTTGCCCAACAATTGTAATGTCTTTGCCAACCACTGGTAATGACTTTGCCCACCACTGGTAATCACTTTTCCGACCTCTAAAAATGACTTTGCCAAAAAATTGTAATGACTTTGCCAACCACTGTTAATCACTTTTCCGACCTCTAAAAATGACTTTGCCCAACAATTGTAATGACTTTGCCATCCAATGTTAATCACTTATCCGACCTCTAAAAATGACTTTGCCCAACAATTGTAATGACTTTGCCAACCACTGTTAATCACTTTTCCGACCTCTAAAAATGACTTTGCCCAACAATTGTAATGATCTTGCCATCCACTGTTAATCACTTATCCGACCTCTAAAAATGACTTTGCCCAACAATTGTAATGACTTTGCCAACCACTGTTAATCACTTTTCCGACCTCTAAAAATGACTTTGCCCAACAATTGTAATGACTTTGCCATCCAATGTTAATCACTTATCCGACCTCTAAAAATGACTTTGCCCAACAATTGTAATGACTTTGCCATCCAATGTTAATCACTTATCCGACCTCTAAAAATGACTTTGCCCAACAATTGTAATGATCTTGCCATCCACTGTTAATCACTTATCCGACCTCTAAAAATGACTTTGCCCAACAATTGTAATGTCTTTGCCAACCACTGGTAATGACTTTGCCCACCACTGGTAATTACTTATCCGATTTCTAAAAATGACTTTGCTTAACAATTGTAATGACTTTGCCAACCACTGGTAATTACTTATCCGACCTTAAAAAATGACTTTGCACAACAATTGTAATGACTATGGCAACCACTGTTAATCACTTATCCGACCTCTAAAAATGACTTTGCCAAACAATTGTAATGACTTTGCCAACCACTGTTAATCACTTTTCCGACCCCTAAAAATGACTTTGCCCAACAATTGTAATGACTTTTCCAACCACTGTTAATGACTTATCAGGCATCCAAAAATGACTTTGCCCAACAATTGTAATGACTTTGCCAACCACTGTTAATGACTTATCAGGCATCCAAAAATGACATTGCCCAACAATTGTAATGACTTTGCCAACCACTGTTAGTCACTTATCCGACCTCTAAAAATGACTTTGCCCAACAATTGTAATGACTTTGCAAACCACTGTTAATCACTTTTCCGACCTCTAAAAATGACTTTGTCAAAAAATTGTAATGACTTTGCCAACCACTGTTAATCACTTTTCCCACCTCTAAAAATGACTTTGCCCAACAATTGTAATGACTTTGCCAACCACTGTTAATCACTTATCCGACCTGAAAAAATGACTTTGCACAACAATTGTAATGACTATGGCAACCACTGTTAATCACTTATCCGACCTCTAAAAATGACTTTGCCCAACAATTGAAATGACTTTGCCATCCAATGTTAATCACTTATCCGACCTCTAAAAATGACTTTGCCCAACAATTGTAATGACTTTGCCATCCAATGTTAATCACTTATCCGACCTCTAAAAATGACTTTGCCCAACAATTGTAATGACTTTGCCATCCAATGTTAATCACTTATCCGACCTCTAAAAATGACTTTGCCCAACAATTGTAATGACTTTGCCAACCACTGGTAATTACTTATCCGACCTTAAAAAATGACTTTGCCCAACAATTGTAATGTCTTTGCCAACCACTGGTAATGACTTTGCCCACCACTGGTAATCACTTATCCGATTTCTAAAAATGACTTTGCTTAACAATTGTAATGACTTTGCCAACCACTGGTAATTACTTATCCGACCTTAAAAAATGACTTTGCACAACAATTGTAATGACTATGGCAACCACTGTTAATCACTTATCCGACCTCAAAAAATGACTTTCCACAACAATTGTAATGACTATGCCAACCACTGTAAATCACTTTTCCGACCTCTAAAAATGACTTTGCCAAACAATTGTAATGACTTTGCCAACCACTGTTAATCACTTTTCCGACCCCTAAAAATGACTTTGCCCAACAATTGTAATGACTTTTCCAACCACTGTTAATGACTTATCAGGCATCCAAAAATGACTTTGCCCAACAATTGTAATGACTTTGCCAACCACTGTTAGTCACTTATCCGACCTCTAAAAATGACTTTGCCCAACAATTGTAATGACTTTGCAAACCACTGTTAATCACTTTTCCGACCTCTAAAAATGACTTTGCCAAAAAATTGTAATGACTTTGCCAACCACTGTTAATCACTTTTCCCACCTCTAAAAATGACTTTGCCCAACAATTGTAATGACTTTGCCAACCACTGTTAATCACTTATCCGACCTGAAAAAATGACTTTGCACAACAATTGTAATGACTATGGCAACCACTGTTAATCACTTATCCGACCTCTAAACATGACTTTGCCCAACAATTGAAATGACTTTGCCATCCAATGTTAATCACTTATCCGACCTCTAAAAATGACTTTGCCCAACAATTGTAATGACTTTGCCAACCACTGTTAATCACTTTTCCGACCTCTAAAAATGACTTTGCCCAACAATTGTAATGACTTTGCCAACCACTGTTAATCACTTTTCCGACCTCTTAAAATGACTTTGCCCAACAATTGTAATCACTTTGCCAACCACTGTTAATGACTTATCAGGCATCCAAAAATGACTTTGCCCAACAATTGTAATGACTTTGCCAACCACTGTTAATCACTTATCCGACCTCTAAAAATGACTTTGCCCAACAATTGTAATGTCTTTGCCAACCACTGGTAATGACTTTGCCCACCACTGGTAATCACTTTTCCGACCTCTAAAAATGACTTCGCCAAAAAATTGTAATGACTTTGCCAACCACTGTTAATCACTTTTCCGACCTCTAAAAATGACTTTGCCCAACAATTGTAATGACTTTGCCATCCAATGTTAATCACTTATCCGACCTCTAAAAATGACTTTGCCCAACAATTGTAATGACTTTGCCCACCACTGGTAATCACTTTTCCGACCTCTAAAAATGACTTCGCCAAAAAATTGTAATGACTTTGCCAACCACTGTTAATCACTTTTCCGACCTCTAAAAATGACTTTGCCCAACAATTGTAATGACTTTGCCATCCAATGTTAATCACTTATCCGACCTCTAAAAATGACTTTGCCCAACAATTGTAATGACTTTGCCAACCACTGTTAATCACTTTTCCGACCTCTAAAAATGACTTTGCCCAACAATTGTAATGATCTTGCCATCCTTGGTTAATCACTTATCCGACCTCTAAAAATGACTTTGCCCAACAATTGTAATGACTTTGCCAACCACTGTTAATCACTTTTCCGACCTCTAAAAATGACTTTGCCCAACAATTGTAATGACTTTGCCATCCAATGTTAATCACTTATCCGACCTCTAAAAATGACTTTGCCCAACAATTGTAATGACTTTGCCATCCAATGTTAATCACTTATCCGACCTCTAAAAATGACTTTGCCCAACAATTGTAATGATCTTGCCATCCACTGTTAATCACTTATCCGACCTCTAAAAATGACTTTGCCCAACAATTGTAATGTCTTTGCCAACCACTGGTAATGACTTTGCCCACCACTGGTAATTACTTATCCGATTTCTAAAAATGACTTTGCTTAACAATTGTAATGACTTTGCCAACCACTGGTAATTACTTATCCGACCTTAAAAAATGACTTTGCACAACAATTGTAATGACTATGGCAACCACTGTTAATCACTTATCCGACCTCAAAAAATGACTTTCCACAACAATTGTAATGACTTTGCCAACCACTGGTAATGACTTTGCCCACCACTGGTAATCACTTATCCGACCTCTAAAAATGACTTTGCTTAACAATTGTAATGACTTTGCCAACCACTATTAATTACTTATCCGACCTCTAAAAATGACTTTGCCCAACAATTGTAATGACTTTGCAAACCACTGTAAATCACTTTTCCGACCTCTAAAAATGACTTTGCCCAACAATTGTAATGACTTTGCCATCCAATGTTAATCACTTATCCGACCTCTAAAAATGACTTTGCCCAACAATTGTAATGACTTTGCCAACCACTGTTAATCATTTTTCCCACCTCTAAAAATGACTTTGCCCAACAATTGTAATGACTTTGCCAACCACTGTTAATCACTTATCCGACCTCTAAAAATGACTTTGCCCAACAATTGTAATGACTTTGCCATCCATTGTTAATCACTTATCCGACCTCTAAAAATGACTTTGCCCAACAATTGTAATGACTTTGCCAACCACTGGTAATGACTTTGCCCACCACTGGTAATCACTTATCCGACCTCTAAAAATGACTTTGCTTAACAATTGTAATGACTTTGCCAACCACTGGTAATGACTTATCCGACCTCTAAAATTGACTTTACCCAACAATTGTAATGACTTTGCCAACCACTATTAATTACTTATCCGACCTTAAAAAATGACTTTGCACAACAATTGTAATGACTATGGCAACCACTGTTTATCACTTATCCGACCTCAAAAAATGACTTTGCACAACAATTGTAATGACTATGCCAACCACTGTAAGTCACTTTTCCGACCTCTAAAAATGACTTTGCCAAACAATTGTAATGACTTTGCCAACCACTGTTAATCACTTTTCCGACCTCTAAAAATGACTTTGCCCAACAATTGTAATGACTTTGCAAACCACTGTAAATCACTTTTCCGACCTCTAAAAATGACTTTGCCAAACAATTGTAATGACTTTGCCAACCATTGTTAATCACTTTTCCGACCTCTAAAAATGACTTTGCCCAACAATTGTAATGACTTTGCCATCCAATGTTAATCACTTATCCGACCTCTAAAAATGACATTGCCCAACAATTGTAATGACTTTGCCATCCACTGTTAATCACTTATCCGACCTCTAAAAATGACTTTGCCCAACAATTGTAATGACTTTGCCAACCACTGGTAATGACTTTGCCCACCACTGGTAATCACTTATCCGACCTCTAAAAATGACTTTGCTTAACAATTGTAATGACTTTGCCAACCACTATTAATTACTTATCCGACCTTAAAAAATGACTTTGCCCAACAATTGTAATGACTTTGCAAACCACTGTAAATCACTTTTCCGACCTCTAAAAATGACTTTGCCCAACAATTGTAATGACTTTGCCATCCAATGTTAATCACTTATCCGACCTCTAAAAATGACTTTGCCCAACAATTGTAATGACTATGCCATTCACTGTTAATGACTTATCCGACCTCTAAAAATGACTTTGCCCAACAATTGTAATGACTTTGCCAATTACTGTAAATCACTTTTCCGACCTCTAAAAATGACTTTGCCAAACAATTGTAATGACTTTGCCAACCACTGTTAATCACTTGTCCGACCTCTAAAAATGAATTTGCCCAACAATTGTAATAACTTTGCCAACCACTGTTAATCACTTATCCGGCCTCAAAAAATGACTTTGCCCAACAATTGTAATGACTTTTCCAACCACTGTTAATCACTTATCCGACCTCTAAAATCACTTTGCACAACAATTGTAATGAATTTGCCAACCACTGTTTATCACTTATCCGACCTCTAAAAATGACTTTGCCCAACAATTGTAATGACTTTGCCAACCACTGTTAATCACTTATCCGACCTCTAAAAATGACTTTGCCAAACAATTGTGATGACTTTGCCAACCACTGTAAATCACTTTTCCGACCTCTAAAAATGACTTTGCCCAACAATTGTAATGACTTTGCCATCCAATGTTAATCACTTATCCGACCTCTAAAAATGACTTTCCCCAACAATTGTAATGACTTTGCCATCCACTGTTAATCACTTTTCCGACCTCTAAAAATGACTTTGCCCAACAATTGTAATGACTTTGCCAACCACTGGTAATGACTTTGCCCACCACTGGTAATCACTTATCCGACCTCTAAAAATGACTTTGCTTAACAATTGTAATGACTTTGCCAACCACTATTAATTACTTATCCGACCTTAAAAAATGACTTTGCCCAACAATTGTAATGACTTTGCAAACCACTGTAAATCACTTTTCCGACCTCTAAAAATGACTTTGCCCAACAATTGTAATGACTTTGCCATCCAATGTTAATCACTTATCCGACCTCTAAAAATGACTTTGCCCAACAATTGTAATGACTATGCCATTCACTGTTAATGACTTATCCGACCTCTAAAAATGACTTTGCCCAACAATTGTAATGACTTTGCCAACTACTGTAAATCACTTTTCCGACCTCTAAAAATGACTTTGCCAAACAATTGTAATGACTTTGCCAACCACTGTTAATCACTTGTCCGACCTCTAAAAATGAATTTGCCCAACAATTGTAATAACTTTGCCAACCACTGTTAATCACTTATCCGGCCTCAAAAAATGACTTTGCCCAACAATTGTAATGACTTTGCCAACCACTGTAAATCACTTTTCCGACCTCTAAAAATGACTTTGCCCAACAATTGTAATGACTTTGCCATCCAATGTTAATCACTTATCCGACCTCTAAAAATGACTTTGCCCAACAATTGTAATGACTTTGCCATCCACTGTTAATCACTTTTCCGACCTCTAAAAATGACTTTGCCCAACAATTGTAATGACTTTGCCAACCACTGGTAATGACTTTGCCCACCACTGGTAATCACTTATCCGACCTCTAAAAATGACTTTGCTTAACAATTGTAATGACTTTGCCAACCACTATTAATTACTTATCCGACCTTAAAAAATGACTTTGCCCAACAATTGTAATGACTTTGCAAACCACTGTAAATCACTTTTCCGACCTCTAAAAATGACTTTGCCCAACAATTGTAATGACTTTGCCATCCAATGTTAATCACTTATCCGACCTCTAAAAATGACTTTGCCCAACAATTGTAATGACTATGCCATTCACTGTTAATGACTTATCCGACCTCTAAAAATGACTTTGCCCAACAATTGTAATGACTTTGCCAACTACTGTAAATCACTTTTCCGACCTCTAAAAATGACTTTGCCAAACAATTGTAATGACTTTGCCAACCACTGTTAATCACTTGTCCGACCTCTAAAAATGAATTTGCCCAACAATTGTAATAACTTTGCCAACCACTGTTAATCACTTATCCGGCCTCAAAAAATGACTTTGCCCAACAATTGTAATGACTTTTCCAACCACTGTTAATCACTTATCCGACCTCTAAAAATCACTTTGCACAACAATTGTAATGAATTTGCCAACCACTGTTTATCACTTATCCGACCTCTAAAAATGACTTTGCCCAACAATTGTAATGACTTTGTCAACCACTGTTAATGACTTATCCAGCATCCAAAAATGACTTTGCCCAACAATTGAAATGACTTTGCCAACCACTGTTAGTCACTTATCCGACCTCTAAAAATGACTTTGCATAACAATTCTAATGACTTCGCCAACCACTGTTAATGACTTATCCGACCTCTAAAAATTACTTTGCCCAACAATTGTAATGACTTTGCCAACCACTGTTAATCACTTATCCGACCTATAAAAATGACTTTGCCAAACAATTGTAATGACTTTGCCAACCACTGTTAATCACTTATCCGACCTCTAAAAATGACTTTGCCAAACAATTGTGATGACTTTGCCAACCACTGTAAATCACTTTTCCGACCTCTAAAAATGACTTTGCCCAACAATTGTAATGACTTTGCCATCCAATGTTAATCACTTATCCGACCTCTAAAAATGACTTTGCCAAACAATTGTTATGACTTTGCCAACCACTGTTAATCACTTATCCGACCTCAAAAAATAGCTTTGCCCAATAATTGTGATGACTTTGTCAACCACTGTTAATGACTTATCCGGCATCCAAAAATGACTTTGCCCAACAATTGTAATGACTTTGCCAACCACTGTTAGTCACTTATCCGACCTCTAAAAATGACTTTGCCAAACAATTGTAATGACTTTGCAAACCACTGTTAATCACTTTTCCGACCTCTAAAAATGACTTTGCCCAACAATTGTAATGACTTTGCCAACCATTGTTAATCACTTTTCCGACCTCTAAAAATGACTTTGCCCAACAATTGTAATGACTTTGCCATCCAATGTTAATCACTTATCCGACCTCTAAAAATGACTTTGCCCAACAATTGTAATGACTTTGCCATCCACTGTTAATCACTTATCCGACCTCTAAAAATGACTTTGCCCAACAATTGTAATGACTTTGCCAACCACTGGTAATGACTTTGCCCACCACTGGTAATCACTTATCCGACCTCTAAAAATGACTTTGCTTAACAATTGTAATGACTTTGCCAACCACTATTAATTACTTATCCGACCTTAAAAAATGACTTTGCCCAACAATTGTAATGACTTTGCAAACCACTGTAAATCACTTTTCCGACCTCTAAAAATGACTTTGCCCAACAATTGTAATGACTTTGCCATCCAATGTTAATCACTTATCCGACCTCTAAAAATGACTTTGCCCAACAATTGTAATGACTATGCCATTCACTGTTAATGACTTATCCGACCTCTAAAAATGACTTTGCCCAACAATTGTAATGACTTTGCCAACTACTGTAAATCACTTTTCCGACCTCTAAAAATGACTTTGCCAAACAATTGTAATGACTTTGCCAACCACTGTTAATCACTTGTCCGACCTCTAAAAATGAATTTGCCCAACAATTGTGATAACTTTGCCAACCACTGTTAATCACTTATCCGGCCTCAAAAAATGACTTTGCCCAACAATTGTAATGACTTTTCCAACCACTGTTAATCACTTATCCGACCTCTAAAAATCACTTTGCACAACAATTGTAATGAATTTGCCAAACACTGTTTATCACTTATCCGACCTCTAAAAATGACTTTGCCCAACAATTGTAATGACTTTGTCAACCACTGTTAATGACTTATCCGAACATCCAAAAATGACTTTGCCCAACAATTGAAATGACTTTGCCAACCACTGTTAGTCACTTATCCGACCTCTAAAAATGACTTTGCATAACAATTCTAATGACTTCGCCAACCACTGTTAATGACTTATCCGACCTCTAAAAATTACTTTGCCCAACAATTGTAATGACTTTGCCAACCACTGTTAATCACTTATCCGACCTATAAAAATGACTTTGCCAAACAATTGTAATGACTTTGCCAACCACTGTTAATCACTTATCCGACCTCTAAAAATGACTTTGCCAAACAATTGTGATGACTTTGCCAACCACTGTTAATCACTTTTCCGACCTCTAAAAATGACTTTGCCCAACAATTGTAATGACTTTGCCATCCAATGTTAATCACTTATCCGACCTCTAAAAATGACTTTGCCAAACAATTGTTATGACTTTGCCAACCACTGTTAATCACTTATCCGACCTCAAAAAATAGCTTTGCCCAATAATTGTGATGACTTTGTCAACCACTGTTAATGACTTATCCGGCATCCAAAAATGACTTTGCCCAACAATTGTAATGACTTTGCCAACCACTGTTAGTCACTTATCCGACCTCTAAAAATGACTTTGCCCAACAATTGTAATGACTTTGCCATCCAATGTTAATCACTTATCCGACCTCTAAAAATTACTTTTCCCAACAATTGTAATGACTTTGCCATCCACTGTTAATCACTTATCCGACCTCTAAAAATGCCTTTGCCCAACAATTGTAATGACTTTGCCAACCACTGGTAATGACTTTGCCCACCACTGGTAATCACTTATCCGACCTCTAAAAATGACTTTGCTTAACAATTGTAATGACTTTGCCAACCACTATTAATAACTTATCCGACCTTAAAAAATGACTTTGCCCAACAATTGTAATGACTTTGCAAACCACTGTAAATCACTTTTCCGACCTTTAAAAATGACTTTGCCAAACAATTGTAATGACTTTGCCAACCACTGTTAATCACTTTTCCGACCTCTAAAAATGACTTTGCCCAACAATTGTAATGACTTTTCCAACCACTGTTAATGACTTATCCGGCATCCAAAAATGACTTTGCCCAACAATTGTAATGACTTTGCCAACCACTGTTAGTCACTTATCCGACCTCTAAAAATGACTTTGCCCAACAATTGTAATGACTTTGCCAACCACTGTAAATCACTTTTCCGACCTCTAAAAATGACTTTTCCAAACAATTGTAATGACTTTGCCAACCACTGTTAATCACTTGTCCGACCTCTAAAAATAAATTTGCCCAACAATTGTAATAACTTTGCCAACCACTGTTAATCACTTATCCGGCCTCTAAAAATGACTTTGCCCAACAATTGTAATGACTTTTCCAACCACTGTTAATCACTTATCCGACCTCTAAAAATCACTCTGCCCAACAATTGTAATGACTTTGCCATCCAATGTTAATCACTTATCCGACCTCTAAAAATGACTTTTGCCCAACAATTGTAATGACTATGCCATCCACTGTTAATGACTTATCCGACCTCTAAAAATGACTTTACCCAACAATTGTAATGACTTTGCCATTCAATGTTAATCACTTATCCGACCTCTAAAAATTACTTTGCATAACAAATGTAATGACTTTGCCATCCACTGTTAATGACTTATCCGACCTCTAAAAATGACTTTGCCCAACAATTGTAATGACTTTGCCATCCAATGTTAATCACCTATCCGGCCTCTAAAAATGACTTTGCCCAACAATTGTAATGACTTTGCCATCCACTGTGAATCACTTATTCATCTCTAAAAATGACTTTGCCCATCAATTATAATGACTTTGCCAACCACTGGTAATGACTTTGCCAACCACTGGTAATGACTTTGCCAACCACTGGTAATCAATTATCCGACCTCTAAAAATGACTTTGCCCAACAATTGTAATGACTTTGCCATCCAATGTTAATCACTTATCCGACCTCTAAAAATGACTTTGCCAAACAATTGTAATGACTTTGCCATCCACTGTTAATCACTTATCCGACCTCTAAAAATGACTTTGCCCAACAATTGTAATGACTTTGCCAATCACTGTTAATCACTTATCCGATCTCTAAAAATGACTTTGCCCAACAATTGTAATGACTTTTCCAACCACTGTTTATCACTAATCCGACCTCTAAAAATGACTTTACCCAACAATTGTAATGACTTTGCCATCCAATGTTAATCACTTATCCGACCTCTAAAAATGACTTTGCCCAACAATTGTAATGACTATGCCATCCACTGTTAATGACTTATCCGACCTCTAAAAATGACTTTGCCCAACAATTGTAATGACTTTGCCATTCAATGTTAATCACTTATCCGACCTCTAAAAATTACTTTGCATAACAAATGTAATGACTTTGCCATCCACTGTTAATGACTTATCCGACCTCTAAAAATGACTTTGCCATCCAATGTTAATCACTTATCCGGCCTCTAAAAATGACTTTGCCCAACAATTGTAATGACTTTGCCATCCACTGTTAATCACTTATTCATCTCTAAAAATGACTTTGCCCATCAATTGTAATGACTTTGCAAACCACTGGTAATGACTTTGCCAACCACTGGTAATCAATTATCCGACCTCTAAAAATGACTTTGCCCAACAATTGTAATGACTTTGCCATCCAATGTTAATCACTTATCCGACCTCTAAAAATGACTTTGCCAAACAATTGTAATGACTTTGCCATCCACTGTTAATCACTTATCCGACCTCTAAAAATGACTTTGCCCAACAATTGTAATGACTTTGCCAATCACTGTTAATCACTTATCCGATCTCTAAAAATGACTTTGCCCAACAATTGTTATGACTTTGCCAACCACTGTTAATCACTTATCCGACCTCAAAAAATAACTTTGCCCAATAATTGTGATGACTTTGCCAACCACTGTTAATCACTTATCCGACCTATTAAAATGACTTTGCCCAACAATTGTGATGACTTTGCCAACCACTGTTAATCACTTTTCCGACCTCTAAAAATGGCTTTGCCCAACAATTGTAATGACTTTGTCAACCACTGTTAATGACTTATCCGGCATCCAAAAATGACTTTGCCCAACAATTGTAATGACTTTGCCAACCACTGTAAATCACTTTTCCGACCTCTAAAAATGACTTTGCCAAACAATTGTAATGACTTTGCCAACCACTGTTAATCACTTGTCCGACCTCTAAAAATGAATTTGCCCAACAATTGTAATAACTTTGCCAACCACTGTTAATCACTTGTCCGACCTCTAAAAATGAATTTGCCCAACAATTGAAATGACTTTTCCAACCACTGTTAATGACTTATCCGACGGCTAAAAATGACTTGGCCCAACAATTTGAATGACTTTGCCATTCAATGTTAATCACTTATCCGACCTCTAAAAATTACTTTGCATAACAAATGTAATGACTTTGCCATCCACTGTTAATGACTAATCCGACCTCTAAAAATGACTTTGCCCAACAATTGTAATGACTTTGCCATCCAATGTTAATCACTTAGCCGGCCTCTAAAAATGACTTTGCCCAACAATTGTAATGACTTTGCCATCCACTGTTAATCACTTATTCATCTCTAAAAATGACTTTGCCCATCAATTGTAATGACTTTGCCAACCACTGGTAATGACTTTGCCAACCACTGGTAATCAATTATCCGACCTCTAAAAATGACTTTGCCCAACTATTGTAATGACTTTGCCATCCAATGTTAATCATTTATCCGACCTCTAAAAATGACTTTGCCCAACAATTGTAATGACTTTGCCAACCACTGTTAATCACTTATCCGACCTTTAAAAATGACTTTGCCCAACAATTGTAATGACTTTGCCAACCACTGTTAATCACTTTTCCGACCTCTAAAAATGACTTTGCCCAACAATTGTAATGACTTTGCCAACCACTGTTAATGACTTATCCGGCATCCAAAAAATTTTGACCAACAATTGTAATGACTTTGCCAACCACTGTTAATCACTTGTCCGACCTCTAAAAATGAATTTTCCCAACAATTGTAATAATTTTGCCAACCACTGTTAATCACTTATCCGACCTATTAAAATGACTTTGCCCAACAATTGTGATGACTTTGCCAACCACTGTTAATCACTTTTCCGACCTCTAAAAATGGCTTTGCCCAACAATTGTAATGACTTTGTCAACCACTGTTAATGACTTATCCGGCATCCAAAAATGACTTTGCCAAACAATTGTAATGACTTTGCCAACCACTGTAAATCACTTTTCCGACCTCTAAAAATGACTTTGCCAAACAATTGTAATGACTTTGCCAACCACTGTTAATCACTTGTCCGACCTCTAAAAATGAATTTGCCCAACAATTGTAATAACTTTGCCAACCACTGTTAATCACTTATCCGGCCTCAAAAAATGACTTTGCCCAACAATTGTAATGACTTTTCCAACCACTGTTAATGACTTATCCGACCGCTAAAAATGACTTTGCCCAACAATTGTAATGACTTTGCCATTCAATGTTAATCACTTATCCGACCTCTAAAAATTACTTTGCATAACAAATGTAATGACTTTGCCATCCACTGTTAATGACTTATCCGACCTCTAAAAATGACTTTGCCCAACAATTGTAATGATTTTTCCATCCAATGTTAATCACTTATCCGTCCTCTAAAAATGACTTTGCCCAACAATTGTTATGACTTTGCCATCCACTGTTAATCACTTATTCATCTCTAAAAATGACTTTGCCCATCAATTGTAATGACTTTGCCAACCACTGGTAATGACTTTGCCAACCACTGGTAATCAATTATCCGACCTCTAAAAATGACTTTGCCCAACTATTGTAATGACTTTGCCATCCAATGTTAATCACTTATCCGACCTCTAAAAATGACTTTGCCCAACAATTGTAATGACTTTGCCAACCACTGTTAATCACTTATCCGACCTTTAAAAATGACTTTGCCCAACAATTGTAATGACTTTGCCAACCACTGTTAATCACTTATCCGATCTCTAAAAATGACTTTGCCCAACAATTGTTATGACTTTGCCAACCACTGTTAATCACTTATCCGACCTCACAAAATAACTTTGCCCAAAAATTGTGATGACTTTGCCAACCACTGTTAATCACTTATCCGACCTATAAAAATCACTTTGCACAACAATTGTAATGACTTTGCCAACCACTGTTAATCACTTATCCGACCTCAAAAAATGACTTTGCCTAACAATTGTAATGACTTTGCCAACCACTGTTAATCACTTATCCGACCTTTAAAAATGACTTTGCCCAACAATTGTAATGACTTTGCCATCCAATGTTAATCACTTATCCGACCTCTAAAAATGACTTTGCCCAACAATTGTAAAGACTTTGCCATCCACTGTTAATCACTTATCCGACCACTAAAAATGACTTTGCCCAACAATTGTAATGACTTTGCCAACCACTGTTAATCACTTATCCGACCTCTAAAAATGACTTTGCCCAACAATTGTAATGACTTTGCCAACCACTGTAAATCACTTATCCGACCTATTAAAATGACTTTGCCAAACAATTGTGATGACTTTGCCAACCACTGTTAATCACTTTTCCGACCTCTAAAAATGGCTTTGCCCAACAATTGTAATGACTTTGTCAACCACTGTTAATGACTTATCCGGCATCCAAAAATGACTTTGCCCAACAATTGTAATGACTTTGCCAACCACTGTAAATCACTTTTCCGACCTCTAAAAATGGCTTTGCCCAACAATTGTAATGACTTTGTCAACCACTGTTAATGACTTATCCGGCATCCAAAAATGCCTTTGCCCAACAATTGTAATGACTTTGCCAACCACTGTAAATCACTTTTCCGACCTCTAAAAATGACTTTGCCAAACAATTGTAATGACTTTGCCAACCACTGTTAATCACTTGTCCGACCTCTAAAAATTAATTTGCCCAACAATTGTAATAACTTTGCCAACCACTGTTAATCACTTATCCGGCCTCAAAAAATGACTTTGCCCAACAATTGTAATGACTTTTCCAACCACTGTAAATCACTTATCCGACCTCTAAAAATAACTTTGCACAACAATTGTAATGACTTTGCCAACCACTGTTTATCACTTATCCGACTTCTAAAAATGACTTTGCCCAACAATTGTAATGACTTTGCAAACCACTGTAAATCACTTATCCGACCTCAAAAAATGACTTTGCCCAACAATTGTGATGACTTTGCCAACCACTGGTAATCCATTATCCGACCTCTAAAAATGACTTTGCCCAACAATTGTAATGACTTTGCCATCCAATGTTAATCACTTATCCGACCTCTAAAAATGACTTTGCCCAACAATTGTAATGACTTTGCCATCAACTGTTAATCACTTATCCGACCTCTAAAAATGACTTTGCCCAACAATTGTAATGACTTTGCCAATCACTGTTAATCACTTATCCGATCTCTAAAAATTACTTTGCCCAACAATTGTTATGACTTTGCCAACCACTGTTAATCACTTATCCGACCTCAAAAAATAACTTTGCCCAATAATTGTGATGACTTTGCCAACCACTGTTAATGACTTATCCGGCATCCAAAAATGACTTTGCCCAACAATTGTAATGACTTTGTCAACCACTGTTAATGACTTATCCGGCATCCAAAAATGACTTTGCCCAACAATTGTAATGACTTTGCCAACCACTGTTAGTCACTTATCCGACCTCTAAAAATGACTTTGCATAACAATTGTAATGACTTCACCAACCACTGTTAATGACTTATCCGACCTCTAAAAATGACTTTGCCCAACAATTGTAATGACTTTGCCATCCACTGTTAATCACTTATCCGACCTCTAAAAATGACTTTGCCCAACAATTGTAATGACTTTGCCAATCACTGTTAATCACTTATCCGATCTCTAAAAATGACTTTGCCCAACAATTGTTATGACTTTGCCAACCACTGTTAATCACTTAGTCGACCTCAAAAAATCACTTTGCCCAATAATTGTGATGACTTTGCCAACCACTGTTAATCACTTTTCCGACCTCTAAAAATGACTTTGCCCAACAATTGTAATGACTTTGTCAACCACTGTTAATGACTTATCCGGCATCCAAAAATGACTTTGCCCAACAATTGTAATGACTTTGCCAACCACTGTTAGTCACTTATCCGACCTCTAAAAATGACTTTGCATAACAATTGTAATGACTTCACCAACCACTGTTAATGACTTATCCGACCTCTAAAAATGACTTTGCCCAACAATTGTTATGACTTTGCCAACCACTGTTAATCACTTTTCCGACCTCTAAAAATGACTTTGCCCAACAATTGTAATGACTTTGTCAACCACTGTTAATGACTTATCCGGCATCCAAAAATGACTTTGCCCAACAATTTTAATGACTTTGCCAACCACTGTTAGTCACTTATCCGACCTCTAAAAATGACCTTGCCCAACAATTGTAATGACTTTGCCATCCAATGTTAATCACTTATCCGACCTCTAAAAATGACTTTGCCCAACAATTGTAATGACTTTGCCAATCACTGTTAATCACTTATCCGATCTCTAAAAATGACTTTGCCCAACAATTGTTATGACTTTGCCAACCACTGTTAATCACTTAGTCGACCTCAAAAAATCACTTTGCCCAATAATTGTGATGACTTTGCCAACCACTGTTAATCACTTTTCCGACCTCTAAAAATGACTTTGCCCAACAATTGTAATGACTTTGTCAACCACTGTTAATGACTTATCCGGCATCCAAAAATGACTTTGCCCAACAATTGTAATGACTTTGCCAACCACTGTTAGTCACTTATCCGACCTCTAAAAATGACTTTGCATAACAATTGTAATGACTTCACCAACCACTGTTAATGACTTATCCGACCTCTAAAAATGACTTTGCCCAACAATTGTTATGACTTTGCCAACCACTGTTAATCACTTTTCCGACCTCTAAAAATGACTTTGCCCAACAATTGTAATGACTTTGTCAACCACTGTTAATGACTTATCCGGCATCCAAAAATGACTTTGCCCAACAATTTTAATGACTTTGCCAACCACTGTTAGTCACTTATCCGACCTCTAAAAATGACCTTGCCCAACAATTGTAATGACTTTGCCATCCAATGTTAATCACTTATCCGACCTCTAAAAAATGACTTTGCCCAACAATTGTTATGACTTTGCCAACGACTGTTAATCACTTATCCGACCTCAAAAAATAACTTTGCCCAATAATTGTGATGACTTTGTCAACCACTGTTAATGACTTATCCGGCATCCAAAAATGACTTTGCCCAACAATTGTAATGACTTTGCCAACCACTGTTAGTCACTTATCCGACCTCTAAAAATGACTTTGCATAACAATTGTAATGACTTCGCCAACCACTGTTAATGACTTATCCGACCTCTAAAAATGACTTTGCCCAACAATTGAAATGACTTTGCCAACCACTGTTAATCACCTATCCGACCTATAAAAATGACTTTGCCCAACAATTGTAATGACTTTGCCAACCACTGTTAATCACTTATCCGACCTCTAAAAATGACTTTGCCCAACAATTGTAATGACTTTGCCATCCAATGTTAATCACTTATCCGGCCTCAAAAAATGACTTTGCCCAACAATTGTAATGACTTTTCCAACCACTGTAAATCACTTATCCGACCTCTAAAAATAACTTTGCACAACAATTGTAATGACTTTGCCAACCACTGTTTATCACTTATCCGACTTCTAAAAATGACTTTGCCCAACAATTGTAATGACTTTGCAAACCACTGTAAATCACTTATCCGACCTCAAAAAATGACTTTGCCCAACAATTGTGATGACTTTGCCAACCACTGGTAATCCATTATCCGACCTCTAAAAATGACTTTGCCCAACAATTGTAATGACTTTGCCATCCAATGTTAATCACTTATCCGACCTCTAAAAATGACTTTGCCCAACAATTGTAATGACTTTGCCATCAACTGTTAATCACTTATCCGACCTCTAAAAATGACTTTGCCCAACAATTGTAATGACTTTGCCAATCACTGTTAATCACTTATCCGATCTCTAAAAATTACTTTGCCCAACAATTGTTATGACTTTGCCAACCACTGTTAATCACTTATCCGACCTCAAAAAATAACTTTGCCCAATAATTGTGATGACTTTGCCAACCACTGTTAATGACTTATCCGGCATCCAAAAATGACTTTGCCCAACAATTGTAATGACTTTGTCAACCACTGTTAATGACTTATCCGGCATCCAAAAATGACTTTGCCCAACAATTGTAATGACTTTGCCAACCACTGTTAGTCACTTATCCGACCTCTAAAAATGACTTTGCATAACAATTGTAATGACTTCACCAACCACTGTTAATGACTTATCCGACCTCTAAAAATGACTTTGCCCAACAATTGTAATGACTTTGCCATCCACTGTTAATCACTTATCCGACCTCTAAAAATGACTTTGCCCAACAATTGTAATGACTTTGCCAATCACTGTTAATCACTTATCCGATCTCTAAAAATGACTTTGCCCAACAATTGTTATGACTTTGCCAACCACTGTTAATCACTTAGTCGACCTCAAAAAATCACTTTGCCCAATAATTGTGATGACTTTGCCAACCACTGTTAATCACTTTTCCGACCTCTAAAAATGACTTTGCCCAACAATTGTAATGACTTTGTCAACCACTGTTAATGACTTATCCGGCATCCAAAAATGACTTTGCCCAACAATTGTAATGACTTTGCCAACCACTGTTAGTCACTTATCCGACCTCTAAAAATGACTTTGCATAACAATTGTAATGACTTCACCAACCACTGTTAATGACTTATCCGACCTCTAAAAATGACTTTGCCCAACAATTGTAATGACTTTGCCAACCACTGTTAATCACTTTTCCGACCTCTAAAAATGACTTTGCCCAACAATTGTAATGACTTTGTCAACCACTGTTAATGACTTATCCGGCATCCAAAAATGACTTTGCCCAACAATTTTAATGACTTTGCCAACCACTGTTAGTCACTTATCCGACCTCTAAAAATGACCTTGCCCAACAATTGTAATGACTTTGCCATCCAATGTTAATCACTTATCCGACCTCTAAAAAATGACTTTGCCCAACAATTGTTATGACTTTGCCAACGACTGTTAATCACTTATCCGACCTCAAAAAATAACTTTGCCCAATAATTGTGATGACTTTGTCAACCACTGTTAATGACTTATCCGGCATCCAAAAATGACTTTGCCCAACAATTGTAATGACTTTGCCAACCACTGTTAGTCACTTATCCGACCTCTAAAAATGACTTTGCATAACAATTGTAATGACTTCGCCAACCACTGTTAATGACTTATCCGACCTCTAAAAATGACTTTGCCCAACAATTGAAATGACTTTGCCAACCACTGTTAATCACCTATCCGACCTATAAAAATGACTTTGCCCAACAATTGTAATGACTTTGCCAACCACTGTTAATCACTTATCCGACCTCTAAAAATGACTTTGCCCAAAAATTGTAATGACTTTGCCATCCAATGTTAATCACTTATCCGACCTCTAAAAATGACTTTGCCCAACAATTGTAATGACTTTGCCATCCACTGTTAATCACTTATCCGACCTCTAAAAATGACTTTGCCCAACAATTGTAATGACTTTGCCAATCACTGTTAATCACTTATCCGATCTCTAAAAATGACTTTGCCCAACAATTGTTATGACTTTGCCAACCACTGTTAATCACTTATCCGACCTCAAAAAATAACTTTGCCCAATAATTGTGATGACTTTGCCAACCACTGTTAATCACTTTTCCGACCTCTAAAAATGACTTTGCCCAACAATTGTAATGACTTTGTCAACCACTGTTAATGACTTATCCGGCATCCAAAAATGACTTTGCCCAACAATTGTAATGACTTTGCCAACCACTGTTAGTCACTTATCCGACCTCTAAAAATGACTTTGCATAACAATTGTAATGACTTCACCAACCACTGTTAATGACTTATCCGACCTCTAAAAATGACTTTGCCCAACAATTGTAATGACTTTGCCATCCACTGTTAATCACTTATCCGACCTCTAAAAATGACTTTGCCCAACAATTGTAATGACTTTGCCAATCACTGTTAATCACTTATCCGATCTCTAAAAATGACTTTGCCCAACAATTGTTATGACTTTGCCAACCACTGTTAATCACTTATCCGACCTCAAAAAATAACTTTACCCAATAATTGTGATGACTTTGCAAACCACTGTTAATCACTTTCCGACCTCTAAAAATGACTTTGCCCAGCAATTGTAATGACTTTGTCAACCACTGTTAATGACTTATCCGGCATCCAAAAATGACTTTGCCCAACAATTGTAATGACTTTGCCAACAACTGTTAGTCACTTATCCGACCTCTAAAAATGACTTTGCATAACAATTGTAATGACTTCACCAACCACTGCTAATGACTTATCCGACCTCTAAAAATGACTTTGCCCAACAATTGTAATGACTTTGCCAACCAATGTTAATCACTTTTCCTTCCTCTAAAAATGACTTTGCCCAACAATTGTAATGACTTTGTCAACCACTGTTAATGACTTATCCGGCATCCAAAAATGACTTTGCCCAACAATTGTAATGACTTTGCCAACCACTGTTAGTCACTTATCCGACCTCTAAAAATGACTTTGCCCAACAATTGTAATGACTTTGCCATCCAATGTTAATCACTTATCCGACCTCTAAAAATGACTTTGCCCAACAATTGTTATGACTTTGCCAACCACTGTTAATCACTTATCCGACCTCAAAAAATAACTTTGCCAAATAATTGTGATGACTTTGTCAACCACTGTTAATGACTTATCCGGCATCCAAAAATGACTTTGCCCAACAATTGGAATGACTTTGCCAACCACTGTTAATCACTTATCCGACCTCTTAAAATGACTTCGCCAAACAATTGTGATGACTTTGCCAACCACTGTTACTCACTTTTCCGACCTCTAAAAATGACTTCGCCAAACAATTGTAATGACTTTGCCAACCACTGTTAATCACTTATCCGACCTCTAAAAATGACTTTGCATAACAATTGTAATGACTTTGCCAACCACTGTTACTCACTTTTCCGACCTCTAAAAATGACTTTGCCCAACAATTGTAATGACTTTGCCATCCAATGTTAATCACTTATCCGACCTCTAAAAATGACTTTGCCCAACAATTGTTATGACTTTGCCAACCACTGCTAATCACTTATCCGACCTCAAAAAATAACTTTGCCCAATAATTGTGATGACTTTGCCAACCACTGTTAATCACTTTTCCGACCTCTAAAAATGACTTTGCCCAACAATTGTAATGACTTTGTCAACCACTGTTAATGACTTATCCGGCATCCAAAAATGACTTTGCTCAGCAATTGTAATGACTTTGCCAACCACTGTTAGTCACTTATCCGACCTATAAAAATGACTTTGCCCGACAATTGTAATGACTTTGCCAACCACTGTTAATCACTTATCCGACCTCTAAAAATGACTTTGCCAAACAATTGTGATGACTTTGCCAACCACTGTTAATCACTTTTCCGGCCTCTAAAAACGACATTGCCCAACAATTGTAATGACTTTGCCAACCACTGTTAATCACTTTTCCGACCTCTAAAAATGACTTTGCCCAACAATTGTAATGACTTTGCCAACCACTGTTAGTCACTTATCCGACCTCTAAAAATGACTTTGCATAACAATTGTAATGACTTCACCAACCACTGTTAATGACTTATCCGACCTCTAAAAATGACTTTGCCCAACAATTGTAATGACTTTGCCAACCACTGTTAATCACTTTTCCGACCTCTAAAAATGACTTTGCCCAATAATTGTGATGACTTTGCCAACCACTGTTAATCACTTTTCCGACCTCTAAAAATGACTTTGCCCAACAATTGTAATGACTTTGCCATCCAATGTTAATCACTTATCCGACCTCTAAAAATGACTTTGCCCAACAATTGTTATGACTTTGCCAACCACTGTTAATCACTTATCCGACCTCAAAAAATAACTTTGCCCAATAATTGTGATGACTTTGTCAACCACTGTTAATGACTTATCCGGCATCCAAAAATGACTTTGCCCAACAATTGTAATGACTTTGCCAACCACTGTTAGTCACTTATCCGACCTCTAAAAATGACTTTGCATAACAATTGTAATGACTTCGCCAACCACTGTTAATGACTTATCCGACCTATAAAAATGACTTTGCCCAACAATTGTAATGACTTTGCCAACCACTGTTAATCACTTATCCGACCTCTAAAAATGACTTTGCCCAACAATTGTAATGACTTTGCCATCCAATGTTAATCACTTATCCGACCTCTAAAAATGACTTTGCCCAACAATTGTAATGACTTTGCCATCCACTGTTAATCACTTATCCGACCTCTAAAAATGACTTTGCCCAACAATTGTAATGACTTTGCCAATCACTGTTAATCACTTATCCGACCTCAAAAAATAACTTTGCCCAATAATTGTGATGACTTTGTCAACCACTGTTAATGACTTATCCGGCATCCAAAAATGACTTTGCCCAACAATTGTAATGACTTTGCCAACCACTGTTAGTCACTTATCCGACCTCTAAAAATGACTTTGCCCAACAATTGAAATGACTTTGCCAACCACTGTTAATCACCTATCCGACCTATAAAAATGACTTTGCCCAACAATTGTAATGACTTTGCCAACCACTGTTAATCACTTATCCGACCTCTAAAAATGACTTTGCCCAACAATTGTAATGACTTTGCCATCCAATGTTAATCACTTATCCGACCTCTAAAAATGACTTTGCCCAACAATTGTAATGACTTTGCCATCCACTGTTAATCACTTATCCGACCTCTAAAAATGACTTTGCCCAACAATTGTAATGACTTTGCCAATCACTGTTAATCACTTATCCGATCTCTAAAAATGACTTTGCCCAACAATTGTTATGACTTTGCCAACCACTGTTAATCACTTATCCGACCTCAAAAAATAACTTTGCCCAATAATTGTGATGACTTTGCCAACCACTGTTAATCACTTTTCCGACCTCTAAAAATGACTTTGCCCAACAATTGTAATGACTTTGTCAACCACTGTTAATGACTTATCCGGCATCCAAAAATGACTTTGCCCAACAATTGTAATGACTTTGCCAACCACTGTTAGTCACTTATCCGACCTCTAAAAATGACTTTGCATAACAATTGTAATGACTTCGCCAACCACTGTTAATGACTTATCCGACCTCTAAAAATGACTTTGCCCAACAATTGAAATGACTTTGCCAACCACTGTTAATCACCTATCCGACCTATAAAAATGACTTTGCCCAACAATTGTAATGACTTTGCCAACCACTGTTAATCACTTATCCGACCTCTAAAAATGACTTTGCCCAACAATTGTAATGACTTTGCCATCCAATGTTAATCACTTATCCGACCTCTAAAAATGACTTTGCCCAACAATTGTAATGACTTTGCCATCCACTGTTAATCACTTATCCGACCTATAAAAATGACTTTGCCCAACAATTGTAATGACTTTGCCAATCACTGTTAATCACTTATCCGATCTCTAAAAATGACTTTGCCCAACAATTGTTATGACTTTGCCAACCACTGTTAATCACTTATCCGACCTCAAAAAATAACTTTGCCCAATAATTGTGATGACTTTGCCAACCACTGTTAATCACTTTTCCGACCTCTAAAAATGACTTTGCCCAACAATTGTAATGACTTTGTCAACCACTGTTAATGACTTATCCGGCATCCAAAAATGACTTTGCCCAACAATTGTAATGACTTTGCCAACCACTGTTAGTCACTTATCCGACCTCTAAAAATGACTTTGCATAACAATTGTAATGACTTCACCAACCACTGTTAATGACTTATCCGACCTCTAAAAATGACTTTGCCCAACAATTGTAATGACTTTGCCATCCACTGTTAATCACTTATCCGACCTCTAAAAATGACTTTGCCCAACAATTGTAATGACTTTGCCAATCACTGTTAATCACTTATCCGATCTCTAAAAATGACTTTGCCCAACAATTGTTATGACTTTGCCAACCACTGTTAATCACTTATCCGACCTCAAAAAATAACTTTACCCAATAATTGTGATGACTTTGCAAACCACTGTTAATCACTTTCCGACCTCTAAAAATGACTTTGCCCAGCAATTGTAATGACTTTGTCAACCACTGTTAATGACTTATCCGGCATCCAAAAATGACTTTGCCCAACAATTGTAATGACTTTGCCAACAACTGTTAGTCACTTATCCGACCTCTAAAAATGACTTTGCATAACAATTGTAATGACTTCACCAACCACTGCTAATGACTTATCCGACCTCTAAAAATGACTTTGCCCAACAATTGTAATGACTTTGCCAACCAATGTTAATCACTTTTCCTTCCTCTAAAAATGACTTTGCCCAACAATTGTAATGACTTTGTCAACCACTGTTAATGACTTATCCGGCATCCAAAAATGACTTTGCCCAACAATTGTAATGACTTTGCCAACCACTGTTAGTCACTTATCCGACCTCTAAAAATGACTTTGCCCAACAATTGTAATGACTTTGCCATCCAATGTTAATCACTTATCCGACCTCTAAAAATGACTTTGCCCAACAATTGTTATGACTTTGCCAACCACTGTTAATCACTTATCCGACCTCAAAAAATAACTTTGCCAAATAATTGTGATGACTTTGTCAACCACTGTTAATGACTTATCCGGCATCCAAAAATGACTTTGCCCAACAATTGGAATGACTTTGCCAACCATTGTTAGTCACTTTTCCGACCTCTAAAAATGACTTTGCATAACAATTGTAATGACTTTGCCAACCACTGTTAATCACTTATCCGACCTCTTAAAATGACTTCGCCAAACAATTGTGATGACTTTGCCAACCACTGTTACTCACTTTTCCGACCTCTAAAAATGACTTCGCCAAACAATTGTAATGACTTTGCCAACCACTGTTAATCACTTATCCGACCTCTAAAAATGACTTTGCATAACAATTGTAATGACTTTGCCAACCACTGTTACTCACTTTTCCGACCTCTAAAAATGACTTTGCCCAACAATTGTAATGACTTTGCCATCCAATGTTAATCACTTATCCGACCTCTAAAAATGACTTTGCCCAACAATTGTTATGACTTTGCCAACCACTGCTAATCACTTATCCGACCTCAAAAAATAACTTTGCCCAATAATTGTGATGACTTTGCCAACCACTGTTAATCACTTTTCCGACCTCTAAAAATGACTTTGCCCAACAATTGTAATGACTTTGTCAACCACTGTTAATGACTTATCCGGCATCCAAAAATGACTTTGCTCAGCAATTGTAATGACTTTGCCAACCACTGTTAGTCACTTATCCGACCTATAAAAATGACTTTGCCCGACAATTGTAATGACTTTGCCAACCACTGTTAATCACTTATCCGACCTCTAAAAATGACTTTGCCAAACAATTGTGATGACTTTGCCAACCACTGTTAATCACTTTTCCGGCCTCTAAAAACGACATTGCCCAACAATTGTAATGACTTTGCCAACCACTGTTAATCACTTTTCCGACCTCTAAAAATGACTTTGCCCAACAATTGTAATGACTTTGCCAACCACTGTTAGTCACTTATCCGACCTCTAAAAATGACTTTGCATAACAATTGTAATGACTTCACCAACAACTGTTAATGACTTATCCGACCTCTAAAAATGACTTTGCCCAACAATTGTAATGACTTTGCCAACCACTGTTAATCACTTTTCCGACCTCTAAAAATGACTTTGCCCAATAATTGTGATGACTTTGCCAACCACTGTTAATCACTTTTCCGACCTCTAAAAATGACTTTGCCCAACAATTGTAATGACTTTGCCATCCAATGTTAATCACTTATCCGACCTCTAAAAAATGACTTTGCCCAACAATTGTTATGACTTTGCCAACCACTGTTAATCACTTATCCGACCTCAAAAAATAACTTTGCCCAATAATTGTGATGACTTTGTCAACCACTGTTAATGACTTATCCGGCATCCAAAAATGACTTTGCCCAACAATTGTAATGACTTTGCCAACCACTGTTAGTCACTTATCCGACCTCTAAAAATGACTTTGCATAACAATTGTAATGACTTCGCCAACCACTGTTAATGACTTATCCGACCTATAAAAATGACTTTGCCCAACAATTGTAATGACTTTGCCAACCACTGTTAATCACTTATCCGACCTCTAAAAATGACTTTGCCCAACAATTGTAATGACTTTGCCATCCAATGTTAATCACTTATCCGACCTCTAAAAATGAATTTGCCCAACAATTGTAATGACTTTGCCATCCACTGTTAATCACTTATCCGACCTCTAAAAATGACTTTGCCCAACAATTGTAATGACTTTGCCAATCACTGTTAATCACTTATCCGACCTCAAAAAATAACTTTGCCCAATAATTGTGATGACTTTGTCAACCACTGTTAATGACTTATCCGGCATCCAAAAATGACTTTGCCCAACAATTGTAATGACTTTGCCAACCACTGTTAGTCACTTATCCGACCTCTAAAAATGACTTTGCCCAACAATTGAAATGACTTTGCCAACCACTGTTAATCACCTATCCGACCTATAAAAATGACTTTGCCCAACAATTGTAATGACTTTGCCAACCACTGTTAATCACTTATCCGACCTCTAAAAATGACTTTGCCCAACAATTGTAATGACTTTGCCATCCAATGTTAATCACTTATCCGACCCCTAAAAATGACTTTGCCCAACAATTGTAATGACTTTGCCATCCACTGTTAATCACTTATCCGACCTCTAAAAATGACTTTGCCCAACAATTGTAATGACTTTGCCAATCACTGTTAATCACTTATCCGATCTCTAAAAATGACTTTGCCCAACAATTGTTATGACTTTGCCAACCACTGTTAATCACTTATCCGACCTCAAAAAATAACTTTGCCCAATAATTGTGATGACTTTGCCAACCACTGTTAATCACTTTTCCGACCTCTAAAAATGACTTTGCCCAACAATTGTAATGACTTTGTCAACCACTGTTAATGACTTATCCGGCATCCAAAAATGACTTTGCCCAACAATTGTAATGACTTTGCCAACCACTGTTAGTCACTTATCCGACCTCTAAAAATGACTTTGCATAACAATTGTAATGACTTCACCAACCACTGTTAATGACTTATCCGACCTCTAAAAATGACTTTGCCCAACAATTGTAATGACTTTGCCATCCACTGTTAATCACTTATCCGACCTCTAAAAATGACTTTGCCCAACAATTGTAATGACTTTGCCAATCACTGTTAATCACTTATCCGATCTCTAAAAATGACTTTGCCCAACAATTGTTATGACTTTGCCAACCACTGTTAATCACTTATCCGACCTCAAAAAATAACTTTGCCCAACAATTGAAATGACTTTGCCAACCACTGTTAATCACTTTTCCGACCTCTAAAAATGACTTTGCCCAACAATTGTAATGACTTTGTCAACCACTGTTAATGACTTATCCGGCATCCAAAAATGACTTTGCCCAACAATTGTAATGACTTTGCCAACCACTGTTAGTCACTTATCCGACCTCTAAAAATGACTTTGCCCAACAATTGTAATGACTTTGCCATCCAATGTTAATCACTTATCCGACCTCTAAAAATGACTTTGCCCAACAATTGTTAAGACTTTGCCAACCACTGTTAATCACTTATCCGACCTCAAAAAATAACTTTGCCAAATAATTGTGATGACTTTGTCAACCACTGTTAATGACTTATCCGGCATCCAAAAATGACTTTGCGCAACAATTGTAATGACTTTGCCAACCACTGTTAGTCACTTATCCGACCTCTAAAAATGACTTTGCCCAACAATTGTAATGACTTTGCCATCCAATGTTAATCACTTATCCGACCTCTAAAAATGACTTTGCCCAACAATTATTATGACTTTGCCAACCACTGTTAATCACTTATCCGACCTCAAAAAATAACTTTGCCAAATAATTGTGATGACTTTGTCAACCACTGTTAATGACTTATCCGGCATCCAAAAATGACTTTGCCCAACAATTGTAATGACTTTGCCAACCACTGTTAGTCACTTTTCCGACATCTAAAAATGACTTTGCATAACAATTGTAATGACTTTGCCAACCACTGTTAATCACTTATCCGACCTCTTAAAATGACTTCGCCAAACAATTGTGATGACTTTGCCAACCACTGTTACTCACTTTTCCGACCTCTAAAAATGACTTCGCCAAACAATTGTAATGACTTTGCCAACCACTGTTAATCACTTATCCGACCTCTAAAAATGACTTTGCATAACAATTGTAATGACTTCGCCAACCACTGTTAATGACTTATCCGACCTCTAAAAATGACTTTGCCCAACAATTGTAATGACTTTGCCAACCACTGTTAATCACTTATCCGACCTATAAAAATGACTCTGCCCAACAATTGTGATGACTTTGCCAACCACTGTTACTCACTTTTCCGACCTCTAAAAATGACTTTGCCCAACAATTGTAATGACTTTGCCATCCAATGTTAATCAGTTATCCGACCTCTAAAAATGACTTTGCCCAACAATTGTTATGACTTTGCCAACCACTGCTAATCACTTATCCGACCTCAAAAAATAACTTTGCCCAATAATTGTGATGACTTTGCCAACCACTGTTAATCACTTTTCCGACCTCTAAAAATGACTTTGCCCAACAATTGTAATGACTTTGTCAACCACTGTTAATGACTTATCCGGCATCCAAAAATGACTTTGCTCAGCAATTGGAATGACTTTGCCAACCACTGTTAATCACTTATCCGACCTCTTAAAATGACTTCGCCAAACAATTGTGATGACTTTGCCAACCACTGTTACTCACTTTTCCGACCTCTAAAAATGACTTCGCCAAACAATTGTAATGACTTTGCCAACCACTGTTAATCACTTATCCGACCTCTAAAAATGACTTTGCATAACAATTGTAATGACTTCGCCAACCACTGTTAATGACTTATCCGACCTCTAAAAATGACTTTGCCCAACAATTGTTATGACTTGGCCAACCACTGTTTATCACTTTTCCGACCTCTAAAAATGACTTTGCCCAACAATTGTAATGACTTTGCCAACCACTGTTACCCACTTTTCCGACCTCTAAAAATGACTTTGCCCAACAATTGTAATGACTTTGCCATCCAATGTTAATCACTTATCCGACCTCAAAAAATAACTTTGCCCAATAATTGTGATGACTTTGCCAACCACTGTTAATCACTTTTCCGACCTCTAAAAATGACTTTGCCCAACAATTGTAATGACTTTGTCAACCACTGTTAATGACTTATCCGGCATCCAAAAATGACTTTGCTCAGCAATTGTAATGACTTTGCCAACCACTGTTAGTCACTTATCCGACCTCTAAAAATGACTTTGCATAACAATTGAAATGACTTTGCCAACCACTGTTAATCACTTATCCGACCTATAAAAATGACTTTGCCCGACAATTGTAATGACTTTGCCAACCACTGTTAATCACTTTTCCGACCTCTAAAAATGACTTTGCCCAACAATTGTAATGACTTTGACAACCACTGTTAATGACTTATCCGGCATCCAAAAATGACTTTGCTCAGCAATTGTAATGACTTTGCCAACCACTGTTAATCACTTTTCCGACCTCTAAAAATGACTTTGCCCAACAATTGTAATGACTTTGCAAACCACTGTTAGTCACTTATCCGACCTCTAAAAATGACTTTGCATAACAATTGAAATGACTTTGCCAACCACTGTTAATCACTTATCCGACCTATAAAAATGACTTTGCCCGACAATTGTAATGACTTTGCCAACCACTGTTAATCACTTATCCGACCTCTAAAAATGACTTTGCCAAACAATTGTGATGACTTTGCCAACCACTGTTAATCACTTTTCCGGCCTCTAAAAACGACATTGCCCAACAATTGTAATGACTTTGCCAACCACTGTTAATCACTTATCCGACCTATAAAAATGACTATGCCCAACATTGTAATGAATTTGCCAACCACTGTTAATCACTTATCCGACCTCTAAAAATGACTTTGCCAAACAATTGTGATGACTTTGCCAACCACTGTTAATCACTTTTCCGACCTCTAAAAATGACTTTGCCCAACAATTGTAATGACTTTGCCATCCAATGTTAATCACTAATCCGACCTCTAAAAATGACTTTGCCCAACAATTGTAATGACTTTGCCATCCAATGTTAATCACTTATCCGACCTCTAAAAATGACTTTGCCCAACAATTGTAATGACTTTGCCATCCACTGTTAATCACTTATCCGACCTCTAAAAATGACTTTGCCCAACAATATTAATGACTTTGCCAACCACTGTTAATCACTTATCCGACCTCTAAAAATGACTTTGCCCAACAATTGTTATGACTTTGCCAACCACTGTTAATCACTTATCCGACCTCAAAAAATGACTTTGCCCAACAATTGTTATGACTTTGCCAACCACTGTTAATCACTTATCCGACCTCAAAAAATGACTTTGCCCAACAATTGTTATGACTTGGCCAACCACTGTTAATCACTTTTCCGACCTCTAAAAATGACTTTGCCCAACAATTGTAATGACTTTGCCAACCACTGTTAATCACTTATCCGACCTCTAAAAATGACTTTGCCAAACAATTGTGATGACTTTGCCAACCACTGTTAATCACTTTTCCGACCTCTAAAAATGACTTTGCCCAACAATTGTAATGACTTTGTCAACCACTGTTAATGACTTATCCGGCATCCAAAAATGACTTTGCTCAGCAATTGTAATGACTTTGCCAACCACTGTTAGTCACTTATCCGACCTCTAAAAATGACTTTGCATAACAATTGAAATGACTTTGCCAACCACTGTTAATCACTTATCCGACCTATAAAAATGATTTTGCCCGACAATTGTAATGACTTTGCCAACCACTGTTAATCACTTTTCCGACCTCTAAAAATGTCTTTGCCCAACAATTGTAATGACTTTGTCAACCACTGTTAATGACTTATCCGGCATCCAAAAATGACTTTGCTCAGCAATTGTAATGATTTTGCCAACCACTGTTAATCACTTTTCCGACCTCTAAAAATGACTTTGCCCAACAATTGTAATGATTTTGTCAACCACTGTTAATGACTTATCCGGCATCCAAAAATGACTTTGCCCAACAATTGAATTGACTTTGCCAACCACTGTTAGTCACTTATCCGACCTCTAAAAATGACTTTGCATAACAATTGAAATGACTTTGCCAACCACTGTTAATCACTTATCCGAACTATAAAAATGACTTTGCCCGACAATTGAAATGACTTTGCCAACCACTGTTAATCACTTATCCGACCTCTAAAAATGACTTTGCCAAACAATTGTGATGACTTTGCCAACCACTGTTAATCACTTTTCCGACCTCTAAAAATGACTTTGCCCAACAATTGTAATGACTTTGCCATCCAATGTTAATCACTAATCCGACCTCTAAAAATGACTTTGCCCATCAATTGTAATGACTTTGCCATCCACTGTTAATCACTTATCCGACCTCTAAAAATGACTTTGCCAAACAATTGTGATGACTTTGCCAACTTTTGTTAATCACTTTTCCGACCTCTAAAAATGACTTTGCCCAACAATTGTAATGACTTTGCCATCCAATGTTAATCACTTATCCGACCTCTAAAAATGACTTTGCCCAACAATTGTAATGACTTTGCCAACCACTGTTAATCACTTTTCCGACCTCTAAAAATGACTTTGCCCAACAATTGTAATGACTTTGCCAACCACTGTTAATCACTTATCCGACCTCTAAAAATGACTTTGCCCAACAATTGTTATGACTTTGCCAACCACTGTTAATCACTTATCCGACCTAAAAAAATGACTTTGCCCAACAATTGTGATGACTTTGCCAACCACTGTTAATTTCTTATCTGACCTCAATAAATGACATTGCCCAACAATTGTAATGACTTTGCCAACCACTGTTAATCACTTTTCCGACCTCTAAAAATGACTTTGCCCAACAATTGTAATGACTTTGCCAACCACTGTTAATCACTTATCCGACCTCTAAAAATGACTTTGCCCAACAATTGTTATGACTTTGCCAACCACTGTTAAACACTTATCCGACCTCAAAAAATGACTTTGCCCAACAATTGTTATGACTTTGCCAACCACTGTTAATCACTTATCCGACCTCAAAAAATGACTTTGCCCAACAATTGTGATGACTTTGCCAACCACTGTTAATTTCTTATCTAAACTCAATAAATGACTTTGCCCAACAATTGTAATGACTTTGCCAACCACTGTTAAACACTTTTCCGGCCTCTAAAAATGACATTGCCCAACAATTGTAATGACTTTGCCAACCACTGTTAATAACTTATCCGACCTATAAAAATGACTATGCCCAACAATTGTAATGACTTTGCCAACCTCTGTTAATCACTTATCCGACCTCTAAAAATGACTTTGCCAAACAATTGTGATGACTTTGCCAACCACTGTTAATCACTTTTCCGACCTCTAAAAATGACTTTGCCCAACAATTGTAATGACTTTGCCATCCAATGTTAATCACTTATCCGACCTCTAAAAATGACTTTGCCCAACAATTGTAATGACTTTGCCAACCACTGTTAATCACTTATCCGACCCCTAAAAATGACTTTGCCCAACAATTGTTATGACTTTGCCAACCACTGTTAATCACTTATCCGACCTATAAAAATGACTCTGCCCAACAATTGTAATGACTTTGCCAACCACTGTTAATCACTTATCCGACCTCTAAAAATGACTTTGCCAAACAATTGTGATGACTTTGCCAACTTTTGTTACTCACTTTTCCGACCTCTAAAAATGACTTTGCCCAACAATTGTAATGACTTTGCCATCCAATGTTAATCACTTATACGACCTCTAAAAATGACTTTGCCCAACAATTGTTATGACTTTGCCAGCGACTGCTAATCACTTATCCGACCTCAAAAAATAACTTTGCCCAATAATTGTGATGACTTTGCCAACCACTGTTAATCACTTTTCCGACCTCTAAAAATGACTTTGCCCAACAATTGTAATGACTTTGCCAACCACTGTTAGTCACTTATCCGACCTCTAAAAATGACTTTGCATAACAATTGTAATGACTTCGCCAACCACTGTTAATGACTTATCCGACCTCTAAAAATGACTTTGCCCAACAATTGAAATGACTTTGCCATCCACTGTTAATCACTTATCCGACCTATAAAAATGACTTTGCCCGACAATTGTAATGACTTTGCCAACCACTGTTAATCACTTATCCGACCTCTAAAAATGACTTTGCCAAACAATTGTGATGACTTTGCCAACCACTGTTAATCACTTTTCCGACCTCTAAAAATGACTTTGCCCAACAATTGTAATGACTTTGCCATCCAATGTTAATCACTAATCCGACCTCTAAAAATGACTTTGCCCATCAATTGTAATGATCTTGCAATCCACTGTTAATCACTTATCCGACCTCTAAAAATGACTTTGTCAAACAATTGTGATGACTTTGCCAACCACTGTTAATCACTTTTCCGACCTCTAAAAATGACTTTGCCCAACAATTGTAATGACTTTGCCATCCACTGATAATCACTTATCCGACCTCTAAAAATGACTTTGCCCAACAATTGTAATGACTTTGCCAACCACTGTTAATCACTTATCCGACCTCTAAAAATGACTTTGCCCAACAATTGTTATGACTTTGCAAACCACTGTTTATCACTTATCCGACCTCTAAAAATGACTTTGCCAAACAATTGTTATGACTTTGCCAACCACTGTTAATCACTTATCCGACCTCAAAAAATGACTTTGCCCAACAATTGTGATGACTTTGCCAACCACTGTTAATTTCTTATCTGACCTCAATAAATGACATTGCCCAACAATTGTAATGACTTTGCCAACCACTGTTAATCACTTTTCCGACCTCTAAAAATGACTTTGCCCAACAATTGTAATGACTTTGCCAACCACTGTTAATCACTTATCCGACCTCTAAAAATGACTTTGCCCAACAATTGTTATGACTTTGCCAACCACTGTTAATCACTTATCCGACCTCAAAAAATGACTTTGCCCAACAATTGTTATGACTTTGCCAACCACTGTTAATCACTTATCCGACCTCAAAAAATGACTTTGCCCAACAATTGTGATGACTTTGCCAACCATTGTTAATTTCTTATCTGACCTCAATAAATGACTTTGCCCAACAATTGTAATGACTTTGCCAACCACTGTTAATCACTTTTCCGGCCTCTAAAAATGACATTGTCCAACAATTGTAATGACTTTGCCAACCACTGTTAATAACTTATCCGACCTATAAAAATGACTATGCCCAACAATTGTAATGACTTTGCCAACCTCTGTTAATCACTTATCCGACCTCTAAAAATGACTTTGCCAAACAATTGTGATGACTTTGCCAACCACTGTTAATCACTTTTCCGACCTCTAAAAATGACTTTGCCCAACAATTGTAATGACTTTGCCAATCACTGTTAATCACTTATCCGACCTCTAAAAATGACTTTGCCCAACAATTGTAATGACTTTGCCAACCACTGTTAATCACTTATCCGACCTCAAAAAATGACCTTGCCCAACAATTGTTATGACTTTGCCAACCACTGTTAATCACTTATCCGACCTCAAAAAATGACTTTGCCCAACAATTGTTATGACTTTGCCAACCACTGTTAATCACTTATCCGACCTCAAAAAATGACTTTGCCAAACAATTGTGATGACTTTGCCAACCACTGTTAATTTCTTATCTGACCTCAATAAATGACTTTGCCCAACAATTGTAATGACTTTGCCAACCACTGTTAATAACTTATCCGACCTCTAAAAATGACTTTGCCAAACAATTGTGATGACTTTGCCAACCACTGTTAATCACTTTTCCGACCTCTAAAAATGACTTTGCCCAACATTTGTAATGACTTTGCCATCCAATGTTAATCACTTATCCGACCTCTAAAATGACTTTGCCCAACAATTGTAATGACTTTGCCAACCACTGTTAAACACTTATCCGACCTCTAAAAATGACTTTGCCCAACAATTGTAATGACTTTGCCATCCACTGTTAATCACTTATCCGACCTCTAAAAATGACTTTGCCCAACAATTGTAATGACTTTGCCATCCAATGTTAATCACTTATCCGACCTCTAAAACTGACTTTGCCCAACAATTGTTATGACTTTGCCAACCACTGTTAATTACTTATCCGACCTCAAAAAATGACTTTGCCCAACAATTGTTATGACTTTGCCAACCACTGTTAATCACTTATCCGACCTCAAAAAATGACTTTGCCCAACAATTGTGATGACTTTGCCAACCACAGTTAATTTCTTATCTTACCTCAATAAATGACATTGCCCAACAATTGTAATGACTTTGCCAACCACTGTTAATCACTTTTCCGACCTCTAAAAATGACTTTGCCCAACAATTGTAATAACTTTGCCATCCACTGTTAATCACTTATCCGACCTCTAAAAATGACTTTACCCAACAATTGTAATGACTTTGCCATCCAATGTTAATCACTTATCCGACCTCTAAAAATGACTTTGCCCAACAATTGTTATGACTTTGCCAACCACTGTTAATCACTAATCCGACCTCAAAAAATGACTTTGCCCAACAATTGTTATGACTTTGCCAACCACTGTTAATCACTTATCCGACCTCAAAAAATGACTTTGCCCAACAATTGTTATGACTTTGCCAACCACTGTTAATCACTTATCCGACCTCAAAAAATGACTTTGCCCAAAAATTGTGATGACTTTGCCAACCACTGTTAATCACTTATCCGACCTCAAAAAATGACTTTGCCCAACAATTGTGATGACTTTGCCAACCACTGTTAATTTCTTATCTGACCTCAATAAATGACATTGCCCAACAATTGTAATGACTTTGCCAACCACTGTTAATCACTTTTCCGACCTCTAAAAATGACTTTGCCCAACAATTGTAATGACTTTGCCAACCACTGTTAATCACTTATCCGACCTCTAAAAATGACTTTGCCCAACAATTGTTATGACTTTGCCAACCACTGTTAATCACTTATCCGACCTCAAAAAATGACTTTGCCCAACAATTGTTATGACTTTGCCAACCACCTATAATCACTTATCCGACCTCAAAAAATGACTTTGCCCAACAATTGTGATGACTTTGCCAACCACTGTTAATTTCTTATCTGACCTCAATAAATGACTTTGCCCAACAATTGTAATGACTTTGCCAACCACTGTTAATCACTTTTCCGGCCTCTAAAAATGACATTGCCCAACAATTGTAATGACTTTGCCAACCACTGTTAATAACTTATCCGACCTATAAAAATGACTTTGCCAAACAATTGTGATGACTTTGCCAACTTTTGTTACTCACTTTTCCGACCTCTAAAAATGACTTTGCCCAACAATTGTAATGACTTTGCCATCCAATGTTAATCACTTATCCGACCTCTAAAAATGACTTTGCCCAACAATTGTTATGACTTTGCCAGCGACTGCTAATCACTTATCCGACCTCAAAAAATAACTTTGCCCAATAATTGTGATGACTTTGCCAACCACTGTTAATCACTTTTCCGACCTCTAAAAATGACTTTGCCCAACAATTGTAATGACTTTGCCAACCACTGTTAGTCACTTATCCGACCTCTAAAAATGACTTTGCATAACAATTGTAATGACTTCGCCAACCACTGTTAATGACTTATCCGACCTCTAAAAATGACTTTGCCCAACAATTGAAATGACTTTGCCATCCACTGTTAATCACTTATCCGACCTATAAAAATGACTTTGCCCGACAATTGTAATGACTTTGCCAACCACTGTTAATCACTTATCCGACCTCTAAAAATGACTTTGCCAAACAATTGTGATGACTTTGCCAACCACTGTTAATCACTTTTCCGACCTCTAAAAATGACTTTGCCCAACAATTGTAATGACTTTGCCATCCAATGTTAATCACTAATCCGACCTCTAAAAATGACTTTGCCCATCAATTGTAATGACCTTGCAATCCACTGTTAATCACTTATCCGACCTCTAAAAATGACTTTGTCAAACAATTGTGATGACTTTGCCAACCACTGTTAATCACTTTTCCGACCTCTAAAAATGACTTTGCCCAACAATTGTAATGACTTTGCCATCCACTGATAATCACTTATCCGACCTCTAAAAATGACTTTGCCCAACAATTGTAATGACTTTGCCAACCACTGTTAATCACTTATCCGACCTCTAAAAATGACTTTGCCCAACAATTGTTATGACTTTGCAAACCACTGTTTATCACTTATCCGACCTCTAAAAATGACTTTGCCAAACAATTGTTATGACTTTGCCAACCACTGTTAATCACTTATCCGACCTCAAAAAATGACTTTGCCCAACAATTGTGATGACTTTGCCAACCACTGTTAATTTCTTATCTGACCTCAATAAATGACATTGCCCAACAATTGTAATGACTTTGCCAACCACTGTTAATCACTTTTCCGACCTCTAAAAATGACTTTGCCCAACAATTGTAATGACTTTGCCAACCACTGTTAATCACTTATCCGACCTCTAAAAATGACTTTGCCCAACAATTGTTATGACTTTGCCAACCACTGTTAATCACTAATCCGACCTCAAAAAATGACTTTGCCCAACAATTGTTATGACTTTGCCAACCACTGTTAATCACTTATCCGACCTCAAAAAATGACTTTGCCCAACAATTGTGATGACTTTGCCAACCATTGGTAATTTCTTATCTGACCTTAATAAATGACTTTGCCCAACAATTGTAATGACTTTGCCAACCACTGTTAATCACTTTTCCGGCCTCTAAAAATGACATTGTCCAACAATTGTAATGACTTTGCCAACCACTGTTAATAACTTATCCGACCTATAAAAATGACTATGCCCAACAATTGTAATGACTTTGCCAACCTCTGTTAATCACTTATCCGACCTCTAAAAATGACTTTGCCAAACAATTGTGATGACTTTGCCAACCACTGTTAATCACTTTTCCGACCTCTAAAAATGACTTTGCCCAACAATTGTAATGACTTTGCCAATCACTGTTAATCACTTATCCGACCTCTAAAAATGACTTTGCCCAACAATTGTAATGACTTTGCCAACCACTGTTAATCACTTATCCGACCTCAAAAAATGACCTTGCCCAACAATTGTTATGACTTTGCCAACCACTGTTAATCACTTATCCGACCTCAAAAAATGACTTTGCCCAACAATTGTTATGACTTTGCCAACCACTGTTAATCACTTATCCGACCTCAAAAAATGACTTTGCCCAACAATTGTAATGACTTTGCCATCCACTGTTAATCACTTATCCGACCTCAAAAAATGACTTTGCCCAACAATTGTTATGACTTTGCCAACCACTGTTAATCACTTATCCGACCTCAAAAAATGACTTTGCCCAACAATTGTTATGACTTTGCCAACCACTGTTAATCACTTATCCGACCTCAAAAAATGACTTTGCCCAACAATTGTGATGACTTTGCCAACCACTGTTAATTTCTTATCTGACCTCAATAAATGACATTGCCCAACAATTGTAATGACTTTGCCAACCACTGTTAATCACTTTTCCGACCTCTAAAAATGACTTTGCCCAACAATTGTAATGACTTTGCCAACCACTGTTAATCACTTATCCGACCTCTAAAAATGACTTTGCCCAACAATTGTTATGACTTTGCCAACCACTGTTAATCACTTATCCGACCTCAAAAAATGACTTTGCCCAACAATTGTTATGACTTTGCCAACCACCTATAATCACTTATCCGACCTCAAAAATGACTTTGCCCAACAATTGTGATGACTTTGCCAACCACTGTTAATTTCTTATCTGACCTCAATAAATGACTTTGCCCAACAATTGTAATGACTTTGCCAACCACTGTTAATCACTTTTCCGGCCTCTAAAAATGACTATGCCCAACAATTGTAATGACTTTGCCATCCACTGTTAATCACTTATCCGACCTCTAAAAATGACTTTGCCAAACAATTGTGATGACTTTGCCAACCACTGTTAATCACTTTTCCGACCTCTAAAAATGACTTTGCCCAACAATTGTAATGACTTTGCCATCCAATGTTAATCACTTATCCGACCTCTAAAAATGACTTTGCCAAACAATTGTGATGACTTTGCCAACCACTGTTAATCACTTATCCGACCTCTAAAAATGACTTTGCCCAACAATTGTAATGACTTTGCCATCCAATGTTAATCACTTATCCGACCTATTAAAATGACTTTGTTCAACAATTGTGATGACTTTGCCAACCACTGTTAATCACTTTTCCGACCTCTAAAAATGACTTTGCCCAACAATTGTAATGACTTTGCCATCCAATGTTAATCACTTATCCGACCTCTAAAAATGACTTTGCCCAACAATTATAATGACTTTGCCATCCACTGTTAATCACTTATCCGACCTCTAAAAATGACTTTGCCCAACAATTATAATGACTTTGCCAACCACTGTTAATTTCTTATCTGACCTCAATAAATGACTTTGCCCAACAATTGTAATGACTTTGCCAACCACTGTTAATCACTTATCCGACCACTAAAAATGACTTTGCCCAACAATTGTTATGACTTTGCCAACCACTGTTAATCACTTATCCGATCTCAAAAAATGACCTTGCCCAACAATTGTGATGACTTTGCCAACCACTGTTAATTTCTTATCTGACCTCAATAAATGACTTTGCCCAACAATTGTAATGACTTTGCCAACCACTGTTAATCACTTATCCGACCTCAAAAAATGACTTTGCCAAACAATTGTGATGACTTTGCCAACCACTGTTAATTTCTTATCTGACCTCAATAAATGACTTTGCCCAACAATTGTAATGACTTTGCCAACCACTGTTAATAACTTATCCGACCTCTAAAAATGACTTTGCCAAACAATTGTGATGACTTTGCCAACCACTGTTAATCACTTTTCCGACCTCTAAAAATGACTTTGCCCAACATTTGTAATGACTTTGCCATCCAATGTTAATCACTTATCCGACCTCTAAAAATGACTTTGCCCAACAATTGTAATGACTTTGCCAACCACTGTTAAACACTTATCCGACCTCTAAAAATGACTTTGCCCAACAATTGTAATGACTTTGCCATCCACTGTTAATCACTTATCCGACCTCTAAAAATGACTTTGCCCAACAATTGTAATGACTTTGCCATCCAATGTTAATCACTTATCCGACCTCTAAAAATGACTTTGCCCAACAATTGTTATGACTTTGCCAACCACTGTTAATTACTTATCCGACCTCAAAAAATGACTTTGCCCAACAATTGTTATGACTTTGCCAACCACTGTTAATCACTTATCCGACCTCAAAAAATGACTTTGCCCAACAATTGTGATGACTTTGCCAACCACAGTTAATTTCTTATCTGACCTCAATAAATGACATTGCCCAACAATTGTAATGACTTTGCCAACCACTGTTAATCACTTTTCCGACCTCTAAAAATGACTTTGCCCAACAATTGTAATAACTTTGCCATCCACTGTTAATCACTTATCCGACCTCTAAAAATGACTTTACCCAACAATTGTAATGACTTTGCCATCCAATGTTAATCACTTATCCGACCTCTAAAAATGACTTTGCCCAACAATTGTTATGACTTTGCCAACCACTGTTAATCACTAATCCGACCTCAAAAAATGACTTTGCCCAACAATTGTTATGACTTTGCCAACCACTGTTAATCACTTATCCGACCTCAAAAAATGACTTTGCCCAACAATTGTTATGACTTTGCCAACCACTGTTAATCACTTATCCGACCTCTAAAAATGACTTTGCCCAACAATTGTTATGACTTTGCCAACCACTGTTAATCACTTATCCGACCTCAAAAAATGACTTTGCCCAACAATTGTTATGACTTTGCCAACCACCTATAATCACTTATCCGACCTCAAAAAATGACTTTGCCCAACAATTGTGATGACTTTGCCAACCACTGTTAATTTCTTATCTGACCTCAATAAATGACTTTGCCCAACAATTGTAATGACTTTGCCAACCACTGTTAATCACTTTTCCGGCCTCTAAAAATGACATTGCCCAACAATTGTAATGACTTTGCCAACCACTGTTAATAACTTATCCGACCTATAAAAATGACTATGCCCAACAATTGTAATGACTTTGCCATCCACTGTTAATCACTTATCCGACCTCTAAAAATGACTTTGCCAAACAATTGTGATGACTTTGCCAACCACCGTTAATCACTTTTCCGACCTCTAAAAATGACTTTGCCCAACAATTGTAATGACTTTGCCATCCAATGTTAATCACTTATCCGACCTCTAAAAATGACTTTGCCCAACAATTGTAATGACTTTGCCAAACACTGTTAATCACTTATCCGACCTCTAAAAATGACTTTGCCCAACAATTGTTATGACTTTGCCAACCACTGTTAATCACTTTTCCGACCTCTAAAAATGACTTTGCCCAACAATTGTAATGACTTTGCCATCCAATGTTAATTTCTTATCTGACCTCAATAAATGACTTTGCCCAACAATTGTAATGACTTTGCCAACCACTGTTAATCACTTTTCCGGCCTCTAAAAATGACATTTCCCAACAATTGTAATGACTTTGCCAACCACTGTTAATCACTTATCCGACCTATAAAAAAGACTATGCCCAACAATAGTAATGACTTTGCCAACCACTGTTAATCACTTTTCCGACCTCTAAAAATGACTTTGCCCAACAATTGTAATGACTTTGCCATCCAATGTTAATCACTTATCCGACCTCTAAAAATGACTTTGCCCAACAATTGTTATGACTTTGCCATCCACTGTTAATCACTTATCCGACCTCTAAAAATGACTTTGCCCAACAATTGTTATGACTTTGCCAACCACTGTTAATCACTTTTCCGACCTCTAAAAATGACTTTGCCCAACAATTGTAATGACTTTGCCATCCAATGTTAATCACTTATCCGACCTCTAAAAATGACTTTGCCAAACAATTGTGATGACTTTGCCAACCACTGTTAATCACTTATCCGACCTCTAAAAATGACTTTGCCCAACAATTGTAATGACTTTGCCATCCAATGTTAATCACTTATCCGACCTCTAAAAATGACTTTGCCCAACAATTGTAATGACTTTGCCAAACACTGTTAATCACTTATCCGACCTCTAAAAATGACTTTGCCCAACAATTGTTATGACTTTGCCAACCACTGTTAATCACTTTTCCGACCTCTAAAAATGACTTTGCCCAACAATTGTAATGACTTTGCCATCCAATGTTAATTTCTTATCTGACCTCAATAAATGACTTTGCCCAACAATTGTAATGACTTTGCCAACCACTAATAATCACTTTTCCGGCCTCTAAAAATGACATTTCCCAACAATTGTAATGACTTTGCCAACCACTGTTAATCACTTATCCGACCTATAAAAATGACTATGCCCAACAATAGTAATGACTTTGCCAACCACTGTTAATCACTTTTCCGACCTCTAAAAATGACTTTGCCCAACAATTGTAATGACTTTGCCATCCAATGTTAATCACTTATCCGACCTCTAAAAATGACTTTGCCCAACAATTGTTATGACTTTGCCATCCACTGTTAATCACTTATCCGACCTCTAAAAATGACTTTGCCCAACAATTGTTATGACTTTGCCAACCACTGTTAATCACTTTTCCGACCTCTAAAAATGACTTTGCCCAACAATTGTAATGACTTTGCCATCCAATGTTAATCACTTATCCGACCTCTAAAAATGACTTTGCCAAACAATTGTGATGACTTTGCCAACCACTGTTAATCACTTATCCGACCTCTAAAAATGACTTTGCCCAACAATTGTAATGACTTTGCCATCCAATGTTAATCACTTATCCGACCTATTAAAATGACTTTGTTCAACAATTGTGATGACTTTGCCAACCACTGTTAATCACTTATCCGACCTCTAAAAATGACTTTGCCCAACAATTGTAATGACTTTGCCATCCAATGTTAATCACTTATCCGACCTCTAAAAATGACTTTGCCAAACAATTGTGATGACTTTGCCAACCACTGTTAATCACTTATCCGACCTCAATAAATGACATTGCCCAACAATTGTAATGACTTTGCCAACCACTGTTAATCACTTTTCCGACCTCTAAAAATGACTTTGCCCAACAATTGTAATAACTTTGCCATCCACTGTTAATCACTTATCCGACCTCTAAAAATGACTTTACCCAACAATTGTAATGACTTTGCCATCCAATGTTAATCACTTATCCGACCTCTAAAAATGACTTTGCCCAACAATTGTTATGACTTTGCCAACCACTGTTAATCACTAATCCGACCTCAAAAAATGACTTTGCCCAACAATTGTTATGACTTTGCCAACCACTGTTAATCACTTATCCGACCTCAAAAAATGACTTTGCCCAACAATTGTTATGACTTTGCCAACCACTGTTAATCACTTATCCGACCTCAAAAAATGACTTTGCCCAACAATTGTTATGACTTTGCCAACCACTGTTAATCACTTATCCGACCTCAAAAAATGACTTTGCCCAACAATTGTGATGACTTTGCCAACCACTGTTAATTTCTTATCTGACCTCAATAAATGACATTGCCCAACAATTGTAATGACTTTGCCAACCACTGTTAATCACTTTTCCGACCTCTAAAAATGACTTTGCCCAACAATTGTAATGACTTTGCCAACCACTGTTAATCACTTATCCGACCTCTAAAAATGACTTTGCCCAACAATTGTTATGACTTTGCCAACCACTGTTAATCACTTATCCGACCTCAAAAAATGACTTTGCCCAACAATTGTTATGACTTTGCCAACCACCTATAATCACTTATCCGACCTCAAAAAATGACTTTGCCCAACAATTGTGATGACTTTGCCAACCACTGTTAATTTCTTATCTGACCTCAATAAATGACTTTGCCCAACAATTGTAATGACTTTGCCAACCACTGTTAATCACTTTTCCGGCCTCTAAAAATGACATTGCCCAACAATTGTAATGACTTTGCCAACCACTGTTAATAACTTATCCGACCTATAAAAATGACTATGCCCAACAATTGTAATGACTTTGCCATCCACTGTTAATCACTTATCCGACCTCTAAAAATGACTTTGCCAAACAATTGTGATGACTTTGCCAACCACCGTTAATCACTTTTCCGACCTCTAAAAATGACTTTGCCCAACAATTGTAATGACTTTGCCATCCAATGTTAATCACTTATCCGACCTCTAAAAATGACTTTGCCCAACAATTGTAATGACTTTGCCAAACACTGTTAATCACTTATCCGACCTCTAAAAATGACTTTGCCCAACAATTGTTATGACTTTGCCAACCACTGTTAATCACTTTTCCGACCTCTAAAAATGACTTTGCCCAACAATTGTAATGACTTTGCCATCCAATGTTAATTTCTTATCTGACCTCAATAAATGACTTTGCCCAACAATTGTAATGACTTTGCCAACCACTGTTAATCACTTTTCCGGCCTCTAAAAATGACATTTCCCAACAATTGTAATGACTTTGCCAACCACTGTTAATCACTTATCCGACCTATAAAAATGACTATGCCCAACAATAGTAATGACTTTGCCAACCACTGTTAATCACTTTTCCGACCTCTAAAAATGACTTTGCCCAACAATTGTAATGACTTTGCCATCCAATGTTAATCACTTATCCGACCTCTAAAAATGACTTTGCCCAACAATTGTTATGACTTTGCCATCCACTGTTAATCACTTATCCGACCTCTAAAATGACTTTGCCCAACAATTGTTATGACTTTGCCAACCACTGTTAATCACTTTTCCGACCTCTAAAAATGACTTTGCCCAACAATTGTAATGACTTTGCCATCCAATGTTAATCACTTATCCGACCTCTAAAAATGACTTTGCCAAACAATTGTGATGACTTTGCCAACCACTGTTAATCACTTATCCGACCTCTAAAAATGACTTTGCCCAACAATTGTAATGACTTTGCCATCCAATGTTAATCACTTATCCGACCTATTAAAATGACTTTGTTCAACAATTGTGATGACTTTGCCAACCACTGTTAATCACTTTTCCGACCTCTAAAAATGACTTTGCCCAACAATTGTAATGACTTTGCCATCCAATGTTAATCACTTATCCGACCTCTAAAAATGACTTTGCCTAACAATTGTTATGACTTTGCCATCCACTGTTAATCACTTATCCGACCTCTAAAAATGACTTTGCCCAACAATTATAATGACTTTGCCAACCACTGTTAATTTCTTATCTGACCTCAATAAATGACTTTGCCCAACAATTGTAATGACTTTGCCAACCACTGTTAATCACTTATCCGACCACTAAAAATGACTTTGCCCAACAATTGTTATGACTTTGCCAACCACTGTTAATCACTTATCCGATCTCAAAAAATGACTTTGCCCAACAATTGTGATGACTTTGCCAACCACTGTTAATTTCTTATCTGACCTCAATAAATGACTTTGCCCAACAATTGTAATGACTTTGCCAACCACTGTTAATCACTTTTCCGGCCTCTAAAAATGACATTTCCCAACAATTGTAATGACTTTGCCAACCACTGTTAATCACTTATCCGACCTATAAAAATGACTATGCCCAACAATAGTAATGACTTTGCCAACCGCTGTTAATCACTTATCCGACCTCTAAAAATGACTTTGCCAAACAATTGTGATGACTTTGCCAACCACTGTTAATCACTTTTCCGGCCTCTAAAAATGACATTGCCCAACAATTGTAATGACTTTGCCAACCACTGTTAATCACTTATCCGACCTATAAAAATGACTATGCCCAACAATAGTAATGACTTTGCCAACCACTGTTAATCACTTATCCGACCTCTAAAAATGACTCTGCCAAACAATTGTGATGACTTTGCCAACCACTGTTAATTTCTTATCTGACCTCAATAAATGACTTTGCCCAACAATTGTAATGACTTTTCCAACCACTGTTAATCACTTTTCCGGCCTCTAAAAATGACATTGCCCAACAATTGTAATGACTTTACCAACCACTGTTAATCACTTATCCGACCTATAAAAATGACTATGCCCAACAATAGTAATGACTTTGCCAACCACTGTTAATCACTTATCCGACCTCTAAAAATGACTTTGCCCAACAATTGTAATGACTTTGCCAACCACTGTTAATGACTTCTCCGGCCTGCAAAAATGACTTTGCCAAACAATTGTGATGACTTTGCCAACCATTGTTAATCACTTTTCCGACCACTAAAAATGACTTTGCCCAACAATTGTAATGACTTTGCCAACCACTGTTAATGACTTCTCCGGCCTGCAAAAATGACTTTGCCCAACAATTGTAATGAATTTGCCAACCACTGTTAATCACTTTTCCGGCCTCTAAAAATGACATTGCCCAACAATTGTAATGACTTTGCCAACCACTGTTAATCACTTATCCGACCTATAAAAATGACTATGCCCAACAATAGTAATGACTTTGCCAACAACTGTTAATCACTTATCCGACCTCAAAAAATGACTTTGCCCAACAATTGTTATGACTTTGCCAACCACTGTTAATCACTTATCCGACCTCAAAAAATGACTTTGCCCAACAATTGTGATGACTTTGCCAACCACTAGTAATCAATTATCCGACCTCTAAAAATGACTTTGCCCAACAATTGTAATGACTTTGCCATCCAATGTTAATCACTTATCCGACCTCTTAAAATGACTTTACCCAACAATTGTAATGACTTTGCCATCCACTGTTAATCACTTATCCGACCTCTAAAAATGACTTTGCCACACAATTGTAATGACTTTGCTAACCACTGTTAATGACTTCTCCGGCCTGCAAAAATGACTTTGCCCAACAATTGTAATGACTTTGCCAACCACTGGTAATCAATTATCCGACCTCTAAAAATGACTTTGCCCAACAATTGTAATGACTTTGCCATCCAATGTTAATCACTTATCCGACCTCTAAAAATGACTTTACCCAACAATTGTAATGACTTTGCCAACCACTGTTAGTCACTTATCCGACCTCTAAAAATGACTTTGCCCAACAATTGTAATGACTTTGCCAACCACTGTAAATCACTTTTCCGACCTCTAAAAATTACTTTGCGAAACAATTGTAATTACTTTGCCAACCACTGTTAATCACTTGTCCGACCCATTAAAATGAATTTGCCCAACAATTGTAATAATTTTGCCAACCACTGTTAATCACTTATCCGGCCTCTAAAAATGACTTTGCCCAACAATTGTAATGACTTTTCCAACCACTGTAAATCACTTATCCGACCTCTAAAAATCATTTTGCACAACAATTGTAATGACTTTGCCAACCACTGTTAATTTCTTATCTGACCTCAATAAATGACTTTGCCCAACAATTGTAATGACTTTGCCAACCACTGTTAATCACTTTTCCGGCCTCTAAAAATGACATTGCCCAACAATTGTAATGACTTTGCCAACCACTGTTAATCACTTATCCGACCTATAAAAATGACTATGCCCAACAATAGTAATGACTTTGCCAACCACTGTTAATCACTTATCCGACCTCTAAAAATGACTTTGCCAAACAATTGTAATGACTTTGCCAACCACTGTTAATGACTTCTCCGGCCTGCAAAAATGACTTTGCCCAACAATTGTAATGACTTTGCCAACCACTGGTACACACTTATCCGACCTCTTAAAATGACTTTGCACAACAATTGTAATGACTTTGCCATCCACTGTTAATGACTTATCCGACCTCTAAAAATGACTTTGCCCAACAATTGTAATGACTTTGCCAACCACTGTTAATCACTTATCCGACCTCTAAAAATGACTTTGCCCAACAATTGTAATTACTTTGCCAACCACTGTTAATCACTTGTCCGACCTCTAAAAATGAATTTGCCCAACAATTGTAATGACTTTGCCATCCACTGTTAATGACTTGTCCGACCTCTAAAAATGACTTTGCCCAACAATTGTAATTACTTTGCCAACCACTGTTAATCACTTGTCCGACCTCTAAAAATGAATTTGCCCAACAATTGTAATTACTTTGCCAACCACTGTTAATCACTTATCCGGCCTCTAAAAATGACTTTGCCCAACAATTGTAATGACTTTTCCAACCACTGTTAATCACTTATCCGACCTCTAAAAATCACTTTGCACAACAATTGTAATGACTTTGCCAACCACTGTTAATGACTTATCCGGCCTCCAAAAAAGACTTTGCCCAACAATTGTAATAACTTTGCCAACCACTGGTACACACTTATCCGACCTCTTAAAATGACTTTGCACAACAATTGTAATGACTTTGCCATCCACTGTTAATGACTTATCCGACCTCTAAAAATGACTTTGCCCAACAATTGTAATGACTTTGCCAACCACTGTTAATCACTTATCCGACCTCTAAAAATGACTTTGCCCAACAATTGTAATTACTTTGCCAACCACTGTTAATCACTTGTCCGACCTCTAAAAATGAATTTGCCCAACAATTGTAATTACTTTGCCAACCACTGTTAATCACTTATCCGGCCTCTAAAAATGACTTTGCCCAACAATTGTAATGACTTTTCCAACCACTGTTAATCACTTATCCGACCTCTAAAAATCACTTTGCACAACAATTGTAATGACTTTGCCAACCACTGTTAATGACTTATCCGGCCTCCAAAAAAGACTTTGCCCAACAATTGTAATAACTTTGCCAACCACTGGTGATGACTTTGCCCACCACTGATAATCACTTATCCGCCCTCTAAAAATGACTTTGCCCAACAATTGTAATGACTTTGCCAACCACTGTTAATTACTTATCTGACCTCAATAAATGACTTTACCCAACAATTGTAATGACTTTGCCAACCACTGGTAATCAAGTATCCGACTTCTAAAAATGACTTTGCCCAACAATTGTGATGACTTTGCCAACCAATGTTAATCACTTATCCGACCTCTAAAAATGACTTTGCCCAACAATTGTAATGACTTTGCCAACCACTGATAATGACTTATCCGGCCTGCAAAAATGACATTGCCCAACAATTGTAATGACTTTGCCAACCACTGGTAATCAATTATCCGACCTCTAAAAATGACTTTGCCCAACAATTGTAATGACTTTGCCATCCACTGTTAATCACTTATCCGACCTCTAAAAATGACTTAACCCAACAATTGTAATGACTTTGCCAACCACTGTTAATCACTTATCCGACCCCTAAAAATGACTTTGCCCAACAATTGTTATGACTCTGCCAACAACTGTTAATCACTTATCCGACCTCAAAAAATGACTTAGCCCAACAATTGTCATCTATGCCAACCACTGTTAATCACTTTTCCGACCTCTAAAAATGACTTTGCCCAACAATTGTAATGACTTTGCCAACCACTGTTAATGACTTATCCGGCATCCAAAAATCACTTTGCCCAACAATTGTAATGACTTTGCCAACCACTGTTAGTCACTTATCCGACCTCTAAAAATGACTTTGCCCAACAATTGTAATGACTTTGCCAACCACTGTAAATCACTTTTCCGACCTCTAAAAATGACTTTGCATAACAATTGTAATGACTTTGCCAACCAATGTTAATGACTTATCCGACCTCTAAAAATGCCTTTGCCAAACAATAGTAATGACTTTGCCAACCACTATAAATCACTTATCCGACCTATAAAAATGACTTTGCCCAACAATTGTAATGACTTTGCCAACCACTGTTAATCACTTATCCGACCTTTAAAAATGACTTTGCCCAACAATTGTGATGACTTTGCCAACCACTGTTTATCACTTTTCCGACCTCTAAAAATGACTTTGCCCAACTATTGTAATGACTTTGCCAACCACTGTTAATGACTTATCCGGCCTCCAAAAATGACTTTGCCCAACAATTGTAATGACTTTGCACACCATTGATAGTCACTTATCCGACCTCTAAAAATGAATTTGCCCAACAATTGTAATAACTCTGCCAACCACTAGTGATTACTTGGCCCACCACTGATAATCACTTATCCGGCCTCTAAAAATGACTTTGCCCAACAATTGTAATGACTTTGCCAACCACTGTTAATTACTTATCTGACCTCAATAAATGACCTCGCCCAACAATTGTAATGACTTTGCCAACCACTGTTTATCACTTTTCCGGCCTATAAAAATTACATTGCCCAACAATTGTAATGACTTTGCCAACCACTGTAAATCACTTATCCGACCTCTTAAAATGACTTTGCACAACAATTGTAATGACTATTCAAACCACTATTAATCACTTATCCAACATCTAAAAATGACTTTGCCCAACTATTGTAATGACTTTGCCAACCACTGTTAATCACTTAACCGACCTCTAAAAATGACTTTGCCCAACAATTGTTATGACTTTGCCAACCACTGTTAATCACTTATCCGACCTATAAAAATGACTTTGCCCAACAATTGTAATGACTTTGCCAACCACTGTTAATCACTTATCCGACCTCTAAAAATGACTTTGCCCAACAATTGTAATGACTTTGCCAACCACTGTAAATCACTTTGCCGACCTCTAAAAATGACTTTGCCAAACGATTGTAATTACTTTGCCAACCACTGTTAATCACTTATCCGACCTCAAAAAATGACTTTGCCCAACAATTGTGATGACTTTGCCAACCACTGTTAATCACTTTTCCGACCTCTAAAAATGACTTTGCCCAACAATTGTAATGACTTTGCCAACCACTGTTAATGACTTATCCGGCATCCAAAAATCACTTTGCTCAACAATTGTAATGACTTTGCACACCATTGATAGTCACTTATCCGACCTCTAAAAATGAATTTGCCCAACAATTGTAATAACTTTGCCAACCACTGGTGATTACTTTGCCCACCACTGATAATCACTTATCCGGCCTCTAAAAATGACTTTGCCCAACAATTGTAATGACTTTGCCAACCACTGTTAATTACTTATCTGACCTCAATATATGACCTCGCCCAACAATTGTAATGACTTTGCCAACCACTGTTTATCACTTTTCCGGCCTATAAAAATGACATTGCCCAACAATTGTAATGACTTTGCCAACCACTGTAAATCACTTATCCGACCTCTTAAAATGACTTTGCACAACAATTGTAATGACTATTCAAACCACTATTAATCACTTATCCAACATCTAAAAATGACTTTGCCCAACTATTGTAATGACTTTGCCAACCACTGTTAATCACTTAACCGACCTCTAAAAATGACTTTGCCCAACAATTGTTATGACTTTGCCAACCACTGTTAATCACTTATCCGACCTATAAAAATGACTTTGCCCAACAATTGTAATGACTTTGCCAACCACTGTTAATCACTTATCCGACCTCTAAAAATGACTTTGCCCAACAATTGTAATGACTTTGCCAACCACTGTAAATCACTTTGCCGACCTCTAAAAATGACTTTGCCAAACGATTGTAATTACTTTGCCAACCACTGTTAATCACTTGTCCGACCTCTAAAAATGAATTTGCCCAACAATTGTAATAACTTTGCCAACCACTGTTTATCACTTTTCCGACCTCTAAAAATGACTTTGCCCAACTATTGTAATGACTTTGCCAACCACTATTAATCACATATCCAACATCTAAAAATGACTTTGCCCAACAATTGTTATGACTTTGCCAACCACTGTTAATCACTTATCCGACCTCTAAAAATGACTTTTCCCAACAATTGTTATGACTTTGCCAACAACTGTTAATCACTTATCCGACCTCAAAAAATGACTTTGCCCAACAATTGTGATGACTTTGCCAACCACTGTTAATCACTTATCCGACCTCTAAAAATGACTTTGCTTAACAATTGTGATGACTTTGCCAACCACTGTTAATCACTTATCCGACCTCAAAAAATGACTTTGCCCAACAATTGTGATGACTTTGCCAACCACTGTTAATCACTTTTCCGACCTCTAAAAATGACTTTGCCCAACAATTGTAATGACTTTGCCAACCACTGTTAATGACTTATCCGGCATCCAAAAATGACTTTGCCCAACAATTGTAATGACTTTGCCATACAATGTTAATCACTTATCCGACCTCAAAAAATGACTTTGCCAAACAATTGTGATGACTTTGCCAACCACTGTTAATCACTTTTCCGACCTCTAAAAATGACTTTGCCCAACAATTGTAATGACTTTGCCAACCACTGTTAATGACTTATCCGGCCTCCAAAAATGACTTTGCCCAACAATTGTAATGACTTTGCCAACCTCTGTTAATTACTTATCTGACCTCAATAAATGACTTTGCCCAACAATTAGAATGACTTTGCCAACCACTGTTTATCACTTTTCCGGCCTATAAAAATGACATTGCCCAACAATTGTAATGACTTTGCCAAACACTGTAAATCACTTATCCGACACGTTAAAATGACTTTGCACAACAATTGTAATGACTATTCAAACCACTATTAATCACTTATCCAACATCTAAAAATGACTTTGCCCAACTATTGTAATGACTTTGCCAACCACTGTAAATCACTTATCCGACCTCTTAAAATGACTTTGCACAACAATTGTAATGACTATTCAAACCACTTTTAATCACTTATCCAACATCTAAAAATGACTTTGCCCAACTATTGTAATGACTTTGCCAACCACTGTTAATCACTTATCCGACCTCTAAAAATGACTTTGCCCAACAATTGTAATGACTTTGCCAACCACTGTGAATCACTTATCCGACCTCAAAAAATGACTTTGCACAACAATTGTAATGACTATTCAAACCACTATTAATCACTTATCCAACATCTAAAAATGACTTTGCCCAACAATTGTGATGACTTTGCCAACCACTGTTAATCACTTATCCGACCTCTAAAAATGACTTTGCCCAACAATTGTAATGACTTTGCCAACCACTGGTGATTACTTTGCCCACCACTGATAATCACTTATCCGGCCTCTAAAAATGACTTTGCCCAACAATTGTAATGACTTTGCCAACCTCTGTTAATTACTTATCTGACCTCAATAAATGACTTTGCCCAACAATTGTAATGACTTTGCCAACCACTGTTTATCACTTTTCCGGCCTATAAAATGACATTGCCCAACTATTGTAATTACTTTGCCAACCACTGTTAATCACTTATCCGACCTCTAAAAATGTCTTTGCCCAACAATTGTAATGACTCTGCAACCACTGTTAATCACTTATCCGACCTCTAAAATAGACTTTGCCCAACAATTGTAATGACTTTGCCAACCACTGTTAATCACTTATCCGACCTCTAAAATTGACTTTGCCCAACAATTGTAATGACTTTGCCAACCACTGTAAATCACTTTTCCGACCTCTAAAAATGACTCTGCCAAACAATTGTAATTACTTTGCCAACCACTGTTAATCACTTGTCCGACCTCTAAAAATGAATTTGCCCAACAATTGTAATAACTTTGCCAACCACTGTTAATCACTTATCCGGCCACTAAAAATGACTTTGCCCAACAATTGTAATGACTTTTCCAGCCACTGTTAATCACTTATCCGACCTCTTAAAATCACTTTGCACAACAATTGTAATGACTTTGCCAACCACTGTAAATCACTTATCCGACCTCTAAAAATGACTTTGCCCAACAATTGTGATGACTTTGCCAACCAATGTTAATCACTTATCCGACCTCTAAAAATGACTTTGCCCAACAATTGTAATGACTTTGCCAACCACTGTTAATGACTTATCCGGCCTGCAAAAATGACTTTGCCCAACAATTGTAATGACTTTGCCAACCACTGGTAATCAATTATCCGACCTCTAAAAATGACTTTGCCCAACAATTGTAATGACTTTGCCATCCAATGTTAATCACTTATCCGACCTCTAAAAATGACTTTGCCCAACAATTGTAATGACTTTGCCATCCACTGTTAATCACTTATCCGACCTCTAAAAATGACTTTGCCCAACAATTGTAATGACTTTGCCAACCACTGTTAATCACTTATCCGACCTCTAAAAATGACTTTGCCCAACAATTGTTATGACTTTGCCAACCACTGTTAATCACTTATCCGACCTCAAAAAATGACTTTGCCCAACAATTGTGATGACTTTGCCAACCACTGTTAATCACTTTTCCGACCTCTAAAAATGACTTTGCCCAACAATTGTAATGACTTTGCCAACCACTGTTAATGACTTATCCGGCATCCAAAAATGACTTTGCCCAACAATTGTAATGACTTTGCCATACAATGTTAATCACTTATCCGACCTCAAAAAATGACTTTGCCAAACAATTGTGATGACTTTGCCAACCACTGTTAATCACTTTTCCGACCTCTAAAAATGACTTTGCCCAACAATTGTAATGACTTTGCCAACCACTGTTAATGACTTATCCGGCATCCAAAAATGACTTTGCCCAACAATTGTAATGACTTTGCCATACAATGTTAATCACTTATCCGACCTCAAAAAATGACTTTGCCCAACAATTGTAATGACTTTGCCAACCACTGTTTATCACTTTTCCGACCTCTAAAAATGACTTTGCCCAACAATTGTAATGACTTTGCCAACCACTGTTAATGACTTATCCGGCCTCCAAAAATGACTTTGCCCAACAATTGTAATGACTTTGCCATCCACTGTTAATCACTTATCCGACCTCTAAAAATGACTTTGCCCAACAATTGTAATGACTTTGCCAACCACTGTTAATCACTTATCCGACCTCTAAAAATGACTTTGCCCAACAATTGTTATGACTTTGCCAACCACTGTTAATCACTTATCCGACCTCTAAAATTGACTTTGCCCAACAATTGTAATGACTTTGCCAACCACTGTAAATCACTTTTCCGACCTCTAAAAATGACTCTGCCAAACAATTGTAATTACTTTGCCAACCACTGGTGATTACTTTGCCCACCACTGATAATCACTTATCCGGCCTCTAAAAATGACTTTGCCCAACAATTGTAATGACTTTGCCAACCTCTGTTAATTACTTATCTGACCTCAATAAATGACTTTGCCCAACAATTGTAATGACTTTGCCAACCACTGTTTATCACTTTTCCGGCCAATAAAAATGACATTGCCCAACTATTGTAATTACTTTGCCAACCACTGTTAATCACTTATCCGACCTCTAAAAATGTCTTTGCCCAACAATTGTAATGACTCTGCAACCACTGTTAATCACTTATCCGACCTCTAAAATAGACTTTGCCCAACAATTGTAATGACTTTGCCAACCACTGTTAATCACTTATCCGACCTCTAAAATTGACTTTGCCCAACAATTGTAATGACTTTGCCAACCACTGTAAATCACTTTTCCGACCTCTAAAAATGACTCTGCCAAACAATTGTAATTACTTTGCCAACCACTGTTAATCACTTGTCCGACCTCTAAAAATGAATTTGCCCAACAATTGTAATAACTTTGCCAACCACTGTTAATCACTTATCCGGCCACTAAAAATGACTTTGCCCAACAATTGTAATGACTTTTCCAGCCACTGTTAATCACTTATCCGACCTCTTAAAATCACTTTGCACAACAATTGTAATGACTTTGCCAACCACTGTAAATCACTTATCCGACCTCTAAAAATGACTTTGCCCAACAATTGTGATGACTTTGCCAACCAATGTTAATCACTTATCCGACCTCTAAAAATGACTTTGCCCAACAATTGTAATGACTTTGCCAACCACTGTTAATGACTTATCCGGCCTGCAAAAATGACTTTGCCCAACAATTGTAATGACTTTGCCAACCACTGGTAATCAATTATCCGACCTCTAAAAATGACTTTGCCCAACAATTGTAATGACTTTGCCATCCAATGTTAATCACTTATCCGACCTCTAAAAATGACTTTGCCCAACAATTGTAATGACTTTGCCATCCACTGTTAATCACTTATCCGACCTCTAAAAATGACTTTGCCCAACAATTGTAATGACTTTGCCAACCACTGTTAATCACTTATCCGACCTCTAAAAATGACTTTGCCCAACAATTGTTATGACTTTGCCAACCACTGTTAATCACTTATCCGACCTCAAAAAATGACTTTGCCCAACAATTGTGATGACTTTGCCAACCACTGTTAATCACTTTTCCGACCTCTAAAAATGACTTTGCCCAACAATTGTAATGACTTTGCCAACCACTGTTAATGACTTATCCGGCATCCAAAAATGACTTTGCCCAACAATTGTAATGACTCTGCCATACAATGTTAATCACTTATCCGACCTCAAAAAATGACTTTGCCAAACAATTGTGATGACTTTGCCAACCACTGTTAATCACTTTTCCGACCTCTAAAAATGACTTTGCCCAACAATTGTAATGACTTTGCCAACCACTGTTAATGACTTATCCGGCATCCAAAAATGACTTTGCCCAACAATTGTAATGACTTTGCCATACAATGTTAATCACTTATCCGACCTCAAAAAATGACTTTGCCCAACAATTGTAATGACTTTGCCAACCACTGTTTATCACTTTTCCGACCTCTAAAAATGACTTTGCCCAACAATTGTAATGACTTTGCCAACCACTGTTAATGACTTATCCGGCCTCCAAAAATGACTTTGCCCAACAATTGTAATGACTTTGCCATCCACTGTTAATCACTTATCCGACCTCTAAAAATGACTTTGCCCAACAATTGTAATGACTTTGCCAACCACTGTTAATCACTTATCCGACCTCTAAAAATGACTTTGCCCAACAATTGTTATGACTTTGCCAACCACTGTTAATCACTTATCCGACCTCTAAAATTGACTTTGCCCAACAATTGTAATGACTTTGCCAACCACTGTAAATCACTTTTCCGACCTCTAAAAATGACTCTGCCAAACAATTGTAATTACTTTGCCAACCACTGTTAATCACTTGTCCGACCTCTAAAAATGAATTTGCCCAACAATTGTAATAACTTTGCCAACCACTGTTAATCACTTATCCGGCCACTAAAAATGACTTTGCCCAACAATTGTAATGACTTTTCCAGCCACTGTTAATCACTTATCCGACCTCTTAAAATCACTTTGCACAACAATTGTAATGACTTTGCCAACCACTGTAAATCACTTATCCGACCTCTAAAAATGACTTTGCCCAACAATTGTGATGACTTTGCAAACCAATGTTAATCACTTATCCGACCTCTAAAAATGACTTTGCCCAACAATTGTAATGACTTTGCCAACCACTGTTAATGACTTATCCGGCCTGCAAAAATGACTTTGCCCAACAATTGTAATGACTTTGCCAACCACTGGTAATCAATTATCCGACCTCTAAAAATGACTTTGCCCAACAATTGTAATGACTTTGCCATCCAATGTTAATCACTTATCCGACCTCTAAAAATGACTTTGCCCAACAATTGTAATGACTTTGCCATCCACTGTTAATCACTTATCCGACCTCTAAAAATGACTTTGCCCAACAATTGTAATGACTTTGCCAACCACTGTTAATCACTTATCCGACCTCTAAAAATGACTTTGCCCAACAATTGTTATGACTTTGCCAACCACTGTTAATCACTTATCCGACCTCAAAAAATGACTTTGCCCAACAATTGTGATGACTTTGCCAACCACTGTTAATTACTTTTCCGACCTCTAAAAATGACTTTGCCCAACAATTGTAATGACTTTGCCAACCACTGTTAATGACTTATCCGGCATCCAAAAATGACTTTGCCCAACAATTGTAATGACTTTGCCATACAATGTTAATCACTTATCCGACCTCAAAAAATGACTTTGCCAAACAATTGTGATGACTTTGCCAACCACTGTTAATCACTTTTCCGACCTCTAAAAATGACTTTGCCCAACAATTGTAATGACTTTGCCAACCACTGTTAATGACTTATCCGGCATCCAAAAATGACTTTGCCCAACAATTGTAATGACTTTGCCATACAATGTTAATCACTTATCCGACCTCAAAAAATGACTTTGCCCAACAATTGTAATGACTTTGCCAACCACTGTTTATCACTTTTCCGACCTCTAAAAATGACTTTGCCCAACAATTGTAATGACTTTGCCAACCACTGTTAATGACTTATCCGGCCTCCAAAAATGACTTTGCCCAACAATTGTAATGACTTTGCCATCCACTGTTAATCACTTATCCGACCTCTAAAAATGACTTTGCCCAACAATTGTAATGACTTTGCCAACCACTGTTAATCACTTATCCGACCTCTAAAAATGACTTTGCCCAACAATTGTTATGACTTTGCCAACCACTGTTAATCACTTATCCGACCTCAAAAAATGACTTTGCCCAACAATTGTGATGACTTTGCCAACCACTGTTAATCACTTTTCCGACCTCTAAAAATGACTTTGCCCAACAATTGTTATGACTTTGCCAACCACTGTTAATGACTTATCCGGCATCCAAAAATGACTTTGCCCAACAATTGTAATGACTTTGCCATACAATGTTAATCACTTATCCGACCTCAAAAAATGACTTTGCCTGCCAATTGTAATGACTTTGCCAACCACTGTTTATCACTTTTCCGACCTCTAAAAATGACTTTGCCCAACAATTGTAATGACTTTGCCAACCACTGTTAATGACTTATCCGGCCTCCAAAAATGACTTTGCCCAACAATTGTAATGACTTTGCACACCACTGATAGTCACTTATCCGACCTCTAAAAATGAATTTGCCCTACAATTGTAATAACTTTGCCAACCACTGGTGATAACTTTGCCCACCACTGATAATCACTTATCCGGCCTCTAAAAATGACTTTGCCCAACAATTGTAATGACTTTGCCAACCACTGTTAATTACTTATCTGACCTCAATAAATGACTTTGCCCAACAATTGTAATGACTTTGCCAACCACTGTTTATCACTTTTCCGGCCTATAAAAATGACATTGCCCAACAATTGTAATGACTTTGCCAACCACTGTAAATCACTTATCCGACCTCTTAAAATGACTTTGCACAACAATTGTAATGAACATTCAAACCACTATTAATCACTTATCCGACCTCAAAAAATGACTTTGCCTGCCAATTGTAATGACTTTGCCAACCACTGTTTATCACTTTTCCGACCTCTAAAAATGACTTTGCCCAACAATTGTAATGACTTTGCCAACCACTGTTAATGACTTATCCGGCCTCCAAAAATGACTTTGCCCAACAATTGTAATGACTTTGCACACCACTGATAGTCACTTATCCGACCTCTAAAAATGACTTTGCCCAACAATTGTTATGACTTTGCCAACCACTGTTAATCACTTATCCGACCTCAAAAAATGACTTTGCCCAACAATTGTAATGACTTTGCCAACCACTGTTAATCACTTTTCCGACCTCTAAAAATGACTTTGCCCAACAATTGTAATGACTTTGCCAACCACTGTTAATGACTTATCCGGCATCCAAAAATGACTTTGCCCAACAATTGTAATGACTTTGCCATACAATGTTAATCACTTATCCGACCTCAAAAAATGACTTTGCCCAACAATTGTAATGACTTTGCCAACCACTGTTTATCACTTTTCCGACCTCTAAAAATGACTTTGCCCAACAATTGTAATGACTTTGCCAACCACTGTTAATGACTTATCCGGCCTCCAAAAATGACTTTGCCCAACAATTGTAATGACTTTGCACACCACTGATAGTCACTTATCCGACCTCTAAAAATGAATTTGCTCTACAATTGTAATAACTTTGCCAACCACTGGTGATAACTTTGCCCACCACTGATAATCACTTATCCGGCCTCTAAAAATGACTTTGCCCAACAATTGTAATGACTTTGCCAACCACTGTTAATTACTTATCTGACCTCAATAAATAACTTTGCCCAACAATTGTAATGACTTTGCCAACCACTGTTTATCACTTTTCCGGCCTATAAAAATGACATTGCCCAACAATTGTTATGACTTTGCCAACCACTGTTAATCACTTATCCGACCTCAAAAAATGACTTTGCCCAACAATTGTGATGACTTTGCCAACCACTGTTAATCACTTTTCCGACCTCTAAAAATGACTTTGCCCAACAATTGTAATGACTTTGCCAACCACTGTTAATGACTTTTCCGACCTCTAAAAATGACTTTGCCCAACAATTGTAATGACTTTGCCAACCACTGTTAATGACTTATCCGGCATCCAAAAATGACTTTGCCCAACAATTGTAATGACTTTGCCATACAATGTTAATCACTTATCCGACCTCAAAAAATGACTTTGCCAAACAATTGTGATGACTTTGCCAACCACTGTTAATCACTTTTCCGACCTCTAAAAATGACTTTGCCCAACAATTGTAATGACTTTGCCAACCACTGTTAATGACTTATCCGGCATCCAAAAATGACTTTGCCCAACAATTGTAATGACTTTGCCATACAATGTTAATCACTTATCCGACCTCAAAAAATGACTTTGCCTGCCAATTGTAATGACTTTGCCAACCACTGTTTATCACTTTTCCGACCTCTAAAAATGACTTTGCCCAACAATTGTAATGACTTTGCCAACCACTGTTAATGACTTATCCGGCCTCCAAAAATGACTTTGCCCAACAATTGTAATGACTTTGCACACCACTGATAGTCACTTATCCGACCTCTAAAAATGAATTTGCCCTACAATTGTAATAACTTTGCCAACCACTGGTGATAACTTTGCCCACCACTGATAATCACTTATCCGGCCTCTAAAAATGACTTTGCCCAACAATTGTAATGACTTTGCCAACCACTGTTAATTACTTATCTGACCTCAATAAATGACTTTGCCCAACTATTGTAATGACTTTGCCAACCACTGTTAATCACTTATCCGACCTCTAAAAATGACTTTGCCCAACAATTGTTATGACTTTGCCAACCACTGTTAATCACTTATCCGACCTCAAAAAATGACTTTGCCCAACAATTGTAATGACTTTGCCAACCACTGTTAATCACTTTTCCGACCTCTAAAAATGACTTTGCCCAACAATTGTAATGACTTTGCCAACCACTGTTAATGACTTATCCGGCATCCAAAAATGACTTTGCCCAACAATTGTAATGACTTTGCCATACAATGTTAATCACTTATCCGACCTCAAAAAATGACTTTGCCCAACAATTGTAATGACTTTGCCAACCACTGTTTATCACTTTTCCGACCTCTAAAAATGACTTTGCCCAACAATTGTAATGACTTTGCCAACCACTGTTAATGACTTATCCGGCCTCCAAAAATGACTTTGCCCAACAATTGTAATGACTTTGCACACCACTGATAGTCACTTATCCGACCTCTAAAAATGAATTTGCTCTACAATTGTAATAACTTTGCCAACCACTGGTGATAACTTTGCCCACCACTGATAATCACTTATCCGGCCTCTAAAAATGACTTTGCCCAACAATTGTAATGACTTTGCCAACCACTGTTAATTACTTATCTGACCTCAATAAATAACTTTGCCCAACAATTGTAATGACTTTGCCAACCACTGTTTATCACTTTTCCGGCCTATAAAAATGACATTGCCCAACAATTGTTATGACTTTGCCAACCACTGTTAATCACTTATCCGACCTCAAAAAATGACTTTGCCCAACAATTGTGATGACTTTGCCAACCACTGTTAATCACTTTTCCGACCTCTAAAAATGACTTTGCCCAACAATTGTAATGACTTTGCCAACCACTGTTAATGACTTATCCGGCATCCAAAAATGACTTTGCCCAACAATTGTTATGACTTTGCCAACCACTGTCAATCACTTATCCGACCTCAAAAAATGACTTTGCCCAACAATTGTAATGACTTTGCCAACCACTGTTAATCACTTTTCCGACCTCTAAAAATGACATTGCCCAACAATTGTAATGACTTTGCCAACCACTGTTAATGACTTATCCGGCATCCAAAAATGACTTTGCCCAACAATTGTAATGACTTTGCCATACAATGTTAATCACTTATCCGACCTCAAAAAATGACTTTGCCCAACAATTGTAATGACTTTGCCAACCACTGTTTATCACTTTTCCGACCTCTAAAAATGACTTTGCCCAACAATTGTAATGACTTTGCCAACCACTGTTAATGACTTATCCGGCCTCCAAAAATGACTTTGCCCAACAATTGTAATGACTTTGCACACCACTGATAGTCACTTATCCGACCTCTAAAAATGAATTTGCTCTACAATTGTAATAACTTTGCCAACCACTGGTGATAACTTTGCCCACCACTGATAATCACTTATCCGGCCTCTAAAAATGACTTTGCCCAACAATTGTAATGACTTTGCCAACCACTGTTAATTACTTATCTGACCTCAATAAATAACTTTGCCCAACAATTGTAATGACTTTGCCAACCACTGTTAATCACTTATCCGACCTCTAAAAATGACATTGCCCAACAATTGTTATGACTTTGCCAACCACTGTTAATCACTTATCCGACCTCAAAAAATGACTTTGCCCAACAATTGTGATGACTTTGCCAACCACTGTTAATCACTTTTCCGACCTCTAAAAATGACTTTGCCCAACAATTGTAATGACTTTGCCAACCACTGTTAATGACTTATCCGGCATCCAAAAATGACTTTGCCCAACAATTGTTATGACTTTGCCAACCACTGTCAATCACTTATCCGACCTCAAAAAATGACTTTGCCCAACAATTGTAATGACTTTGCCAACCACTGTTAATCACTTTTCCGACCTCTAAAAATGACTTTGCCCAACAATTGTAATGACTTTGCCAACCACTGTTAATGACTTATCCGGCATCCAAAAATGACTTTGCCCAACAATTGTAATGACTTTGCCATACAATGTTAATCACTTATCCGACCTCAAAAAATGACTTTGCCCAACAATTGTAATGACTTTGCCAACCACTGTTTATCACTTTTCCGACCTCTAAAAATGACTTTGCCCAACAATTGTAATGACTTTGCTAACCACTGTTAATGACTTATCCGGCCTCCAAAAATGACTTTGCCCAACAATTGTTATGACTTTGCCAACCACTGTTAATCACTTATCCGACCTCAAAAAATGACTTTGCCCAACTATTGTGATGACTTTGCCAACCACTGTTAATCACTTATCCGACCTATAAAAATGACTTTGCCCAACAATTGTAATGACTTTGCCAACCACTGGTGATTACTTTGCCCACCACTGATAATCACTTATCCGGCCTCTAAAATTGACTTTGCCCAACAATTGTAATGACTTTGCCAACCACTGTTAATTACTAATCTGACCTCAATAAATGACTTTGCCCAACAATTGTAATGACTTTGCCAACCACTGTTAATCACTTATCCGACCTCTAAAATTGACTTTGCCCAACAATTGTAATGACTTTGCCAACCACTGTTAATCACTTATCCGACCTATAAAAATGACTTTGTCCAACAATTGTAATGACTTTGCCAACCACTGTAAATCACTTATCCGACCTCTAAAAATGACTTTGCCCAACAATTGTAATGACTTTGCCAACCACTGGTAATCAATTATCCGACCTCTTAAAATGACTTTGCCCAACAATTGTAATGACTTTGCCATCCAATGTTAATCACTTATCCGACCTCTAAAAATGACTTTGCCCAACATTTGTAATGACTTTGCCATCCACTGTTAATCACTTATCCGACCTCTAAAAATGACTTTGCACAACAATTGTAAAGACTTTGCCAACCACTGTTAATGACTTATCCGGCCTCCAAAAATGACTTTGCCCAACAATTGTAATGACTTTGCACACCACTGATAGTCACTTATCCGACCTCTAAAAATGAATTTGCCCTACAATTGTAATAACTTTGCCAACCACTGGTGATAACTTTGCCCACCACTGATAATCACTTATCCGGCCTCTAAAAATGACTTTGCCCAACAATTGTAATGACTTTGCCAACCACTGTTAATTACTTATCTGACCTCAATAAATGACTTTGCCCAACAATTGTAATGACTTTGCCAACCACTGTAAATCACTTATCCGACCTCTTAAAATGACTTTGCACAACAATTGTAATGACCATTCAAACCACTATTAATCACTTATCCAACATCTAAAAATGACTTCGCCCAACTATTGTAATGACTTTGCCAACCACTGTTAATCACTTATCCGACCTCTAAAAATGACTTTGCCCAACAATTGTAATGACTTTGCCAACCACTGGTAATGACTATGCCAACCACTGTTAATCACTTATCCGACCTCAAAAAATGACTTTGCCAAACAATTGTAATGACTTTGCCAACCACTGTTAATCACTTATCCGACCTCTAAAAATGACTTTGCCCAACAATTGTGATGACTTTGCCAACCACTGTTAATCACTTTTCCGACCTCTAAAAATGACTTTGCCCAACAATTGTAATGACTTTGCCAACCACTGTTAGTGACTTATCCGACCTCAAAAAATGACTTTGCCCAACAATTGTAATGACTTTGCCAACCACTGTTTATCACTTTTCCGGCCTATAAAAATGACATTGCCCAACAATTGTAATGACTTTACCGACCACTGTTTATCACTTATCCGACCTCTAAAAATGACTTTGCTCAACAATTGAAATGACTTTGCCAACCACTATTAATCAATTATCCGGCCTCTTAAAATGACTTTGCCCAACAATTGTAATGACTTTGCCAACCACTGTTAATCACTTATCCGGCCTCTAAAAATGACTTTGCTAAAAAATTGTAATGACTTTGCCAACCACTGTTAATCACTTATCCGACCTCAATAAAAGACTTTGCCCAACAACTGTGATGACTTTGCCAACCACTGTTAATGACTTATCCGGAATCCAAAAATGACTTTGCCCAACAATTGTAATGACTTTGCCAACCACTGTTAATCACTTATCCGACCTCTAAAAATGACTTTGCCATCAAATGTAAATCACTTATCCGACCTCTAAAAATGACTTTGCCAAACAATTGTAATGACTTTGCCATCCACTGTTAATCACTTCTCCGACGTTTAAAAATGACTTTGCCCAACAATTGTAATGACTTTGCCAACCACTGTTTATCACTTTTCCGGCCTATAAAAATGACATTGCCCAACAATTGTAATGACTTTACCGACCACTGTTTATCACTTATCCGACCTCTAAAAATGACTTTGCTCAACAATTGAAATGACTTTGCCAACCACTATTAATCAATTATCCGGCCTCTTAAAATGACTTTGCCCAACAATTGTAATGACTTTGCCAACCACTGTTAATCACTTATCCGACCTCAATAAAAGACTTTGCCCAACAACTGTGATGACTTTGCCAACCACTGTTAATGACTTATCCGGCATCCAAAAATGACTTTGCCCAACAATTGTAATGACTTTGCCAACCACTGTTAGTCACTTATCCGACCTCTAAAAACGACTTTGCCCAACAATTGTAATGACTTTGCCAACCACTGTTAATCACTTATCCGACCTCTAAAAATGACTTTGCCATCAAATGTTAATCACTTATCCGACCTCTAAAAATGACTTTGCCAAACAATTGTAATGACTTTGCCAACCACTGGTAATGACTATGCCAACCACTGTTAATCACTTATCCGGCATCCAAAAATGACTTTGCCGAACAATTGTAATGACTTTGCCAACCACTGTTAATCACTTATCCGACCTCTAAAAATGACTTTCCCCAACAATTGTGATGACTTTGCCAACCACTGTTAATCACTTTTCCGACCTCTAAAAATGACTTTGCTCAACAATTGTAATGACTTTGCCAACCTCTATTAATCAATTATCCGGCCTCTTAAAATGACTTTGCCCAACAATTGTAATGACTTTGCCAACCACTGTTAATCACTTATCCGGCCTCTAAAAATGACTTTGCCCAACAATTGTAATGACTTTGCCAACCACTGTTAATGACTTATCCGGCATCCAAAAATGACTTTGCCCAACAATTGTAATGACTTTGCCAACCACTGTTAGTCACTTATCCGACCTCTAAAAACGACTTTGCCCAACAATTGTAATGACTTTGCCAACCACTGTTAATTACTTATCCGACCTCTAAAAATGACTTTGCCATCAAATGTTAATCACTTATTCGACCTCTAAAAATGATTTTGACCAACAATTGTAATGACTTTGCCATCCACTGTTAATCACTTCTCCGACCTCTAAAAATGACTTTGCCCAACAATTGTAATGACTTTGCCAACCACTTGTAATGACTATGCCAACCACTGTTAATCACTTATCCGACCTCAAAAAATGACTTTGCCAAACAATTGTAATGACTTTGCCAACCACTGTTAATCACTTATCCGACCTCTAAAAATGACTTTGCCCAACAATTGTGATGACTTTGCCAACCACTGTTAATCACTTTTCCGACCTCTAAAAATGACTTTGCCCAACAATTGTAATGACTTTGCCAACCACTGTTAGTGACTTATCCGACCTCAAAAAATGACTTTGCTAAAAAATTGTAATGACTTTGCCAACCACTGTTTATCACTTATCCGACCTCTAAAAATGACTTTGACCAACAATTGTGAAGACTTTGCCAACCACTGTTAATCACTTTTCCGACCTCTAAAAATGACTTTGCCCAACAATTGTAATGACTTTGCCAACCACTGTTAGTGACTTATCCGACCTCAAAAAATGACTTTGCTAAAAAATTGTAATGACTTTGCCAACCACTGTTTATCACTTATCCGACCTCTAAAAATGACTTTGACCAACAATTGTGAAGACTTTGCCAACCACTGTTAATCACTTTTCCGACCTCTAAAAATGACTTTGCCCAACAATTGTAATGACTTTGCCAACCTCTGTTAGTCACTTATCCGACCTCTAAAAACGACTTTGCCCAACAATTGTAACGACTTTGCCAACCACTGTTAATCACTTATCCGACCTCTAAAAATGACTTTGCCATCAAATGTTAATCACTTATCCGACCTCTAAAAATGACTTTGCCCAACAATTGTAATGACTTTGCCATCCACTGTTAATCACTTCTCCGACCTTTAAAAATGACTTTGCCCAACAATTGTAATGACTTTGCCAACCACTGGTAATGACTATGCCAACCACTGTTAATCACTCATCCGACCTCAAAAAATGACTTTGCCAAACAATTGTAATGACTTTGCCAACCACTGTTAATCACTTATCCGACCTCTAAAAATGACTTTGCCCAACAATTGTGATGACTTTGCCAACCACTGTTAATCACTTTTCCGACCTCTAAAAATGACTTTGCTCAACAATTGTAATGACTTTGCCAACCACTATTAATCAATTATCCGGCCTCTTAAAATGACTTTGCCCAACAATTGTAATGACTTTGCCAACCACTGTTAATCACTTATCCGGCCTCTATAATGACTTTGCCCAACAATTGTGATGACTTTGCCAACCACTGTTAATCACTTTTCCGACCTCTAAAAATGAATTTGCCCAACAATTGTAATGACTTTGCCAACCACTGTTAATGACTTATCCGGCATCCAAAAATGACTTTGCCTAACAATTGTAATGACTTTGCCAACCACTGTTAGTCACTTATCCGACCTCTAAAAACGACTTTGCCCAACAATTGTAATGACTTTGCCAACCACTGTTAATTACTTATCCGACCTCTAAAAATGACTTTGCCATCAAATGTTAATCACTTATCCGACCTCAAAAAATGTGTTTGCCCAACAATTGTAATGACTTTGCCATCCACTGTTAATCACTTCTCCGACCTCTAAAAATGACTTTGCCCAACAATTGTAATGACTTTGCCAACCACTGGTAATGACTATGCCAACCACTGTTAATTACTTATACGACCTCAAAAAATGACTTTGCCAAACAATTGTAATGACGATGCCAACCACAGTTAATCACTTATCCGACCTCTAAAAATGACTTTGCTCAACAATTGTGATGACTATGACAACCACTGTCAATCACTTTTCCGACCTCTAAAAATGACTTTGCCCAACAATTGTGATGACTTTGCCAACCACTGTTAATCACTTTTCCGACCTCTAAAAATGACTTTGCCCAACAATTGTAATGACTTTGCCAACCACTGTTAGTGACTTATCCGACCTCAAAAAATGACTTTGCTAAAAAATTGTAATGACTTTGCCAACCACTGTTAATCACTTATCCGACCTCTAAAAATGACTTTGACCAACAATTGTGAAGACTTTGCCAACCACTGTTAATCACTTTTCCGACCTCTAAAAATGACTTTGCCCAACAATTGTAATGACTTTGCCAACCACTGTTAGTCACTTATCCGACCTCTAAAAACGACTTTGCCCAACAATTGTAATGACTTTGCCAACCACTATTAATCACTTATCCGACCTCTAAAAATGACTTTGCCATCAAATGTTAATCATTTATCCGACCTCTAAAAATGACTTTGCCCAACAATTGTAATGACTTTGCCATCCACTGTTAATCACTTCTCCGACCTTTAAAAATGACTTTGCCCAACAATTGTAATGACTTTGCCAACCACTGGTAATGACTATGCCAACCACTGTTAATTACTTATACGACCTCAAAAAATGACTTTGCCAAACAATTGGAATGACGATGCCAACCACAGTTAATCACTTATCCGACCTCTAAAAATGACTTTGCCCAACAATTGTGATGACTATGACAACCACTGTCAATCACTTTTCCGACCTCTAAAAATGACTTTGCCCAACAATTGTAATGACTTTGCCAACCACTGTTAATCACTTATCCGGCCTCTATAATGACTTTGCCCAACAATTGTGATGACTTTGCATACCACTGTTAATCACTTCTCCGACCTCTAAAAATGACTTTGCCCAACAATTGTAATGACTTTGCCAACCACTGGTAATGACTATGCCAACCACTGTTAATTACTTATCCGACCTCAAAAAATGACTTCGCTAAACAATTGTAATGACTTTGCCAACCACTGTTAATCACTTATCCGACCTCTAAAAATGACTTTTCCCAACAATTGTGATGACTTTGCAAACCACTGTTAATCACTTTTCCGACCTCTAAAAATGACTTTGCCCAACAATTGTAATGACTTTGCCAACCACTGTTAGTGACTTATCCGACCTCTAAAAACGACTTTGCCCAACAATTGTAATGACTTTGCCAACCACTGTTAATTACTTATCCGACCTCTAAAAATGACTTTGCCATCAAATGTTAATCACTTATCCGACCTCAAAAAATGTGTTTGCCCAACAATTGTAATGACTTTGCCATCCACTGTTAATCACTTCTCCGACCTCTAAAAATGACTTTGCCCAACAATTGTAATGACTTTGCCAACCACTGGTAATGACTATGCCAACCACTGTTAATTACTTATACGACCTCAAAAAATGACTTTGCCAAACAATTGTAATGACGATGCCAACCACAGTTAATCACTTATCCGACCTCTAAAAATGACTTTGCCCAACAATTGTGATGACTATGACAACCACTGTCAATCACTTTTCCGACCTCTAAAAATGACTTTGCCCAACAATTGTAATGACTTTGCCAACCACTGTTAATCACTTATCCGACCTCTAAAAATGACTTTGCCCAACAATTGTGATGACTTTGCAAACCACTGTTAATCACTTCTCCGACCTCAAAAAATGACTTTGCCCAACAATTGTAATGACTTTGCCAACCACTGGTAATGACTATGCCAACCACTGTTAATTACTTATCCGACCTCAAAAAATGACTTTGCTAAACAATTGTAATGACTTTGCCAATCACTGTTAATCACTTATCCGACCTCTAAAAATGACTTTTCCCAACAATTGTGATGACTTTGCAAACCACTGTTAATCACTTTTCCGACCTCTAAAAATGACTTTGCCCAACAATTGTAATGACTTTGCCAACCACTGTTAGTGACTTATCCGACCTCAAAAAATGACTTTGCTAAACAATTGTAATGACTTTGCCAACCACTGTTAATCACTTATCCGACCTCTAAAAATGACTTTGCCCAACAATTGTAATGACTTTGCCATCCACTGTTAATTACTTATACGACCTCAAAAAATGACTTTGCCAAACAATTGTAATGACGATGCCAACCACAGTTAATCACTTATCCGACCTCTAAAAATGACTTTGCCCAACAATTGTGATGACTATGACAACCACTGTCAATCACTTTTCCGACCTCTAAAAATGACTTTGCCCAACAATTGTAATGACTTTGCCAACCACTGTTAATCACTTATCCGACCTCTAAAAATGACTTTGCCCAACAATTGTGATGACTTTGCAAACCACTGTTAATCACTTCTCCGACCTCTAAAAATGACTTTGCCCAACAATTGTAATGACTTTGCCAACCACTGGTAATGACTATGCCAACCACTGTTAATTACTTATCCGACCTCAAAAAATGACTTTGCTAAACAATTGTAATGACTTTGCCAATCACTGTTAATCACTTATCCGACCTCTAAAAATGACTTTTCCCAACAATTGTGATGACTTTGCAAACCACTGTTAATCACTTTTCCGACCTCTAAAAATGACTTTGCCCAACAATTGTAATGACTTTGCCAACCACTGTTAGTGACTTATCCGACCTCAAAAAATGACTTTGCTAAACAATTGTAATGACTTTGCCAACCACTGTTAATCACTTATCCGACCTCTAAAAATGACTTTGCCCAACAATTGTAATGACTTTGCCAACCACTGTTAATCACTTATCCGACCTCTAAAAATGACTTTGCCCAACAATTGTAATGACTTTGCCAACCACTGTTAATTACTTATCCGACCTCTAAAAATGACTTTGCTCAACAATTGTAATGACTTTGCCAACCACTATTAATCAATTATCCGGCCTCTTAAAATGACTTTGCCCAACAATTGTAATGACTTTGCCAACCACTGTTAATGACTTATCCGGCCTCTATAATGACTTTGCCCAACAATTGTGATGACTTTGCCAACCACTGTAAATCACTTTTCCGACCTCTAAAAATGACTTTGCCCAACAATTGTAATGACTTTGCCAACCACTGTTAATGACTTATCCGGCATCCAAAAATGACTTTGCCTAACAATTGTAATGACTTTGCCAACCACTGTTAGTCACTTATCCGACCTCTTAAAACGACTTTGCCCAACAATTGTAATGACTTTGCCAACCACTGTTAATTACTTATCCGACCTCTAAAAATGACTTTGCCATCAAATGTTAATCACTTATCCGACCTCAAAAAATGTGTTTGCCCAACAATTGTAATGACTGTGCCATCCACTGTAAATCACTTTTCCGACCTCTAAAAATGACTTTGCCCAACAATTGTAATGACGATGCCAACCACAGTTAATCACTTATCCGACCTCTAAAAATGACTCTGCCCAACAATTGTGATGACTATGACAACCACTGTTAATCACTTTTCCGACCTCTAAAAATGACTTTGCCCAACAATTGTAATGACTTTGCCAACCAATGTTAATGACTTATCCGACCTCAAAAAATGACTTTGCTAAACAATTGTAATGACTTTGCTAACCACTGTTAATCACTTATCCGACCTCTAAAAATGACTTTGCCCAACAATTGTAATGACTTTGCCAACCACTGTTAGTGACTTATCCGACCTCAAAAAATGACTTTGCTAAAAAATTGTAATGACTTTGCCAACCACTGTTAATTACTTATCCGACCTCAAAAAATGACTTTGCCAAACAATTGTAATGACTTTGCCAACCACAGTTAATCACTTATCCGACCTCTAAAAATGACTTTGCCCAACAATTGTGATGACTATGACAACCACTGTTAATCACTTTTCCGACCTCTAAAAATGACTTTGCCCAACAATTGTAATGACTTTGCCAACCACTGTTAATGACTTATCCGACCACAAAAAATGACTTTGCTAAACAATTGTAATGACTTTGCCAACCACTGTTAATCACTTATCCGACCTCTAAAAATGACTTTGCCCAACAATTGTGATGACTTTGCCAACCACTGTTAATCACTTTTCCGACCTCTAAAAATGACTTTGCCCAACAATTATAATGACTTTGCCAACCACTGTTAATCACTCATCCGACCTCAAAAAATGACTTTGCCAAACAATTGTAATGACTTTGCCAACCACTGTTAATCACTTATCCGACCTCTAAAAATGACTTTGCCCAACAATTGTGATGACTTTGCCAACCACTGTTAATCACTTTTCCGACCTCTAAAAATGACTTTGCTCAACAATTGAAATGACTTTGCCAACCACTATTAATCAATTATCCGGCCTCTTAAAATGACTTTGCCCAACAATTGTAATGACTTTGCCAACCACTGTTAATCACTTATCCGGCATGCAAAAATGACTTTGCCAAACAATTGTAATGACTTTGCCAACCACTGTTAGTCACTTATCCGACCTCTAAAAACGACTTTGCCCAACAATTGTAATGACTTTGCCAACCACTGTTAATCACTTATCCGACCTCTAAAAATGACTTTGCCATCAAATGTTAATCACTTATCCGACCTCTAAAAATGACTTTGCCTAACAATTGTAATGACTTTGCCATCCACTGTTAATCACTTCTCCGACCTCTAAAAATGACTTTGCCCAACAATTGTAATGACTTTGCCAACCACTGGTAATGACTATGCCAACCACTGTTAATCACTCATCCGACCTCTAAAAATGACTTTGCTCAACAATTGTAATGACTTTGCCAACCACTATTAATCAATTATCCGGCCTCTTAAAATGACTTTGCCCAACAATTGTAATGACTTTGCCAACCACTGTTAATCACTTATCCGGCCTCTATAATGACTTTGCCCAACAATTGTGATGACTTTGCCAACCACTGTTAATCACTTTTCCGACCTCTAAAAATGACTTTGCCAAACAATTGTAATGACTTTGCCAACCACTGTTAATGACTTATCCGGCATCCAAAAATGACTTTGCCTAACAATTGTAATGACTTTGCCAACCACTGTTAGTCACTTATCCGACCTCTAAAAACGACTTTGCCCAACAATTGTAATGACTTTGCCAACCACTGGTAATGACTATGCCAACCACTGTTAATCACTCATCCGACCTCTAAAAAACTTTGCTCAACAATTGTAATGACTTTGCCAACCACTATTAATCAATTATCCGGCCTCTTAAAAAGACTTTGCCCAACAATTGTAATGACTTTGCCAACCACTGTTAATCACTTATCCGGCCTCTATAATGACTTTGCCCAACAATTGTGATGACTTTGCCAACCACTGTTAATCACTTTTCCGACCTCTAAAAATGACTTTGCCCAACAATTGTAATGACTTTGCCAACCACTGTTAATGACTTATCCAGCATCCAAAAATGACTTTGCCTAACAATTGTAATGACTTTGCCAACCACTGTTAGTCACTTATCCGACCTCTAAAAACGACTTTGCCCAACAATTGTAATGACTTTGCCAACCACTGTTAATTACTTATCCGACCTCTAAAAATTACTTTGCCATCAAATGTTAATCACTTATCCGACCTCAAAAAATGTGTTTGCCCAACAATTGTAATGACTTTGCCATCCACTGTTAATCACTTCTCCGACCTCTAAAAATGACTTTGCCCAACAATTGTAATGACTTTGCCAACCACTGGTAATGACTATGCCAACCACTGTTAATTACTTATCCGACCTCAAAAAATGACTTTGCCAAACAATTGTAATGACTTTGCCAACCACAGTTAATCACTTATCCGACCTCTAAAAATGACTTTGCCCAACAATTGTGATGACTATGACAACCACTGTTAATCACTTTTCCGACCTCTAAAAATGACTTTGCCCAACAATTGTAATGACTTTGCCAACCACTGGTAATGACTATGCCAACCACTGTTAATTACTTATCCGACCTCAAAAAATGACTTTGCAAAACAATTGTAATGACTTTGCCATCCACAGTTAATCACTTATCCTACCTCTAAAAATGACTTTGCCCAACAATTGTGATGACTATGCCAACCACTGTTAATCACTTATCCGACCTCTAAAAATGACTTTGCCCAACAATTGTGATGACTTTGCAAACCACTGTTAATCACTTTTCCGACCTCTAAAAATGACTTTGCCAAACAATTGTAATGACTTTGCCAACCACTGTTAATGACTTATCCTGCATCCAAAAATGACTTTGCCTAACAATTGTAATGACTTTGCCAACCACTGTTAGTCACTTATCCGACCTCTAAAAACGACTTTGCCCAACAATTCTTATGACTTTGCCAACCACTGGTAATGACTATGCCAACCACTGTTAATCACTCATCCGACCTCTAAAAAACTTTGCTCAACAATTGTAACGACTTTGCCAACCACTATTAATCAATTATCCGGCCTCTTAAAAAGACTTTGCCCAACAATTGTAATGACTTTGCCAACCACTGTTAATCACTTATCCGGCCTCTATAATGACTTTGCCCAACAATTGTGATGACTTTGCCAACCACTGTTAATCACTTTTCCGACCTCTAAAAATGACTTTGCCCAACAATTGTAATGACTTTGCCAACCACTGTTAATGACTTATCCAGCATCCAAAAATGACTTTGCCTAACAATTGTAATGACTTTGCCAACCACTGTTAGTCACTTATCCGACCTCTAAAAACGACTTTGCCCAACAATTGTAATGACTTTGCCAACCACTGTTAATTACTTATCCGACCTCTAAAAATTACTTTGCCATCAAATGTTAATCACTTATCCGACCTCAAAAAATGTGTTTGCCCAACAATTGTAATGACTTTGCCATCCACTGTTAATCACTTCTCCGACCTCTAAAAATGACTTTGCCCAACAATTGTAATGACTTTGCCAACCACTGGTAATGACTATGCCAACCACTGTTAATTACTTATCCGACCTCAAAAAATGACTTTGCCAAACAATTGTAATGACTTTGCCAACCACAGTTAATCACTTATCCGACCTCTAAAAATGACTTTGCCCAACAATTGTGATGACTTTGCCAACCACTGGTAATGACTATGCCAACCACTGTTAATTACTTATCCGACCTCAAAAAATGACTTTGCCAAACAATTGTAATGACTTTGCCAACCACAGTTAATCACTTATCCGACCTCTAAAAATGACTTTGCCCAACAATTGTGATGACTATGCCAACCACTGTTAATGACTTATCCGACCTCAAAAAATGACTTTGCTAAACAATTGTAATGACTTTGCCAACCACTGTTAATCACTTATCCGACCTCTAAAAATGACTTTGCCCAACAATTGTGATGACTTTGCAAACCACTGTTAATCACTTTTCCGACCTCTAAAAATGACTTTGCCGAACAATTGTAATGACTTTGCCAACCACTGTTAATGACTTATCCGACCTCAAAAAATGTCTTTGCTAAACAATTGTAATGACTTTGCCAACCACTGTTAATCACTTATCCGACCTCTAAAAATGACTTTGCCCAACAATTGTGATGACTTTGCCAACCACTGTTAATCACTTTTCCGACCTCTAAAAATGACTTTGCCCAACAATTGTAATGACTTTGCCAACCACTGTTAATCACTCATCCGACCTCAAAAAATGACTTTGCCAAACAATTATAATGACTTTGCCAACCACTGTTAATCACTTGTCCGACCTCTAAAAATGAATTTGCCCAACAATTGTGATGACTTTGCCAACCACTATTAATCAATTATCCGGCCTCTTAAAATGACTTTACCCAACAATTGTAATGACTTTGCCAACCACTGTTAATTACTTATCCGGCATCCAAAAATGACTTTGCCCAACAATTGTAATGACTTTGCCATACACTGTTAGTCACTTATCCGACCTCTAAAAACGACTTTGCCCAACAATTGTAATGACTTTGCCAACCACTGTTAATCACTTATCCGACCTCTAAAAATGACTTTGCCATCAAATGTTAATCACTTATCCGACCTCTAAAAATGACTTTGCCCAACAATTGTAATGACTTTGCCATCCACTGTTAATCACTTCTCCGACCTCTAAAAATTACTTTGCCCAACAATTGTAATGACTTTGCTTACCACTGGTAATGACTATGCCAACCACTGTTAATCACTCATCCGACCTCAAAAAATGACTTTGCCAAACAATTGTAATGACTTTGCCAACCACTGTTAATCACTTATCCGACCTCTAAAAATGACTTTGCCCAACAATTGTGATGACTTTGCCAACCACTGTTAATCACTTTTCCGACCTCTAAAAATGACTTTGCTCAACAGTTGTAATGACTTTGCCAACCACTATTAATCAATTATCCGGCCTCTTAAAATGACTTTGCCCAACAATTGTAATGACTTTGCCAACCACTGTTAATCACTTATCCGGCCTCTAAAAATGACTTTGCCCAACAATTGTGATGACTTTGCCAACCACTGTTAATCACTTATCCGACCTTAAAAAATGACTTTGCACAACAATTGTAATGACTTTGCCAACCACTGTTAATGACTTATCCGGCATCCAAAAATGACTTTGCCCAACAATTGTAATGACTTTGCCAACCACTGTTAGTCACTTATCCGACCTCTAAAAACGACTTTGCCCAACAATTGTAATGACTTTGCCAACCACTGTTAATTACTTATCCGACCTCTAAAAATGACTTTGCCATCAAATGTTAATCAATTATCCGACCTCTAAAAATGACTTTGCCCAACAATTGTAATGACTTTGCCATCCACTGTTAATCACTTCTCCGACCTCTAAAAATGACTTTGCCCAACAATTGTAATGACTTTGCCAACCACTGGTAATGACTATGCCAACCACTGTTAATCACTTATCCGACCTCAAAAAATGACTTTGCCAAACAATTGTAATGACTTTGCCAACCACAGTTAATCACTTATCCGACCTCTAAAAATGACTTTGCCCAACAATTGTGATGACTATGCCAACCACTGTTAATCACTTTTCCGACCTCTAAAAACGACTTTTCCCAACAATTGTAATGACTTTGCCAACCACTGTTAATGACTTATCCGGCCTCAAAAAATGACTTTGCCCAACAATTGTGATGACTTTTCCAACCACTGTAAATCACTTTTCCGACCTCTAAAAATGACTTTGCCCAACAATTGTAATGACTTTGCCAACCACTGTTAATCACTCATCCGACCTCAAAAAATGACTTTGCCAAACAATTGTAATGACTTTGCCAACCACTGTTAATCACTTATCCGACCTCTAAAAATGACTTTGCCCAACAATTGTGATGACTTTGCCAACCACTGTTAATCACTTTTCCGACCTCTAAAAATGACTTTGCTCAACAATTGTAATGACTTTGCCAACCACTATTAATCAATTATCCGGCCTCTTAAAATGACTTTGCCCAACAATTGTAATGACTTTGCCAACCACTGTTAATCACTTATCCGGCCTCTAAAAATGACTTTGCCCAACAATTGTGTTGACTTTGCCATCCACTGTTAATCACTTTTCCGACCTCTAAAAATGACTTTGCCCAACAATTGTAATGACTTTGCCAACCACTGTTAATGACTTATCCGGCATCCAAAAATGACTTTGCCTAACAATTGTAATGACTTTGCCAACCACTGTTAGTCACTTATCCGACCTCTAAAAACGACTTTGCCCAACAATTGTAATGACTTTGCCAACAACTGTTAATTACTTATCCGACCTCTAAAAATGACTTTGCCATCAAATGTTAATCAATTATCCGACCTCTAAAAATGACTTTGCCCAACAATTGTAATGACTTTGCCATCCACTGTTAATCACTTCTTCGACCTCTAAAAATGACTTTGCCCAACAATTGTAATGACTTTGCCAACCACTGTAAATCACTTTTCCGACCTCTAAAAATGACTTTGCCCAACAATTGTAATGACTTTGCCAACAACTGTTAATCACTTTTCCGACCTCTAAAAATGACTATGCCCAACAATTGTAATGACTTTGCCAACCACTGTTAATTACTTATCCGACGACAAAAAATGACTTTGCCAAACAATTGTAATGACTTTGCCAACCACTGTTAATCACTTATCCGACCTCTAAAAATGACTTTGCCCAACAATTGTAATGACTTTGCCAACCACTATTAATTACTTATCCGACCTTAAAAAATGACTTTGCACAACAATTGTAATGACTATGCCAACCACTGTTAATCACTTATCCGACCTCAAAAAATGACTGCCAAACAATTGTAATGACTTTGCCAACCACTGTTAATCACTTATCCGCCCTCTAAAAATGATTTTGCCCAACAATTGTAATGACTTTGCCAACCACTTTTAATCACTTGTCCGACCTCAAAAAATGTATTTGCCCAACAATTGAAATGACTTTTCCAACCACTGTTAATCACTTATCCGACCTCTAAAAATGACTTTGCCCAACAATTGTAATGACTTTGCTAACCACTGTTAATCACTCATCCGACCTCTAAAAATGACTTTGCCCAACAATTGTGTTGACTTTGCCAACCACTGTTAATCACTTTTCCGACCTCTAAAAATGACTTTGCCCAACAATTGTAATGACTTTGCCAACCACTATTAATCAATTATCCGGCCTCTTAAAATGACTTTGCCCAACAATTGTAATGACTTTGCCAACCACTGTAAATCACTTATCCGGCCTCTAAAAATGACTTTGCCCAACAATTGTGATGACTTTGCCAACCACTGTTAATCACTTTTCCGACCCCTAAAAATGACTTTGCCCAACAATTGTAATGACTTTGCCAACCACTGTTAATGACTTATCCGGCATCCAAAAATGACTTTGCCCAACAATTGTAATGACTTTGCCAACCACTGGTAATGACTATGCCAACCACTGTTAATCACTTATCCGACCTCAAAAAATGACTTTGCCAACCACAGTTAATCACTTATCGGACCTCTAAAAATGACTTTGCCCAACAATTGTGATGACTTTGCCAACCACTGTTAATCACTTTTCCGACCCCTAAAAATGACTTTGCCAAACAATTGTAATGACTCTGCCAACCACTGTTAATGACTTATCCGGCCTCAAAAAATGACTTTGCCAAACAATTGTAATGACTTTGCCAACCACTGTTAATCACTTATCCGACCTCTAAAAATGACTTTGCACAACAATTGTAATGACTATGCCAACCACTGTTAATCACTTATCCGACCTCAAAAAATGACTGCCTAACAATTGTAATGACTTTGCCAACCACTGTTTATCACTTATCCGACCTCTAAAAATGACTTTGCCCAACAATTGTAATTACTTTGCCAACCACTGTTAATCACTTGTCCGACCTCAAAAAATGTATTTGCCCAACAATTGTAATAACTTTGCCAACCACTGTTAATCACTTATCCGCCCTCTAAAAATGATTTTGCCCAACAATTGTAATGACTTTGCCAACCACTTTTAATCACTTGTCCGACCTCAAAAAATGTATTTGCCCAACAATTGAAATGACTTTTCCAACCACTGTTAATCACTTATCCGACCTCTAAAAATGACTTTGCCCAACAATTGTAATGACTTTGCTAACCACTGTTAATCACTCATCCGACCTCTAAAAATGACTTTGCCCAACAATTGTGTTGACTTTGCCAACCACTGTTAATCACTTTTCCGACCTCTAAAAATGACTTTGCCCAACAATTGTAATGACTTTGCCAACCACTATTAATCAATTATCCGGCCTCTTAAAATGACTTTGCCCAACAATTGTAATGACTTTGCCAACCACTGTAAATCACTTATCCGGCCTCTAAAAATGACTTTGCCCAACAATTGTGATGACTTTGCCAACCACTGTTAATCACTTTTCCGACCTCTAAAAATGACTTTGCCCAACAATTGTAATGACTTTGCCAACCACTGTTAATGACTTATCCGGCATCCAAAAATGACTTTGCCTAACAATTGTAATGACTTTGCCAACCACTGGTAATGACTATGCCAACCACTGTTAATCACTTATCCGACCTCAAAAAATGACTTTGCCAAACAATTGTAATGACTTTGCCAACCACAGTTAATCACTTATCGGACCTCTAAAAATGACTTTGCCCAACAATTGTGATGACTTTGCCAACCACTGTTAATCACTTTTCCGACCCCTAAAAATGACTTTGCACAACAATTGTAATGACTATGCCAACCACTGTTAATCACTTATCCGACCTCAAAAAATGACTGCCTAACAATTGTAATGACTTTGCCAACCACTGTTTATCACTTATCCGACCTCTAAAAATGACTTTGCCCAACAATTGTAATTACTTTGCCAACCACTGTTAATCACTTGTCCGACCTCAAAAAATGTATTTGCCCAACAATTGTAATAACTTTGCCAACCACCGTTAATCACTTATCCGGCCTCTAAAAATGACTTTGCCCAACAATTGTAATGACTTTGCCAACCACTGTTAATCACTTATCCGACCTCTAAAAATGACTTTGCCCAACAATTGTAATGACTTTGCCAACCATTGGTAATGACTTTGCCCACCACTGGTAATCACTTATCCGACCTCTAAAAATGTCTTTGCTTAACAATTGTAATGACTTTGCCAACCACTGGTAATGACTTATCCGACCTCAAAAAATGACTGCCAAACAATTGTAATGACTTTGCCAACCACAGTTAATCACTTATCCGACCTCAAAAAATGACTGCCAAACAATTGTAATGACTTTGCCAACCACTGTTAATCACTTATCCGACCTCTAAAAATGACTTTGCCCAACAATTGTAATGACTTTGCCAACCACTGTTAATCACTTGTCCGACCTCAAAAAATGTATTTGCCCAACAATTGTAATAACTTTGCCAACCACTGTTAATCACTTGTCCGACCTCAAAAAATGTATTTGCCCAACAATTGTAATAACTTTGCCAACCACCGTTAATCACTTATCCGGCCTCTAAAAATGACTTTGCCCAACAATTGTAATGACTTTGCCATCCAATGTTAATCACTTATCCGACCTCTAAAAATGACTTTGCCCAACAATTGTAATGACTTTGCCAACCACTGGTAATGACTTTGCCCACCACTGGTAATCACTTATCCGACCTCTAAAAATGACTTTGCTTAACAATTGTAATGACTTTGCCAACCACTGGTAATGACTTATCCGACCTCTAAAAATGACTTTGCCCAACAATTGTAATGACTTTGCCAACCACTGTTAATCACTTGTCCGACCTCTAAAAATGAATTTGCCCAACAATTGTAATGACTTTGCCAACCACTGTTAATGACTTATCCGGCCTCCAAAAATGACTTTGCCCAACAATTGTAATGACTTTGCCATCCAATGTTAATAGATTATCGGACCTCTAAAAATGACTTTGCAAAACAATTGTAATGACATTGCCAACCACTGTAAATCTCTTTTCCGACATCTAAAAATGACTTTGCCAAACAATTGTAATTACTTTGCCATCCACTGTTAATCACTTCTCCGACCTCTAAAAATGACTTTGCCCAACAATTGTAATGACTTTGCCAACCACTGTTAATCACATATCCGACCTCTAAAAATGACCTGGCCCAACAATTGTGATGACTTTGCCCACCACTGGTAATCACTTATCCGACCTCTAAAAATGACTTTGCCAAACAATTGTAATGACTTTGCCAACCACTGTTAATCACTTATCCGACCTCTAAAAAAGACTTTGCCCAACAATTGTAATGACTTTGCCAACCTCTATTAATTACTTATCCGACCTTAAAAAATGACTTTGCACAACAATTGTAATGACTATGCCAACCACTGTTAATCACTTATCCGACCTCAAAAAATGACTTTGCCAAACAATTGTAATGACTTTGCCAACCACAGTTAATCACTTATCCGACCTCTAAAAATGACTTTGCCCAAGAATTGTGATGACTTTGCCAACCACTGTTAATCACTTTTCCGACCTCTAAAAATGACTTTTCCCAACAATTGTAATGACTTTGCCAACCACTGTTAATGACTTATCCGGCCTCAAAAAATGACTTTGCCAAACAATTGTAATGACTTTGCCAACCACTGTAAATCACTTATCCGACCTCTAAAAATGACCTGGCCCAACAATTGTAATGACTTTGCCCACCACTGGTAATCACTTATCCGACCTCTAAAAATGACTTTGCCAAACAATTGTAATGACTTTGCCAACCACTGTTAATTACTTATCCGACCTCTAAAAAAGACTTTGCCCAACAATTGTAATGACTTTGCCAACCTCTATTAATTACTTATCCGACCTTAAAAAATGACTTTGCACAACAATTGTAATGACTATGCCAAACACTGTTAATCACTTATCCGACCTCAAAAAATTACTGCCAAACAATTGTAATGACTTTGCCAACCACTGTTTATCACTTATCCGACCTCTAAAAATGACTTTGCCCAACAATTGTAATGACTTTGCCAACCACTGTTAATCACTTGTCCGACCTCAAAAAATGTATTTGCCCAACAATTGTAATAACTTTGCCAACCACCGTTAATCACTTATCCGGCCTCTAAAAATGACTTTGCCCAACAATTGTAATGACTTTGCCATCCAATGTTAATCACTTATCCGACCTCTAAAAATGACTTTGCCCAACAATTGTAATGACTTTGCCAACCACTGTTAATCACTTATCCGACCTCTAAAAATGACTTTGCTTAACGATTGTAATGACTTTGCCAACCACTGGTAATGACTTATCCGACCTCTAAAAATGACTTTGCCCAACAATTGTAATGACTTTTCCAACCACTATTAATTACTTATCCGACCTTAAAAAATGACTTTGCACAACAATTGTAATAACTTTGCCAACCACTGTTAATCACTTATCCGGCCTCTAAAAATGACTTTGCCCAACAATTGTGATGACTTTGCCAACCACTGTTAATCACTTTTCCGACCTCTAAAAATGACTTTTCCCAACAATTGTAATGACTTTGCCAACCACTGTTAATGACTTATCCGGCCTCAAAAAATGACTTTGCCAAACAATTGTAATGACTTTGCCAACCACTGTTAATCACTTATCCGACCTCTAAAAATGACCTGGCCCAACAATTGTGATGACTTTGCCCACCACTGGTAATCACTTATCCGACCTCTAAAAATGACTTTGCCAAACAATCGTAATGACTTTGCCAACCACTGTTAATTACTTATCCGACCTCTAAAAAAGACTTTGCCCAACAATTGTAATGACTTTGCCAACCTCTATTAATTACTTATCCGACCTTAAAAAATGACTTTGCACAACAATTGTAATGACTATGCCAAACACTGTTAATCACTTATCCGACCTCAAAAAATGACTGCCAAACAATTGTAATGACTTTGCCAACCACTGTTAATCACTTATCCGACCTCTAAAAATGACTTTGCCCAACAATTGTAATGACTTTGCCAACCACTGTTAATCACTTGTCCGACCTCAAAAAATGTATTTGCCCAACAATTGTAATAACTTTGCCAACCACCGTTAATCACTTATCCGGCCTCTAAAAATGACTTTGCCCAACAATTGTAATGACTTTGCCATCCAATGTTAATCACTTATCCGACCTCTAAAAATGACTTTGCCCAACAATTGTAATGACTTTGCCAACCACTGTTAATCACTTATCCGACCTCTAAAAATGACTTTGCTTAACGATTGTAATGACTTTGCCAACCACTGGTAATGACTTATCCGACCTCTAAAAATGACTTTGCCCAACAATTGTAATGACTTTGCCAACCACTATTAATTACTTATCCGACCTTAAAAAATGACTTTGCACAACAATTGTAATAACTTTGCCAACCACTGTTAATCACTTATCCGGCCTCTAAAAATGACTTTGCCCAACAATTGTAATGACTTTGCCAACCACTGTTAATCACTTATCCGTCCTCTAAAAATGACTTTGCCCAACAATTGTAATGACTTTGCCAACCACTGTTAATCACTTATCCGACCTCTAAAAATGACTTTGCCCAACAATTGTAATGACTTTGCCAACCACTATTAATTACTTATCCGACCTTAAAAAATGACTTTGCACAACAATTGTAATGACTATGCCAACCACTGTTAATCACTTATCCGACCTCAAAAAATGACTTTGCCCAACAATTGTAATGACTTTGCCATCCAATGTTAATCACTTATCCGACCTCTAAAAATGACTTTGCCCAACAATTGTAATGACTTTGCCAACCACTGTTAATCACTTATCCGACCTCTAAAAATGACTTTGCTTAACGATTGTAATGACTTTGCCAACCACTGGTAATGACTTATCCGACCTCTAAAAATGACTTTGCCCAACAATTGTAATGACTTTGCCAACCACTATTAATTACTTATCCGACCTTAAAAAATGACTTTGCACAACAATTGTAATAACTTTGCCAACCACTGTTAATCACTTATCCGGCCTCTAAAAATGACTTTGCCCAACATTTGTAATGACTTTGCCAACCACTGTTAATCACTTATCCGTCCTCTAAAAATGACTTTGCCCAACAATTGTAATGACTTTGCCAAACACTGTTAATCACTTATCCGACCTCTAAAAATGACTTTGCCCAACAATTGTAATGACTTTGCCAACCACTATTAATTACTTATCCGACCTTAAAAAATGACTTTGCACAACAATTGTAATGACTATGCCAACCACTGTTAATCACTTATCCGACCTCAAAAAATGACTTTGCCCAACAATTGTAATGACTTTGCCAACCACTGTTAATCACTTTTCCGACATCTAAAAATGTATTTGCCCAACAATTGTAATGACTTTGCCAACCACTATTAATTACTTATCCGACCTTAAAAAATGACTTTGCCCAACAATTGTAATGACTTTGCCAACCACTGTTAATCACTTATCCATCCTCTAAAAATGATTTTGCCCAACAATTGTAATGACTTTGCCAACCACTGTTAATCTCTTTTCTTACATCTAAAAATGTATTTGCCCAACAATTGTAATAACTTTGCCAACCACCGTTAATCACTTATACGGCCTCTAAAAATGACTTTGCTTAACAATTGTAATGACTTTTCCAACCACTGTTAATCACTTGTCCGACCTTAAAAAATGACTTTGCACAACAATTGTAATGACTATGCCAACCACTGTTAATCACTTATCAGACCTCAAAAAATGACTTTGCCCAACAATTGTAATGACTTTGCCAACCACTGTTAATAGATTATCGGACCTCTAAAAATGACTTTGCCCAACAATTGTAATGACTTTTCCAACCACTGGTAATCACTTATCCGACCTCTTAAAATGACTTTGCCCAACAATTGTAATGACTTTTCCAACCACTGTTAATCACTTATCCGACCTCTAAAAATGACTTTGCCAAACAATTGTAATGACTTTGCCAACCACTGTTAATCACTTGTCCGACCTCTAAAAATGAATTTGCCCAACAATTGTAATAACTTTGCCAAACACTGTTAATCACTTATCCGGCCTCTAAAAATGACTTTGCCCAACAATTGTAATGACTTTGCCATCCAATGTTAATCACTTATCCGACCTCTAAAAATGACTTTGCCCAACAATTGAAATGACTTTGCCATCCACTGTTAATCACTTATCCGACCTCTAAAAATGACTTTGCCCAACAATTGTAATGACTTTGCCAACAACTGGTAATGACTTTGCCCACCACTGGTAATCACTTATCCGACCTCTAAAAATGACTTTGCTTAACAATTGTAATGACTTTGCCAACCACTTGTAATGAATTATCCGACCTCTAAAAATGACTTTGCCTAACAATTGTAATGACTTTTTCAACCACAATTAATCACTTATCCGACCTCTAAAAAAGACTTTGCCCATCAACTGTCAGTACTTTGCCAACCACTGTTAATCACTTATCCGTCCTCTAAAAATGACTTTTCCCAACAATTGTAATGACTTTGCCATCCACTGTTTATCACTAATCCGACCTCTAAAAATGACTTTGCCAACCACTGGTAATGACTTCGTCCACCACTGGTAGTCACTTATCCGACTTCTAAAAATGACTTTGCTTAACAATTGTAATGACTTTGCCAACCACTGGTAATCACTTATCCGACCTCTAAAAATGACTTTGCTTAACAATTGTAATGACTTTGCCTACCACTGTTAATAGATTATCGGACCTCTAAAAATGACTTTGCCCAACAATTGTAATGACTTTTCCAACCACTGTTAATCACTTATCCGACCTCTAGAAATGACTTTGCCAAACAATTGTAATGACTTTGCCAACCACTGTTAATCACTTGTCCGACCTCTAAAAATGAATTTGCCCAACAATTGTAATAACTTTGCCAACCACCGTTAATCACTTATCCGGCCTCTAAAAATGACTTTGCCCAACAATGGGAATGACTTTTCCAACCACTGTTTTTCACTAATCCGACCTCTAAAAATGACTTTGCCCAACAATTGTAATGACTTTGCCAACCACTGGTAATGACTTTGCCCACCACTGGTAATAGATTATCGGACCTCTAAAAATGACTTTGCCAAACAATTGTAATGACTTTGCCAACCACTGTAAATCTCTTTCCGACATCTAAAAATGACTTTGCCCAACAATTGTAATGACTTTTCCAACCACTGTTAATCACTAAACCGACCTCTAAAAATCACTTTGCACAACAATTGTAATGACTTTGCCAACCACTGTTAATCACTTATCCGACCTCTAAAAATGACTTTGCCCAACAATTGTAATGACTTTGCCAACCACTATTAATTACTTATCCGACCTTAAAAAATGAATTTGCCCAACAATTGTAATAACTTTGCCAACCACTGTTAATCACTTATCCGACCTCTAAAAATGACTTTGCCAAACAATTGTAATGACTTTGCCAACCACTGTTAATCACTTGTCCGACCTCTAAAAATGAATTTGCCCAACAATTGAAATAACTTTGCCAATCACCGTTAATCACTTATCCGGCCTCTAAAAATGACTTTGCCCAACAATTGTAATGACTTTTCCAACCACTGTTTATCACTAATCCGACCTCTAAAAATGACTTTGCTTAACAATTGTAATGACTTTGCCCACCACTGTTAATCACTTATTCGACCTCTAAAAATGACCTGGCCCAACAATTGTGATGACTTTGCCAACCACTGTAAATCTCTTTTCCGACATCTAAAAATGACTTTGCCCAACAATTGTAATGACTTTGCCAACCACTATTAATTACTTATCCGACCTTAAAAAATGACTTTGCACAACAATTGTAATGACTTTGCCAACCACTGTTAATCACTTATCCGTCTTCAAAAAATGACTTTGCCCAGCAATTGTAATGACTTTGCCATCCACTGTTTATCACTAATCCGACCTCTAAAAATGACTTTGCCCAACAATTGTAATGACTTTGCCAACCACTGGTAATGACTTTGCCCACCACTGGTAATCCATTATCCGACCTCTAAAAATGACTTTGCTTAACAATTTTAATGACTTTGCCAACCACTGTTAATAGATTATCGGAACTCTAAAAATGACTTTGCCAAACAATTGTAATGACTTTGCCAACCACTGTAAATCTCTTTTCCGACATCTAAAAATGACTTTGCCCAACAATTGTAATGACTTTTCCAACCACTGTTAATCACTTATCCGACCTCTAAAAATCACTTTGCAAAACAATTGTAATGACTTTGCCAACCACTGTTAATAACTTATCCGACCTCTAAAAATGACCTTGCCCAACAATTGTAATGACTTTGCCAACCACTGGTAATGACTTTGCCCACCACTGGTAATCACTTATCCGACCTCTAAAAATGACTTTGCTTAACAATTGTAATGACTTTGCCCACCACTGGTAATCACTTATCCGACCTCTAAAAATGACTTTGCTTAACAATTGTAATGACTTTGCCCACCACTGTTAATAGATTATCGGACCTCTAAAAATGACTTTGCCAAACAATTGTAATGACTTTGCCAACCACTGTTAATCACTTATTCGACCTCTAAAAATGACTTTGCCAAACAATTGTAATGACTTTGCCAACCACTGTTAATCACTTGTCCGACCTCTAAAAATGAATTTGCCCAACAATTGAAATAACTTTGCCAACCACCGTTAATCACTTATCCGGCCTCTAAAAATGACTTTGCCCAACAATTGTAATGACTTTTCCAACCACTGTTTATCACTAATCCGACCTCTAAAAATGACTTTGCCCAACAATTGTAATGACTTTGCCAACCACTGGTAATGACTTTGCCCACCACTGGTAATCACTTATCCGACCTCTAAAAATGACTTTGCTTAACAATTGTAATGACTTTGCCCACCACTGGTAATCACTTATCCGACCTCTAAAAATGACTTTGCTTAACAATTGTAATGACTTTGCCATCTACTGTTTATCACTAATCCGACCTCTAAAAATGACTTTGCCCAACAATTGTAATGACTTTGCCAACCACTGGTAATGACTTTGCCCACCACTGGTAATCCATTATCCGACCTCTAAAAATGACTTTGCTTAACAATTTTAATGACTTTGCCAACCACTGTTAATAGATTATCGGAACTCTAAAAATGACTTTGCCAAACAATTGTAATGACTTTGCCAACCACTGTAAATCTCTTTTCCGACATCTAAAAATGACTTTGCCCAACAATTGTAATGACTTTTCCAACCACTGTTAATCACTTATCCGACCTCTAAAAATCACTTTGCAAAACAATTGTAATGACTTTGCCAACCACTGTTAATCACTTATCCGACCTCTAAAAATGACCTTGCCCAACAATTGTAATGACTTTGCCAACCACTGGTAATGACTTTGCCCACCACTGGTAATCACTTATCCGACCTCTAAAAATGACTTTGCTTAACAATTGTAATGACTTTGCCAACCACTGTTAATAGATTATCGGACCTCTAAAAATGACTTTGCCAAACAATTGTAATGACTTTGCCAACCACTGTTAATCACTTATCCGACCTCTAAAAATGACTTTGCCAAACAATTGTAATGACTTTGCCAACCACTGTTAATCACTTGTCCGACCTCTAAAAATGAATTTGCCCAACAATTGAAATAACTTTGCCAACCACCGTTAATCACTTATCCGGCCTCTAAAAATGACTTTGCCCAACAATTGTAATGACTTTTCCAACCACTGTTTATCACTAATCCGACCTCTAAAAATGACTTTGCCCAACAATTGTAATGACTTTGCCAACCACTGGTAATGACTTTGCCTACCACTGGTAATCACTTATCCGGCCTCTAAAAATGACTTTGCTTAACAATTGTAATGACTTTGCCCACCACTGGTAATCACTTATCCGACCTCTAAAAATGACTTTGCTTAACAATTGTAATGACTTTGCCCACCACTGTTAATCACTTATTCGACCTCTAAAAATGACTTTGCCAAACAATTGTAATGACTTTGCCAACCACTGTAAATCTCTTTTCCGACATCTAAAAATGACTTTGCCCAACAATTGTAATGACTTTGCCAACCACTATTAATTACTTATCCGACCTTAAAAAATGACTTTGCACAACAATTGGAATGACTTTGCCAACCACTGTTAATCACTTATCCGTCTTCTAAAAATGACTTTGCCCAACAATTGTAATGACTTTGCCATCCACTGTTTATCACTAATCCGACCTCTAAAAATGACTTTGCCCAACAATTGTAATGACTTTGCCAACCACTGGTAATGAATTTGCCCACCACTGGTAATCACTTATCCGACCTCTAAAAATGACTTTGCTTAACAATTTTAATGACTTTGCAAACCACTGTTAATAGATTATCGGAACTCTAAAAATGACTTTGCCAAACAATTGTAATGACTTTGCCAACCACTGTAAATCTCTTTTCCGACATCTAAAAATGACTTTGCCCAACAATTGTAATGACTTTTCCAACCACTGTTAATCACTTATCCGACCTCTAAAAATCACTTTGCAAAACAATTGTAATGACTTTGCCAACCACTGTTAATCACTTATCCGACCTCTAAAAATGACCTTGCCCAACAATTGTAATGACTTTGCCAACCACTATTAATTACTTATCCGACCTTAAAAAATGAATTTGCCCAACAATTGTAATAACTTTGCCAACCACTGTTAATCACTTATCCGACCTCTAAAAATGACTTTGCCAAACAATTATAATGACTTTGCCAACCACTGTTAATCACTTGTCCGACCTCTAAAAATGAATTTGCCCAACAATTGTAATAACTTTGCCAACCACCGTTAATCACTTATCCGGCCTCTAAAAATGACTTTGCCCAACAATTGTAATGACTTTTCCAACCACTGTTTATCACTAATCCGACCTCTAAAAATGACTTTGCCCAACAATTGTAATGACTTTGCCAACCACTGGTAATGACTTTGCCCACCACTGGTAATCACTTATCCGACCTTAAAAAATGACTTTGCACAACAATTGTAATGACTTTGCCAACCACTGTTAATCACTTATCCGTCTTCTAAAAATGACTTTGCCCAACAATTGTAATGACTTTGCCATCCACTGTTTATCACTAATCCGACCTCTAAAAATGACTTTGCCCAACAATTGTAATGACTTTGCCAACCACTGGTAATGACTTTGCCCACCACTGGTAATCACTTATCCGACCTCTAAAAATGACTTTGCTTAACAATTTTAATGACTTTGCAAACCACTGTTAATAGATTATCGGAACTCTAAAAATGACTTTGCCAAACAATTGTAATGACTTTGCCAACCACTGTAAATCTCTTTTCCGACATCTAAAAATGACTTTGCCCAACAATTGTAATGACTTTTCCAACCACTGTTAATCACTTATCCGACCTCTAAAAATCACTTTGCAAAACAATTGTAATGACTTTGCCAACCACTGTAAATCTCTTTTCCGACATCTAAAAATGACTTTGCCCAACAATTGTAATGACTTTGCCAACCACTATTAATTACTTATCCGACCTTAAAAAATGACTTTGCACAACAATTGGAATGACTTTGCCAACCACTGTTAATCACTTATCCGTCTTCTAAAAATGACTTTGCCCAACAATTGTAATGACTTTGCCATCCACTGTTTATCACTAATCCGACCTCTAAAAATGACTTTGCCCAACAATTGTAATGACTTTGCCAACCACTGGTAATGAATTTGCCCACCACTGGTAATCACTTATCCGACCTCTAAAAATGACTTTGCTTAACAATTTTAATGACTTTGCAAACCACTGTTAATAGATTATCGGAACTCTAAAAATGACTTTGCCAAACAATTGTAATGACTTTGCCAACCACTGTAAATCTCTTTTCCGACATCTAAAAATGACTTTGCCCAACAATTGTAATGACTTTTCCAACCACTGTTAATCACTTATCCGACCTCTAAAAATCACTTTGCAAAACAATTGTAATGACTTTGCCAACCACTGTTAATCACTTATCCGACCTCTAAAAATGACCTTGCCCAACAATTGTAATGACTTTGCCAACCACTATTAATTACTTATCCGACCTTAAAAAATGAATTTGCCCAACAATTGTAATAACTTTGCCAACCACTGTTAATCACTTATCCGACCTCTAAAAATGACTTTGCCAAACAATTATAATGACTTTGCCAACCACTGTTAATCACTTGTCCGACCTCTAAAAATGAATTTGCCCAACAATTGTAATAACTTTGCCAACCACCGTTAATCACTTATCCGGCCTCTAAAAATGACTTTGCCCAACAATTGTAATGACTTTTCCAACCACTGTTTATCACTAATCCGACCTCTAAAAATGACTTTGCCCAACAATTGTAATGACTTTGCCAACCACTGGTAATGACTTTGCCCACCACTGGTAATCACTTATCCGACCTTAAAAAATGACTTTGCACAACAATTGTAATGACTTTGCCAACCACTGTTAATCACTTATCCGTCTTCTAAAAATGACTTTGCCCAACAATTGTAATGACTTTGCCATCCACTGTTTATCACTAATCCGACCTCTAAAAATGACTTTGCCCAACAATTGTAATGACTTTGCCAACCACTGGTAATGACTTTGCCCACCACTGGTAATCACTTATCCGACCTCTAAAAATGACTTTGCTTAACAATTTTAATGACTTTGCAAACCACTGTTAATAGATTATCGGAACTCTAAAAATGACTTTGCCAAACAATTGTAATGACTTTGCCAACCACTGTAAATCTCTTTTCCGACATCTAAAAATGACTTTGCCCAACAATTGTAATGACTTTTCCAACCACTGTTAATCACTTATCCGACCTCTAAAAATCACTTTGCAAAACAATTGTAATGACTTTGCCAACCACTGTTAATCACTTATCCGACCTCTAAAAATGACCTTGCCCAACAATTGTAATGACTTTGCCAACCACTATTAATTACTTATCCGACCTTAAAAAATGAATTTGCCCAACAATTGTAATAACTTTGCCGACCACTGTTAATCACTTATCCGACCTCTAAAAATCACTTTGCAAAACAATTGTAATGACTTTGCCAACCACTGTAAATCTCTTTTCCGACATCTAAAAATGACTTTGCCCAACAATTGTAATGACTTTTCCAACCACTGTTAATCACTTATCCGACCTCTAAAAATCACTTTGCAAAACAATTGTAATGACTTTGCCAACCACTGTTAATCACTTATCCGACCTCTAAAAATGACCTTGCCCAACAATTGTAATGACTTTGCCAACCACTATTAATTACTTATCCGACCTTAAAAAATGAATTTGCCCAACAATTGTAATAACTTTGCCAACCACTGTTAATCACTTATCCGACCTCTAAAAATGACTTTGCCAAACAATTATAATGACTTTGCCCAACAATTGTAATGACTTTGCCAACCACTGGTAATGACTTTGCCCACCACTGGTAATCACTTATCCGACCTTAAAAAATGACTTTGCACAACAATTGTAATGACTTTGCCAACCACTGTTAATCACTTATCCGTCTTCTAAAAATGACTTTGCCCAACAATTGTAATGACTTTGCCATCCACTGTTTATCACTAATCCGACCTCTAAAAATGACTTTGCCCAACAATTGTAATGACTTTGCCAACCACTGGTAATGACTTTGCCCACCACTGGTAATCACTTATCCGACCTCTAAAAATGACTTTGCTTAACAATTTTAATGACTTTGCCAACCACTGTTAATAGATTATCGGAACTCTAAAAATGACTTTGCCAAACAATTGTAATGACTTTGCCAACCACTGTAAATCTCTTTTCCGACATCTAAAAATGACTTTGCCCAACAATTGTAATGACTTTTCCAACCACTGTTAATCACTTATCCGACCTCTAAAAATCACTTTGCAAAACAATTGTAATGACTTTGCCAACCACTGTTAATCACTTATCCGACCTCTAAAAATGACCTTGCCCAACAATTGTAATGACTTTGCCAACCACTATTAATTACTTATCCGACCTTAAAAAATGAATTTGCCCAACAATTGTAATAACTTTGCCAACCACTGTTAATCACTTATCCGACCTCTAAAAATGACTTTGCCAAACAATTATAATGACTTTGCCAACCACTGTTAATCACTTGTCCGACCTCTAAAAATGAATTTGCCCAACAATTGTAATAACTTTGCCAACCACCGTTAATCACTTATCCGGCCTCTAAAAATGACTTTGCCCAACAATTGTAATGACTTTTCCAACCACTGTTTATCACTAATCCGACCTCTAAAAATGACTTTGCCCAACAATTGTAATGACTTTGCCAACCACTGGTAATGACTTTGCCCACCACTGGTAATCACTTATCCGACCTCTAAAAATGACTTTGCTTAACAATTGTAATGACTTTGCCCACCACTGGTAATCACTTATCCGACCTCTAAAAATGACTTTGCTTAACAATTGTAATGACTTTGCCAACCACTGTTAATAGATTATCGGACCTCTAAAAATGACTTTGCCAAACAATTGTAATGACTTTGCCAACCACTGTAAATCTCTCTTCCGACATCTAAAAATGACTTTGCCCAACAATTGTAATGACTCTCAACCACTATTAATTACTTATCCGACCTTAAAAAATGACTTTGCACAACAATTGTAATGACTTTGCCAACCACTGTTAATCACTTATCCGTCCTCTAAAAATGACTTTGCCCAACAATTGTAATGACTTTTCCAACCACTGTTAATCACTTATCCGACCTCTAAAAATCACTTTGCAAAACAATTGTAATGACTTTGCCAACCACTGTTAATCACTTATCCGACCTCTAAAAATGACCTTGCCCAACAATTGTAATGACTTTGCCAACCACTATTAATTACTTATCCGACCTTAAAAAATGAATTTGCCCAACAATTGTAATAACTTTGCCAACCACTGTTAATCACTTATCCGACCTCTAAAAATGACTTTGCCAAACAATTATAATGACTTTGCCAACCACTGTTAATCACTTGTCCGACCTCTAAAAATGAATTTGCCCAACAATTGTAATAACTTTGCCAACCACCGTTAATCACTTATCCGGCCTCTAAAAATGACTTTGCCCAACAATTGTAATGACTTTTCCAACCACTGTTTATCACTAATCCGACCTCTAAAAATGACTTTGCCCAACAATTGTAATGACTTTGCCAACCACTGGTAATGACTTTGCCCACCACTGGTAATCACTTATCCGACCTCTAAAAATGACTTTGCTTAACAATTGTAATGACTTTGCCCACCACTGGTAATCACTTATCCGACCTCTAAAAATGACTTTGCTTAACAATTGTAATGACTTTGCCAACCACTGTTAATAGATTATCGGACCTCTAAAAATGACTTTGCCAAACAATTGTAATGACTTTGCCAACCACTGTAAATCTCTCTTCCGACATCTAAAAATGACTTTGCCCAACAATTGTAATGACTCTCAACCACTATTAATTACTTATCCGACCTTAAAAAATGACTTTGCACAACAATTGTAATGACTTTGCCAACCACTGTTAATCACTTATCCGTCCTCTAAAAATGACTTTGCCCAACAATTGTAATGACTTTGCCAACCACTGTAAATCTCTTTTCCGACTTCTAAAAATGTATTTGCCCAACAATTGTAATAACTTTGCCAACCACTGTAAATCTCTTTTCCGACTTCTAAAAATGACTTTGCCCAACAATTGTAATGACTTTGCCATCCACTGTTTATCACTAATCCGACCTCTATAAATGACTTTGCCCAACAATTGTAATGACTTTGCCAACCACTGGTAATGACTTTGCCCACCACTGTTAATCACTTATCCGACCTCTAAAAATGACTTTGCTTAACAATTGTAATGACTTTGCCAACCACTGGTAATGACTTTGCCCACCACTGGTAATCACTTATCCGACCTCTAAAAATGACTTTGCTTAACAATTGTAATGACTTTGCCCACCACTGGTAATCACTTATCCGACCTCTAAAAATGACTTTGCTTAACAATTGTAATGACTTTGCCAACCACTGTTAATCGATTATCGGACCTCTAAAAATGACTTTGCCAAACAATTGTAATGACTTTGCCAACCACTGTAAATCTCTTTTCCGACATCTAAAAATGACTTTGCCCAACAATTGTAATGACTCTCAACCACTATTAATTACTTATCCGACCTTAAAAAATGACTTTGCACAACAATTGTAATGACTTTGCCAACCACTGTTAATCACTTATCCGTCCTCTAAAAATGACTTTGCCCAACAATTGTAATGACTTTGCCAACCACTGTAAATCTCTTTTCCGACTTCTAAAAATGTATCTGCCCAACAATTGTAATAACTTTGCCAACCACTGTAAATCTCTTTTCCGACTTCTAAAAATGACTTTGCCCAACAATTGTAATGACTTTGCCATCCACTGTTTATCACTAATCCGACCTCTATAAATGACTTTGCCCAACAATTGTAATGACTTTGCCAACCACTGGTAATGACTTTGCCCACCACTGTTAATCACTTATCCGACCTCTAAAAATGACTTTGCTTAACAATTGTAATGACTTTGCCAACCACTGTAAATCTCTTTTCCGACATCTAAAAATGACTTTGCCCAACAATTGTAATGACTTTGCCAAACACTGTTAATCACTTATCCGACCTCTAAAAATGACTTTGCCAAGCAATTGTAATGACTTTGCCAACCACTGTTAATCACTTGTCCGACCTCTAAAAATGACCTTGCCCAACAATTGTAATGACTTTTCCAACCACTGGTAATCACTTATCCGACCTCTAAAAATGACTTTGCCCAACAATTGTAATAACTTTGCCAACCACTGTAAATCACTTATCCAGCCTCTAAAAATGACTTTGCCCAACAATTGTAATGACTTTGCCAAACACTGTTAATCACTTATCCGACCTCTAAAAATGACTTTGCCAACCACTGGTATTGACTTTGCCCACCACTGGTAGTCACTTATCCGACCTCTAAAAATGACTTTGCTTAACAATTGTAATGACTTTGCCAACCACTGTTAATCACTTGTGCGACCTCTAAAAATGACTTTGCCCAACAATTGTAATGACTTTTCCAACCACTGTTTATCACTAATCCGACCTCTAAAAATGACTTTGCCCAACAATTGTAATGACTTTGCCAACCACTGGTAATGACTTTGCCCACCACTGGTAATCACTTATCCGACCTCTAAAAATGACTTTGCTTAACAATTGTAATGACTTTGCCCACCAGTGGTAATCACTTATCCGACCTCTAAAAATGACTTTGCTTAACAATTGTAATGACTTTGCCAACCACTGTTAAAAGATTATCGGACCTCTAAAAATGACTTTGCCAAACAATTGTAATGACTTTGCCAACCACTGTAAATCTCTTTTCCGACATCTAAAAATGACTTTGCCCAACAATTGTAATGACTCTCAACCACTATTAATTACTTATCCGACCTTAAAATATGACTTTGCACAACAATTGTAATGACTTTTCCAACCACTGTTAATCACTTATCCGTCCTCTAAAAATGACTTTGCCCAACAATTGTAATGACTTTGCCAACCACTGTAAATCTCTTTTCCGACTTCTAAAAATGTATTTGCCCAACAATTGAAATAACTTTGCCAACCACTGTAAATCTCTTTTCCGACTTCTAAAAATGACTTTGCCCAACAATTGTAATGACTTTGCCATCCACTGTTTATCACTAATCCGACCTCTAAAAATGACTTTGCCCAACAATTGTAATGACTTTGCCAACCACTGGTAATGACTTTGCCCACCACTGGTAATCACTTATCCGACCTCTTAAAATGACTTTGCTTAACAATTGTAATGACTTTGCCAACCACTGTAAATCTCTTTTCCGACATCTAAAAATGACTTTGCCATACAATTGTAATGACTTTGCCAACCACTGTTAATCACTTATCCGACCTCTAAAAATGACTTTGCCCAACAATTGTAATGACTTTGCCAACCACTGTTAATTACTTATCCGACCTCTAAAAATGACTTTGCCAAACAATTGTAATGACTTTGCCAACCACTGTTAATCACTTGTCCGACCTCTGAAAATGACCTTGCCCAACAATTGTAATGACTTTTCCAACCACTGGTAATCACTTATCCGACCTCTTAAAATTACTTTGCACAACAATTGTAATGACTTTTCCAACCACTGTTAATCACTTATCCGACCTCTAAAAATGAGTTTGCCCAACAATTGTAATAACTTTGCCAACCACTTTAAATCACTTATCCGGCCTCTAAAAATGACTTTGCCCAACAATTGTAATTACTTTGCCAACCACTGTTAATCACTTATCCGACCTCAAAAAATGACTTTGCCCAACAATTGAAATGACTTTGCCAAACACTGTTAATCACTTATCCGACCTCTAAAAATGACTTTGCCAACCACTGGTATTGACTTTGCTCACCACTGGTAGTCACTTATCCGACCTCTAAAAATGACTTTGCTTAACAATTGTAATGACTTTGCCAACCACTGGTAATCACTTATCCGACCTCTAAAAATGACTTTGCTTAACAATTGTAATGAGTTTGCCAACCACTGTTAATAGATTATCGGACCTCTAAAAATGACTTTGCCAAACAATTGTAATGACTTTGCCAACCACTGTAAATCTCTTTTCCGACATCTAAAAATGACTTTGCCATACAATTGTAATTACTTTGCCAACCACTGTTAATCACTTGTCCGGCCTCTAAAAATGACTTTGCCCAACAATTGTAATGACTTTTCCAACCACTGGTAATCACTTATCCGACCTCTTAAAATGACTTTGCCCAACAATTGTAATGACTTTTCCAACCACTGTTAATCACTTATCCGACCTCTAAAAATGACTTTGCCCAACAATTGTAATAACTTTGCCAACCACTGTTAATCACTTATCCGGCCTCTAAAAATGACTTTGCCCAACAATTGTAATGACATTGCCAACCACTGTTAATCACTTATCCGACCTCAAAAAATGACTTTGCCCAACAATTGTAATGACTTTGCCAAAAACTGTTAATCACTTATCCGACCTCTAAAAATGACTTTGCCAACCACTGGTAATGACTTTGCCCACCACTGGTAGTCACTTATCCGACCTCTAAAAATGACTTTGCTTAACAATTGTAATGACTTTGCCAACCACTGGTAATCACTTATCCGACCTCTAAAAATGACTTTGCCAAACAATTGTAATGACTTTGCCAACCACTGTTAATCACTTGTCCGACCTCTGAAAATGACTTTGCCAAACAATTGTAATGACTTTGCCAACCACTGGTAATGACTTTGCCCACCACTGGTAATCACTTATCCGACCTCTTAAAATGACTTTGCTTAACAATTGTAATGACTTTGCCAACCACTGTAAATCTCTTTTCCGACATCTAAAAATGACTTTGCCATACAATTGTAATGACTTTGCCAACCACTGTTAATTACTTATCCGACCTCTAAAAATGACTTTGCCCAACAATTGTAATGACTTTGCCAACCACTGTTAATCACTTGTCCGACCTCTGAAAATGACCTTGCCCAACGATTGTAATGACTTTTCCAACCACTGGTAATCACTTATCCGACCTCTTAAAATGACTTTGCACAACAATTGTAATGACTTTTCCAACCACTGTTAATCACTTATCCGACCTCTAAAAATGAGTTTGCCCAACAATTGTAATAACTTTGCCAACCACTGTAAATCACTTATCCGGCCTCTAAAAATGACTTTGCCCAACAATTGTAATTACTTAGCCAACCACTGTTAATCACTTATCCGACCTCAAAAAATGACTTTGCCCAACAATTGTAATGACTTTGCCAAAAACTGTTAATCACTTATCCGACCTCTAAAAATGACTTTGCCAACCACTGGTAATGACTTTGCCCACCACTGGTAGTCACTTATCCGACCTCTAAAAATGACTTTGCTTAACAATTGTAATGACTTTGCCAACCACTGGTAATCACTTATCCGACCTCTAAAAATGACTTTGCCCAACAGTTGTAATGACTTTGCCAACCACTGTTAATAGATTATCGGACCTCTAAAAATGACTTTGCCAAACAATTGTAATGACTTTGCCAACCAATGGTAATGACTTTGCCCACCACTGGTAATCACTTATCCGACCTCTTAAAATGACTTTGCTTAACAATTGTAATGACTTTGCCAACCACTGTAAATCTCTTTTCCGACATCTAAAAATGACTTTGCCATACAATTGTAATGACTTTGCCAACCACTGTTAATCACTTATCCGACCTCTAAAAATGACTTTGCCCAACAATTGTAATGACTTTGCCAACCACTGTTAATCACTTATCCGACCTCTAAAAATGACTTTGCCAAACAATTGTAATGACTTTGCCAACCACTGTTAATCACTTGTCCGACCTCTGAAAATGACCTTGCCCAACAATTGTAATGACTTTTCCAACCACTGGTAATCACTTATCCGACCTCTTAAAATGACTTTGCACAACAATTGTAATGACTTTTCCAACCACTGTTAATCACTTATCCGACCTCTAAAAATGAGTTTGCCCAACAATTGTAATAACTTTGCCAACCACTGTAAATCACTTATCCGGCCTCTAAAAATGACTTTGCCCAACAATTGTAATTACTTAGCCAACCACTGTTAATCACTTATCCGACCTCAAAAAATGACTTTGCCCAACAATTGAAATGACTTTGCCAAACACTGTTAATCACTTATCCGACCTCTAAAAATGACTTTGCCAACCACTGGTATTGACTTTGCCCACCACTGGTAGTCACTTATCCAACCTCTAAAAATGACTTTGCTTAACAATTGTAATGACTTTGCCAACCACTGTTAATCACTTATCCGACCTCTAAAAATGACTTTGCTTAACAATTGTAATGAGTTTGCCAACCACTGTTAATAGATTATCGGACCTCTAAAAATGACTTTGCCAAACAATTGTAATGACTTTGCCAACCACTGTAAATCTCTTTTCCGACATCTAAAAATGACTTTGCCATACAATTGTAATTACTTTGCCAACCACTGTTAATCACTTGTCCGGCCTCTAAAAATGACTTTGCCCAACAATTGTAATGACTTTTCCAACCACTGGTAATCACTTATCCGACCTCTTAAAATGACTTTGCCCAACAATTGTAATGACTTTTCCAACCACTGTTAATCACTTATCCGACCTCTAAAAATGACTTTGCCCAACAATTGTAATAACTTTGCCAACCACTGTTAATCACTTATCCGGCCTCTAAAAATGACTTTGCCCAACAATTGTAATGACTTTGCCAACCACTGTTAATCACTTATCCGACCTCAAAAAATGACTTTGCCCAACAATTGTAATGACTTTGCTCACCACTGGTAGTCACTTATCCGACCTCTAAAAATGACTTTGCCAACCACTGGTAATGACTTTGCCCACCACTGGTAGTCACTTATCCGACCTCTAAAAATGACTTTGCTTAACAATTGTAATGACTTTGCCAACCACTGGAAATCACTTATCCGACCTCTAAAAATGACTTTGCCCAACAGTTGTAATGACTTTGCCAACCACTGTTAATAGATTATCGGACCTCTAAAAATGACTTTGCCAAACAATTGTAATGACTTTGCCAACCACTGTTAATCACTTGTCCGACCTCTAAAAATGAATTTGCCCAACAATTGTAATAACTTTGCCAACCACCGTTAATCACTTATCCGGCCTCTAAAAATGACTTTGCCCAACAATTGTAATGACTTTTCCAACCACTTTTTATCACTAATCCGACCTCTAAAAATGACTTTGCCCAACAATTGTAATGACTTTGCCAACCACTGGTAATGACTTATCCGACCTCTAAAAATGACTTTGCTTAACAATTGTAATGACTTTGCCCACCACTGGTAATCACTTATCCGACCTCTAAAAATGACTTTGCTTAACAATTGTAATGACTTTGCCAACCACTGTTAATAGATTATCGGACCTCTAAAAATGACTTTGCCAAACAATTGTAATGACTTTGCCAACCACTGTAAATCTCTTTACTGACATCTAAAAATGACTTTGCCCAACAATTGTAATGACTTTTCCAACCACTGTTAATCACTAATCCGACCCCTAAAAATCACTTTGCACAACAATTGTAATGACTTTGCCAACCACTGGTAATCACTTATCCGACCTCTAAAAATGACTTTGCCCAACAATTGTAATGACTTTGCCAACCACTGTTAATAGATTATCGGACCTCTAAAAATGACTTTGCCCAACAATTGTAATGACTTTGCCAAAAACTGTTAATCACTTATCCGACCTCTAAAAATGACTTTGCCAACCACTGGTAATGACTTTGCCCACCACTGGTAGTCACTTATCCGACCTCAAAAAATGACTTTGCTTAACAATTGTAATGACTTTGCCAACCACTGGAAATCACTTATCCGACCTCTAAAAATGACTTTGCCCAACAGTTGTAATGACTTTGCCAACCACTGTTAATAGATTATCGGACCTCTAAAAATGACTTTGCCAAACAATTGTAATGACTTTGCCAACCACTGTTAATCACTTGTCCGACCTCTAAAAATGAATTTGCCCAACAATTGTAATAACTTTGCCAACCACCGTTAATCACTTATCCGGCCTCTAAAAATGACTTTGCCCAACAATTGTAATGACTTTTCCAACCACTTTTTATCACTAATCCGACCTCTAAAAATGACTTTGCCCAACAATTGTAATGACTTTGCCAACCACTGGTAATGACTTATCCGACCTCTAAAAATGACTTTGCTTAACAATTGTAATGACTTTGCCCACCACTGGTAATCACTTATCCGACCTCTAAAAATGACTTTGCTTAACAATTGTAATGACTTTGCCAACCACTGTTAATAGATTATCGGACCTCTAAAAATGACTTTGCCAAACAATTGTAATGACTTTGCCAACCACTGTAAATCTCTTTTCCGACATCTAAAAATGACTTTGCCCAACAATTGTAATGACTTTTCCAACCACTGTTAATCACTAATCCGACCTCTAAAAATCACTTTGCACAACAATTGTAATGACTTTGCCAACCACTGGTAATCACTTATCCGACCTCTAAAAATGACTTTGCCCAACAATTGTAATGACTTTGCCAACCACTGTTAATAGATTATCGGACCTCTAAAAATGACTTTGCCAAACAATTGTAATGACTTTGCCAACCACTGTTAATCACTTGTCCGACCTCTAAAAAAGAATTTGCCCAACAATTGTAATAACTTTGCCAACCACCGTTAATCACTTATCCGGCCTCTAAAAATGACTTTGCCCAACAATTGTAATGACTTTTCCAACCACTTTTTATCACTAATCCGACCTCTAAAAATGACTTTGCCCAACAATTGTAATGACTTTGCCAACCACTGTTAATCACTTATCCGACCTCTAAAAATGACTTTGCCACATAATTGTAATGACTTTGCCAACCACTGTTAATCACTTGTCCGACCTCTAAAAATGAATTTGCCCAACAATTGAAATAACTTTGCCAACCACCGTTAATCACTTATCCGGCCTCTAAAAATGACTTTGCCCAACAATTGTAATGACTTTTCCAACCACTGTTTATCACTAATCCGACCTCTAAAAATGACTTTGCCCAACAATTGTAATGACTTTGCCAACCACTGGTAATGACTTTGCCCACCACTGGTAATCACTTATCCGACCTCTAAAAATGACTTTGCTTAACAATTGTAATGACTTTGCCCACCACTGGTAATCACTTATCCGACCTCTAAAAATGACTTTGCTCAACAATTGTAATGACTTTGCCAACCACTGTTAATAGATTATCGGACCTCTAAAAATGACTTTGCCAAACAATTGTAATGACTTTGCCAACCACTGTAAATCTCTTTTCCGACATCTAAAAATGACTTTGCCCAACAATTGTAATGACTTTGCCAACCACTATTAATTACTTATCCGACCTTAAAAAATGACTTTGCACAACAATTGTAATGACTTTGCCAACCACTGTTAATCACTTATCCGACCTCTAAAAATGACTTTGCCCAACAATTGTAATGACTTTGCCATCCACTGTTTATCACTAATCCGACCTCTAAAAATGACTTTGCCCAACAATTGTAATGACTTTGCCAACCACTGGTAATGACTTTGCCCACCACTGGTAATCACTTATCCGACCTCTAAAAATGACTTTGCTTAACAATTGTAATGACTTTGCCAACCACTGTTAATAGATTATCGGAACTCTAAAAATGACTTTGCCAAACAATTGTAATGACTTTGCCAACCACTGTAAATCTCTTTTCCGACATCTAAAAATGACTTTGCCCAACAATTGTAATGACTTTTCCAACCACTGTTAATCACTTATCCGACCTCTAAAAATCACTTTGCACAACAATTGTAATGACTTTGCCAACCACTGTTAATCACTTATCCGACCTCTAAAAATCACTTTGCACAACAATTGTAATGACTTTGCCAACCACTGTTAATCACTTATCCGACCTCTAAAAATGACTTTGCCAAACAATTATAATGACTTTGCCAACCACTGTTAATAGATTATCGGACCTCTAAAAATGACTTTGCCAAACAATTGTAATGACTTTGCCAACCACCGTTAATCACTTATCCGGCCTCTAAAAATGACTTTGCCCAACAATTGTAATGACTTTTCCAACCACTGTTTATCACTAATCCGACCTCTAAAAATGACTTTGCCCAACAATTGTAATGACTTTGCCAACCACTGGTAATGACTTTGCCCACCACTGGTAATCACTTATCCGACCTCTAAAAATGACTTTGCTTAACAATTGTAATGACTTTGCCCACCACTGGTAATCACTTATCCGACCTCTAAAAATGACTTTGCTTAACAATTGTAATGACTTTGCCAACCACTGTTAATAGATTATCGGACCTCTAAAAATGACTTTGCCAAACAATTGTAATGACTTTGCCAACCACTGTAAATCTCTTTTCCGACATCTAAAAATGACTTTGCCCAACAATTGTAATGACTCTCAACCACTATTAATTACTTATCCGACCTTAAAAAATGACTTTGCACAACAATTGTAATGACTTTGCCAACCACTGTTAATCACTTATCCGTCCTCTAAAAATGACTTTGCCCAACAATTGTAATGACTTTGCCAACCACTGTAAATCTCTTTTCCGACTTCTAAAAATGTATTTGCCCAACAATTGTAATAACTTTGCCAACCACTGTAAATCTCTTTTCCGACTTCTAAAAATGACTTTGCCCAACAATTGTAATGACTTTGCCATCCACTGTTTATCACTAATCCGACCTCTAAAAATGACTTTGCCCAACAATTGTAATGACTTTGCCAACCACTGGTAATGACTTTGCCCACCACTGGTAATTACTTATCCGACCTCTAAAAATGACTTTTCTTAACAATTGTAATGACTTTGCCAACCACTGTAAATCTCTTTTCCGACATCTAAAAATGACTTTGCCATACAATTGTAATGACTTTGCCAACCACTGTTAATCACTTATCCGACCTCTAAAAATGACTTTGCCCAACAATTGTAATGACATTGCCAACCACTGTTAATCACTTATCCGACCTCTAAAAATGACTTTGCCAAACAATTGTAATGACTTTGCCAACCACTGTTAATCACTTGTCCGACCTCTAAAAATGACCTTACCCAACAATTGTAATGACTTTTCCAACCACTGGTAATCACTTATCCGACCTCTTAAAATGACTTTGCCCAACAATTGTAATGACTTTTCCAACCACTGTTAATCACTTATCCGACCTCTAAAAATGACTTTGCCCAACAATTGTAATAACTTTGCCAACCACTGTAAATCACTTATCCGGCCTCTAAAAATGACTTTGCCATACAATTGTAATGACTTTGCCAACCACTGTTAATCACTTATCCGACCTCTAAAAATGACTTTGCCCAACAATTGTAATGACATTGCCAACCACTGTTAATCACTTATCCGACCTCTAAAAATGACTTTGCCCAACAATTGAAATGACTTTGCCAAACACTGTTAATCACTTATCCGACCTCTAAAAATGACTTTGCCAACCACTGGTATTGACTTTGCCCACCACTGGTAGTCACTTATCCGACCTCTAAAAATGACTTTGCTTTACAATTGTAATGACTTTGCCAACCACTGGTATTGACTTTGCCCACCACTGGTAGTCACTTATCCGACCTCTAAAAATGACTTTGCTTAACAATTGTAATGACTTTGCCAACCACTGTTAATAGATTATCGGACCTCTAAAAATGACTTTGCCAAACAATTGTAATGACTTTGCCAAACAATTGTAATGACTTTGCCAACCACTGTAAATCTCTTTTCCGACATCTAAAAATGACTTTGCCATACAATTGTAATTACTTTGCCAACCACTGTTAATCACTTGTCCGGCCTCTAAAAATGACTTTGCCCAACAATTGTAATGACTTTTCCAACCACTGGTAATCACTTATCCGACCTCTAAAAATGACTTTGCTTAACAATTGTAATGACTTTGCCAACCACTGTAAATCTCTTTTCCGACATCTAAAAATGACTTTGCCATACAATTGTAATGACTTTGCCAACCACTGTTAATCACTTATCCGACCTCTAAAAATGACTTTGCCCAACAATTGTAATGACATTGCCAACCACTGTTAATCACTTATCCGACCTCTAAAAATGACTTTGCCAAACAATTGTAATGACTTTGCCAACCACTGTTAATCACTTGTCCGACCTCTAAAAATGACCTTACCCAACAATTGTAATGACTTTTCCAACCACTGGTAATCACTTATCCGACCTCTTAAAATGACTTTGCCCAACAATTGTAATGACTTTTCCAACCACTGTTAATCACTTATCCGACCTCTAAAAATGACTTTGCCCAACAATTGTAATAACTTTGCCAACCACTGTAAATCACTTATCCGGCCTCTAAAAATGACTTTGCCATACAATTGTAATGACTTTGCCAACCACTGTTAATCACTTATCCGACCTCTAAAAATGACTTTGCCCAACAATTGTAATGACATTGCCAACCACTGTTAATCACTTATCCGACCTCTAAAAATGACTTTGCCCAACAATTGAAATGACTTTGCCAAACACTGTTAATCACTTATCCGACCTCTAAAAATGACTTTGCCAACCACTGGTATTGACTTTGCCCACCACTGGTAGTCACTTATCCGACCTCTAAAAATGACTTTGCTTTACAATTGTAATGACTTTGCCAACCACTGGTATTGACTTTGCCCACCACTGGTAGTCACTTATCCGACCTCTAAAAATGACTTTGCTTAACAATTGTAATGACTTTGCCAACCACTGTTAATAGATTATCGGACCTCTAAAAATGACTTTGCCAAACAATTGTAATGACTTTGCCAAACAATTGTAATGACTTTGCCAACCACTGTAAATCTCTTTTCCGACATCTAAAAATGACTTTGCCATACAATTGTAATTACTTTGCCAACCACTGTTAATCACTTGTCCGGCCTCTAAAAATGACTTTGCCCAACAATTGTAATGACTTTTCCAACCACTGGTAATCACTTATCCGACCTCTTAAAATGACTTTGCCCAACAATTGTAATGACTTTTCCAACCACTGTTAATCACTTATCCGACCTCTAAAAATGACTTTGCCCAACAATTGTAATAACTTTGCCAACCACTGTTAATCACTTATCCGGCCTCTAAAAATGACTTTGCCCAACAATTGTAATGACTTTGCCAACCACTGTTAATCACTTATCCGACCTCAAAAAATGACTTTGCCCAACAATTGTAATGACTTTTCCAACCACTGTTTATCACTAATCCGACCTCTAAAAATGACTTTGCCCAACAATTGTAATGACTTTGCAAACCACTGGTAATGACTTATCCGACCTCTAAAAATGACTTTGCTCAACAATTGTAATGACTTTGCCAACCACTGGTAATCACTTATCCGACCTCTAAAAATGACTTTGCTTAACAATTGTAATGACTTTGCCAACCACTGTTAATCACTTATCCGACCTCTAAAAATCACTTTGCACAACAATTGTAATGACTTTGCCATCCACTGTTTATCACTAATCCGACCTCTAAAAATGACTTTGCCCAATAATTGTAATGACTTTGCCAACCACTGGTAATGACTTTGCCCACCACTGGTAATCACTTATCCGACCTTTAATAATGACTTTGCTTAACAATTGTAATGACTTTGCCAACCACTGTTAATCACTTATCCGACCTCTAAAAATGACTTTGCCCAACAATTGTAATGACTTTGCCAACCACTGTTAATCACTTATCCGACCTCTAAAAATGACTTTCCAAACAATTGCAATGACTTTGCCAACCACTATTAATCACTTGTCCGACCTCTAAAAATGACTTTGCCCAACAATTGTAATGACTTTTCCAACCACTGTTAATCACTTATCCGACCTCTAAAAATGACTTTGCCCAACAATTGTAATGACTTTGCCAACCACTGTTAATCGGTATCCGTTCATTTCGACAAGAATATTTCGACAAATTGTATTTCGACAAGTTAATTTAGACAAATTATATTTCGACAATATAATATTTAGACAAATAATCTTGTATTTCGACAAGTATTATTTCGACAAATAGTATTTAGACATAAGAAATCTCACTTGAATTTTTTTGTACTTTTTTTCAAACATGGATAATTTAATTAATAATTTCGAAAATCTAAGCCTAAATTTGATTAAATCGTCAAGAAAGAAAAAAGACGGATCTGATAGTTTTTTATTAATCGACGATAATTATTTTGAATATAAAAGTGGCTATCAATGCAAAGACGGCAAGATAACTTGGAGATGCAACAACACTCAATATCCGAATTGTCTCGGTTCAGTGTCAACCATTGGCCATAATAAACCAATTACATTTCTACATGAGCATGAGCATAATCAAACTATCAAAACAAAAGTAAAAGAAGTAACTTCACGAATGCGTACACTAGCAGAAACTCAGCCAGATACGAGACCGAGAAAAATCATTCTAGAAAGTCAAAAAAATGTAGAAGAAGAAGTAGCTGCACATTTACCAAGTTATAATGCAGCTAGACTAGTTTGTTCGCGTGCTCGAATTGATCCTTATGCTGAATATGAAATACCAGAGAACTTAAAATTTGTTTTACATGAAAACTTTAAAATTACGTCTAAATGCGACAAGTTTTTAGTTTACGATGAAACTATAGATGAAAATAACCGTATCTTAATATTTTCAACTGAAAGAAACTATCAACTTTTAAGTGATAATAGTAACTGGCTGTGTGATGGAACTTTCGATGCCGCTCCTTCAATTTTTAAACAGCTTTTTACATGTCATGTAATTAAAAATGGCAAGAATCTGCCTCTTGTATATGCACTACTTTGTAACAAATTACAAGAGACATATCATAAAGTTTTTGAATTTTTAAGTTCAAAAGTATCTTGCGCTCCAGTCAGCGTTACCAGTGACTTTGAATTAGCTATAACAAATTCGTTTGATGAAGTTTTTCCTACAGCTGAAATTTATGGATGTTTCTTTCATTTAAAAAAGTCGATTTGGCGAAAAATTCAAGAAAATGGACTAAGTGTTGCATATTGTGATTTAACTACTGGTGAAAATCTTATTAGACTATATTGTAAAATGTTAGCTTCTTTAGCTTTTGTTCCTCGTGATGACGTAGTTGATGCCTTTGTTATTATACAAGATGAAGCACCTAAAGAATTGAAAAAACTTTACACTTATTTTGAAGAAAATTATATTGGCACGAAAAGAAAAACCAAGGTTCCTAGTCGAAAAAAACCTAGATTCACCATAGATTGGAATTGCTACGACAGAACTAAAGCTGGTTTACCACGGACCAATAATAATTTGGAAGGGTGGCATAACGGACTTCAGTCTACTATCAAAGGTCATCCTCACTTGTTGAGCTTGATAGACAGTTTAAAATTGGAACAGGGAAACATGGAAAATAACTATGTTAAGTTGTCAACAGGCATTATAAATAAACGTAAACCAGTTTATGTTCGTTTCGAAGAGCAATTAAGTCAGCTAGTCGATAGTTATAATCAAGAGAAGTTAATTGATTATTTAAAAAGTATATCTTTATTGATTGATTTTTAATTTAGTATTTTTATTTGTCGAAAATTATGTCGAAACTTTTTTTTTGTGTCTAAATTTTTTTATGTCTAAATACTAATTGTCTAAAATTAATTTGTCGAAATAAACTTTGTCTAAAAATCTATTGGTCTAATTGTACTTGTCAAAAATTACCCGTCGAAATATAATTAGTCGAAATATTCTTGTCGAAATGATACAGATCCCTGTTAATCACTTATCCGACCTCTAAAAATGAATTTGCCAAACAATTGTAATGACTTTGCCAACCACTGTTAATCACTTGTCCGACCTCTAAAAATGAATTTGCCCAACAATTGTAATTACTTTGCCAACCACTGTTAATCACTTATCCGGCCTCTAAAAATGACTTTGCCCAACAATTGTAATGACTTTGCCAACCACTGTTAATAGATTATCGGACCTCTAAAAATGACTTTGCCCAACAATTGTAATAACTTTGCCAACCACTGTTAATCACTTATCCGGCCTCTAAAAATGACTTTGCCCAACAATTGTAATTACTTTGCCAACCACTGTTAATCACTTATCCGGCCTCTAAAAATGACTTTGCCCAACAATTGTAATGACTTTGCCAACCACTGTTAATAGATTATCGGACCTCTAAAAATGACTTTGCCAAACAATTGTAATGACTTTGCCAACCACTGTTAATCACTTATCCGACCTCTAAAAATGACTTTGCCCAACAATTGTAATGACTTTGCCATCCACTGTTTATCACTAATCCGACCTCTAATAATGACTTTGCTTAACAATTGTAATGACTTTGCCAACCACTGTTAATCGGCAAAATGTAATTTATTGTATATTTTTATATTTTTACATTTTTACATTTTTGAGAGAAAAAATAAAAATCTCCAAATCAAAAAATCTAAAAAAATTTTCATTCAAGAAAAGTAAAAATAAATTCGCAATTAATTAAAAGGGATTTTCCTCGGTTTTTACATTTAAATTTTTTTAAAACTCCTTTTTAAGTAATTGCGAATTTATTTTTACTTTTCTTGAATGAAAATTTTTTTTAGATTTTTTGATTTGGAGATTTTTATTTTTTCTCTCAAAAATGTAAAAATGTAAAAATATACAATAAATTTCATTTTGCCTGTTAATCACTTGTCCGACCTCTAAAAATGAATTTGCCCAACAATTGTAATTACTTTGCCAACCACTGTTAATCACTTATCCGGCCTCTAAAAATGACTTTGCCCAACAATTGTAATGACTTTGCCAACCACTGTTAATAGATTATCGGACCTCTAAAAATGACTTTGCCAAACAATTGTAATGACTTTGCCAACCACTGTTAATCACTTATCCGACCTCTAAAAATGACTTTGCCCAACAATTGTAATAACTTTGCCAACCACTGTTAATCACTTATCCGGCCTCAAAAAATGACTTTGCCCAACAATTGTAATGACTTTGCCAAAAACTGTTAATCACTTATCCGACCTCTAAAAATGACTTTGCCCAACAATTGTAATGACTTTGCCAAACACTGTTAATCACTTATCCGACCTCTAAAAATGACATTGCCAACCACTGGTAATGACTTTGCCCACCACTGGTAGTCACTTATCCGACCTTTAAAAATGACTTTGCTTAACAATTGGAATGACTTTGCCAACCACTGGTAATCACTTATCCGACCTCTAAAAATGACTTTGCTTAACAATTGTAATGACTTTGCCAACCACTGTTAATAGATTATCGGACCTCTAAAAATGACTTTGCCAAACAATTGTAATGACTTTGCCAACCTCTGTAAATTTCTTTTCCGACATCTAAAAATGACTTTGCCATACAATTGAAATGACTTTGCCAACCACTGTTTATCACTTGTCCGGCCTCTAAAAATGACTTTGCCAAACAATTGTAATGACTTTGCCAACCACTGTTAATCACTTGTCCGACCTCTAAAAATGAATTTGCCCAACAATTGTAATAGCTTTGCCAACCACCGTTAATCACTTATCCGGCCTCTAAAAATGACTTTGCCCAACAATTGTAATGACTTTTCCAACCACTGTTTATCACTAATCCGACCTCTAAAAATGACTTTGCCCAACAATTGTAATGACTTTGCCAACCACTGGTAATGACTTATCCGACCTCTAAAAATGACTTTGCTTAACATTTGTAATGACTTTGCCAACCACTGGTAATCACTTATCCGACCTCTAAAAATGACTTTGCTTAACAATTGTAATGACTTTGCCAACCACTGTTAATAGATTATCGGACCTCTAAAAATGACTTTGCCAAACATTTGTAATGACTTTGCCAACTACTGTAAATCTCTTTTCCGACATCTAAAAATGACTTTGCCCAACAATTGTAATTACTTTGCCAACCACTGTTAATCACTTATCCGGCCTCTAAAAATGACTTTGCCCAACAATTGTAATGACTTTGCCAACCACTGTAAATCTCCTTTCCGAAATCTAAAAATGACTTTGCCCAACAATTGTAATTACTTTGCCAACCACTGTTAATCACTTATCCGGCCTCTAAAAATGACTTTGCCCAACAATTGTAATTACTTTGCCAACCACTGTTAATCACTTATCCGGCCTCTAAAAATGACTTTGCCCAACAATTGTAATGACTTTGCCAACCACTGTAAATCTCCTTTCCGACATCTAAAAATGACTTTGCCCAACAATTGTAATTACTTTGCCAACCACTGTTAATCACTTATCCGGCCTCTAAAAATGACTTTGCCCAACAATTGTAATGACTTTGCCAACCACTGTTAATAGATTATCGGACCTCTAAAAATGACTTTGCCAAACAATTGTAATGACTTTGCCAACCACTGTTAATCACTTATCCGACCTCTAAAAATGACTTTGCCCAACAATTGTAATGACTTTGCCATCCACTGTTTATCACTAATCCGACCTCTAAAAATGACTTTGCCCAATAATTGTAATGACTTTGCCAACCACTGGTAATGACTTTGCCTACCACTGTTAATCACTTGTCCGACCTCTAAAAATGAATTTGCCCAACAATTGTAATAACTTTGCCAACCACCGTTAATCACTTATCCGGCCTCTAAAAATGACTTTGCCCAACAATTGTAATGACTTTGCCAACCACTGTTAATCACTTATCCGACCTCTAAAAATGACTTTCCAAACAATTGTAATGACTTTGCCAACCACTGTTAATCACTTGTCCGACCTCTAAAAATGAATTTGCCAAACAATTGTAATTACTTTGCCAACCACTGTTAATCACTTATCCGGCCTCTAAAAATAACTTTGCCCAACAATTGTAATGACTTTGCCAACCACTGTTAATAGATTATCGGACCTCTAAAAATGACTTTGCCAAACAATTGTAATGACTTTGCCAACCACTGTTAATCACTTATCCGACCTCTAAAAATTTCTTTGCCCAACAATTGTAATGACTTTGCCAACCACTGGTAATGACTTATCCGACCTCTAAAAATGACTTTGCTTAACAATTGTAATAACTTTGCCAACCACCGTTAATCACTGATCCGGCCTCTAAAAATGACTTTGCCCAACAATTGTAATGACTTTTGCAACCACTGTTTATCACTAATCCGACCTCTAAAAATGAATTTGCCAAACAATTGTAATGACTTTGCCAACCACTGTAAATTTCTTTTCCCACATCTAAAAATGACTTTGCCATACAATTGAAATGACTTTGCCAACCACTGTTTATCACTTGTCCGGCCTCTAAAAATGACTTTGCCAAACAATTGTAATGACTTTGCCAACCACCGTTAATCACTTATCCGACCTCTAAAAATGACTTTGCCAAACAATTGTAATGACTTTGCCAACCACTGTAAATTTCTTTTCCGACATCTAAAAATGACTTTGCCCAACAATTGTAATGACTTTGCCAACCACTGGTAATGACTTATCCGACCTCTAAAAATGAATTTGCCCAACAATTGTAATAACTTTGCCAACCACCGTTAATCACTTATCCGGCCTCTAAAAATGACTTTGCCCAACAATTGTAATGACTTTTCCAACCACTGTTTATCACTAATCCGACCTCTAAAAATGACTTTGCCCAACAATTGTAATGACTTTGCCAACCACTGGTAATTACTTATCCGACCTCTAAAAATGACTTTGCTTAACAATTGTAATAACTTTGCCAACCACCGTTAATCACTTATCCGGCCTCTAAAAATGACTTTGCCCAACAATTGTAATGACTTTTCCAACCACTGTTTATCACTAATCCGACCTCTAAAAATGACTTTGCCAAACAATTGTAATGACTTTGCCAACCACTGTAAATTTCTTTTCCGACATCTAAAAATGACTTTGCCATACAATTGAAATGACTTTGCCAACCACTGTTTATCACTTGTCCGGCCTCTAAAAATGACTTTGCCAAACAATTGTAATGACTTTGCCAACCACTGTTAATCACTTGTCCGACCTCTAAAAATGAATTTGCCCAACAATTGTAATAACTTTGCCAACCACCGTTAATCACTTATCCGGCCTCTAAAAATGACTTTGCCCAACAATTGTAATGACTTTTCCAACCACTGTTTATCACTAATCCGACCTCTAAAAATGACTTTGCCCAACAATTGTAATGACTTTGCCAACCACTGGTAATGACTTATCCGACCTCTAAAAATGACTTTGCTTAACAATTGTAATGACTTTGCCAACCACTGGTAATCACTTATCCGACCTCTAAAAATGACTTTGCTTAACAATTGTAATAACTTTGCCAACCACCGTTAATCACTTATCCGGCCTCTAAAAATGACTTTGCCCAACAATTGTAATGACTTTTCCAACCACTGTTTATCACTAATCCGACCTCTAAAAATGACTTTGCCCAACAATTGTAATGACTTTGCCAACCACTGGTAATGACTTATCCGACCTCTAAAAATGAATTTGCCCAACAATTGTAATAACTTTGCCAACGACCGTTAATCACTTATCCGGCCTCTAAAAATGACTTTGCCCAACAATTGTAATGACTTTTCCAACCACTGTTTATCACTAATCCGACCTCTAAAAATGACTTTGCCCAACAATTGTAATGACTTTGCCAACCACTGTTAATAGATTATCGGATCTCTAAAAATGACTTTGCCAAACAATTGTAATGACTTTGCCAACCACTGTAAATCTCTTTTCCGACATCTAAAAATGACTTTGCCCAACAATTGTAATGACTTTTCCAACCACAGTTAATCACTTATCCGACCTCTAAAAATCACTTTGCACAACAATTGTAATGACTTTGCCAACCACTGTTAATCACTTATCCGACCTCTAAAAATGACTTTGCCCAACAATTGTAATGACTTTGCCAACCACTATTAATTACTTATCCGACCTTAAAAAATGACTTTGCACAACAATTGTAATGACTTTGCCAACCACTGTTAATCACTTATCCGTCCTCTAAAAATGACTTTGCCCAACAATTGTAATGACTTTGCCAACCACTGTTAATAGATTATCGGACCTCTAAAAATGACTTTACCCAACAATTGTAATGACTTTGCCAACCACTGTAAATCTCTTTTCCGACATCTAAATATGTGTTTGCCCAACAATTGTAATAACTTTGCCAACCACCGTTAATCACTTATCCGGCCTCTAAAAATGACTTTGCCCAACAATTGTAACGACTTTGCCATCCACTGTTTATCACTAATCCGACCTCTAAAAATGACTTTGCCCAACAATTGTAATGACTTTGCCAACCACTGGTAATGACTTTGCCAACCACTGTTAATCACTTGTCCGGCCTCTAAAAATGACTTTGCCCAACAATTGTAATGACTTTTCCAACCACTGTTAATCACTTATCCGACCTCTAAGAATGACTTTGCCAAACAATTGTAATGACTTTGCCAACCACTGTTAATCACTTATCCGACCTCTAAAAATGACTTTGCCAAACAATTGTAATGACTTTGCCAACCACTGTTAATCACTTGTCCGACCTCTAAAAATGACTTTGCCCAACAATTGTAATGACTTTTCCAACCACTATTTATCACTTATCCGACCTCTAAAAATGACTTTGCCCAACAATTGTAATGACTTTGCCAACCACTGTTAATCACTTATCCGACCTCTAAAAATGAATTTGCCAAACAATTGTAATGACTTTGCCAACCACTGTTAATCACTTGTCCGACCTCTAAAAATGAATTTGCCCAACAATTGTAATTACTTTGCCAACCACTGTTAATCACTTATCCGGCCTCTAAAAATGACTTTGCCCAACAATTGTAATGACTTTTCCAACCACTGTTAATCACTTATCCGACCTCTAAAAATCACTTTGCGCAACAATTGTAATGACTTTGCCAACCACTGTTAATCACTTATCCGACCTCTAAAAATGACTTTGCTTAACAATTGTAATGACTTTGCCAACCACTGTTAATAGATTATCGGACCTCTAAAAATGAATTTGCCAAACAATTGTAATGACTTTGCCAACCACTGTAAATCTCTTCTCCGACATCTAAAAATGACTTTGCTCAACAATTGTAATGACTTTTCCAACCACTGTTAATCACTTATCCGACCTCTAAAAATGACTTTGCTTAACAATTGTAATGACTTTGCCAACCACTGTTAATAGATTATCGGACCTCTAAAAATAACTTTGCCAAACAATTGTAATGACTTTGCCAACCACTGTTAATCACTTGTCCGACCTCTAAAAATGAATTTGCCCAACAATTGTAATTACTTTGCCAACCACTGTTAATCACTTATTTGGCCTCTAAAAATGACTTTGCCCAACAATTGTAATGACTTTGCCAACCACTGTAAATCTCTTTTCCGACATCTAAAAATGACTTTGCTCAACAATTGAAATGACTTTTCCAACCACTGTTAATCACTTATCCGACCTCTAAAAATGACTTTGCTTAACAATTGTAATGACTTTGCCAACCACTGTTAATAGATTATCGGACCTCTAAAAATGACTTTGCCAAACAATTGTAATGACTTTGCCAACCACTGTAAATCTCTTTTCCGACATCTAAAAATGACTTTGCTCAACAATTGTAATGACTTTTCCAACCACTGTTAATCACTTATCCGACCTCTAAAAATCACATTGCACAACAATTGTAATGACTTTGCCAACCACTGTTAATCACTTATCCGACCTCTAAAAATGACTTTGCCCAACAATTGTAATGACTTTGCCAACCACTATTAATTACTTATCCGACCTTAAAAAATGACTTTGCACAACAATTGTAATGACTTTGCCAACCACTGTTAATCACTTATCCGTCCTCTAAAAATGACTTTGCCCAACAATTTTAATGACTTTGCCAACCACTGTTAATAGATTATCGGACCTCTAAAAATGACTTTGCCCAACAATTGTAATGACTTTGCCAACCACTGTAAATCTCTTTTCCGACATCTAAAAATGTATTTGCCCAACAATTGTAATAACTTTGCCAACCACCGTTAATCACTTATCCGGCCTCTAAAAATGACTTTGCCCAACAATTGTAATGACTTTGCCATCCACTGTTTATCACTAATCCGACCTCTAAAAATGACTTTGCCCTACAATTGTACTGACTTTGCCAACCACTGGTAATGACTTTGCCCACAACTGGTAATCACTTATCCGACCTCTAAAAATGACTTTGCTTAACAATTGTAATGACTTTGCCAACCACTGTTAATAGATTATCGGACCTCTAAAAATGACTTTGCCAAACAATTGTAATGACTTTGCCAACCACTGGTAACTACTTATCCGACCTCTAAAAATGACTTTGCTTAACAATTGTAATGACTTTGCCAACCACTGTTAATAGATTATCGGACCACTAAAAATGACTTTGCCAAACAATTGTAATGACTTCGCCAACCACTGTAAATCTCTTTTCCGACATCTAAAAATGACTTTGCCATACAATTGTAATGACTTTGCCAACCACTGTTAATCAATTATCCGACCTCTAAGAATGACTTTGCCAAACAATTGTAATGACTTTGCCAACCACTGTTAATCACTTGTCCGACCTCTAAAAATGAATTTGCCCAACAATTGTAATAACTTTGCCAACCACTGTTAATCACTTATCCAGCCTCTAAAAATGACTTTGCCCAACAATTGTAATGACTTTTCCAACCACTGTTAATCACTTATCCGACCTCAAAAAATCACTTTGCACAACAATTGTAATGACTTTGCCAACCACTGTTAATAGATTATCGGACCTCTAAAAATGACTTTTCCAACCACTGTTAATCACTTATCCGACCTCTAAAAATCACTTTGCGCAACAATTGTAATGACTTTGCCAACCACTGTTAATCACTTATCCGACCTCTAAAAATGACTTTGCTTAACAATTGTAATGACTTTGCCAACCACTGTTAATAGATTATCGGACCTCTAAAAATGAATTTGCCAAACAATTGTAATGACTTTGCCAACCACTGTAAATCTCTTTTCCGACATCTAAAAATGACTTTGCTCAACAATTGTAATGACTTTTCCAACCACTGTTAATCACTTATCCGACCTCTAAAAATGACTTTGCTTAACAATTGTAATGACTTTGCCAACCACTGTTAATAGATTATCGGACCTCTAAAAATGACTTTGCCAAACAATTGTAATGACTTTGCCAACCACTGTAAATCTCTTTTCCGACATCTAAAAATGACTTTGCTCAACAATTGTAATGACTTTTCCAACCACTGTTAATCACTTGTCCGGCCTCTAAAAATGACTTTGCCCAACAATTGTAATGACTTTTCCAACCACTGTTAATCACTTATCCGACATCTAAAAATGACTTTGCTCAACAATTGTAATGACTTTTCCAACCACTGTTAATCACTTATCCGACCTCTAAAAATGACTTTGCTTAACAATTGTAATGACTTTGCCAACCACTGTTAATAGATTATCGGACCTCTAAAAATGACTTTGCCAAACAATTGTAATGACTTTGCCAACCACTGTTAATCACTTGTCCGACCTCTAAAAATGAATTTGCCCAACAATTGTAATAACTTTGCCAACCACTGTTAATCACTTATCCAGCCTCTAAAAATGACTTTGCCCAACAATTGTAATGACTTTTCCAACCACTGTTAATCACTTATCCGACCTCAAAAAATCACTTTGCACAACAATTGTAATGACTTTGCCAACCACTGTTAATAGATTATCGGACCTCTAAAAATGACTTTTCCAACCACTGTTAATCACTTATCCGACCTCTAAAAATCACTTTGCGCAACAATTGTAATGACTTTGCCAACCACTGTTAATCACTTATCCGACCTCTAAAAATGACTTTGCTTAACAATTGTAATGACTTTGCCAACCACTGTTAATAGATTATCGGACCTCTAAAAATGAATTTGCCAAACAATTGTAATGACTTTGCCAACCACTGTAAATCTCTTTTCCGACATCTAAAAATGACTTTGCTCAACAATTGTAATGACTTTTCCAACCACTGTTAATCACTTATCCGACCTCTAAAAATGACTTTGCTTAACAATTGTAATGACTTTGCCAACCACTGTTAATAGATTATCGGACCTCTAAAAATGACTTTGCCAAACAATTGTAATGACTTTGCCAACCACTGTAAATCTCTTTTCCGACATCTAAAAATGACTTTGCTCAACAATTGTAATGACTTTTCCAACCACTGTTAATCACTTATCCGACCTCTAAAAATCACATTGCACAACAATTGTAATGACTTTGCCAACCACTGTTAATCACTTATCCGACCTCTAAAAATGACTTTGCCCAACAATTGTAATGACTTTGCCAACCACTATTAATTACTTATCCGACCTTAAAAAATGACTTTGCACAACATTTGTAATGACTTTGCCAACCACTGTTAATCACTTATCCGTCCTCTAAAAATGACTTTACCCAACAATTGTAATGACTTTGCCAACCACTGTTAATAGATTATCGGACCTCTAAAAATGACTTTGCCCAACAATTGTAATGACTTTGCCAACCACTGTAAATCTCTTTTCCGACATCTAAAAATGTATTTGCCCAACAATTGTAATAACTTTGCCAACCACCGTTAATCACTTATCCGGCCTCTAAAAATGACTTTGCCCAACAATTGTAATGACTTTGCCATCCACTGTTTATCACTAATCCGACCTCTAAAAATGACTTTGCCCTACAATTGTACTGACTTTGCCAACCACTGGTAATGACTTTGCCCACCACTGGTAATCACTTATCCGACCTCTAAAAATGACTTTGCTTAACAATTGTAATGACTTTGCCAACCACTGTTAATAGATTATCGGACCTCTAAAAATGACTTTGCCAAACAATTGTAATGACTTTGCCAACCACTGGTAACTACTTATCCGACCTCTAAAAATGACTTTGCTTAACAATTGTAATGACTTTGCCAACCACTGTTAATCACTTGTCCGGCCTCTAAAAATGACTTTGCCCAACAATTGTAATGACTTTTCCAACCACTGTTAATCACTTATCCGACATCTAAAAATGACTTTGCTCAACAATTGTAATGACTTTTCCAACCACTGTTAATCACTTATCCGACCTCTAAAAATGACTTTGCTTAACAATTGTAATGACTTTGCCAACCACTGTTAATAGATTATCGGACCTCTAAAAATGACTTTGCCAAACAATTGTAATGACTTTGCCAACCACTGTTAATCACTTGTCCGACCTCTAAAAATGAATTTGCCCAACAATTGTAATAACTTTGCCAACCACTGTTAATCACTTATCCAGCCTCTAAAAATGACTTTGCCCAACAATTGTAATGACTTTTCCAACCACTGTTAATCACTTATCCGTCCTCTAAAAATGACTTTGCCCAACAATTGTAATGACTTTGCCAACCACTGTTAATAGATTATCGGACCTCTAAAAATGACTTTTCCAACCACTGTTAATCACTTATCCGACCTCTAAAAATCACTTTGCGCAACAATTGTAATGACTTTGCCAACCACTGTTAATCACTTATCCGACCTCTAAAAATGACTTTGCTTAACAATTGTAATGACTTTGCCAACCACTGTTAATAGATTATCGGACCTCTAAAAATGAATTTGCCAAACAATTGTAATGACTTTGCCAACCACTGTAAATCTCTTTTCCGACATCTAAAAATGACTTTGCTCAACAATTGTAATGACTTTTCCAACCACTGTTAATCACTTATCCGACCTCTAAAAATGACTTTGCTTAACAATTGTAATGACTTTGCCAACCACTGTTAATAGATTATCGGACCTCTAAAAATGACTTTGCCAAACAATTGTAATGACTTTGCCAACCACTGTAAATCTCTTTTCCGACATCTAAAAATGACTTTGCTCAACAATTGTAATGACTTTTCCAACCACTGTTAATCACTTATCCGACCTCTAAAAATCACATTGCACAACAATTGTAACGACTTTGCCAACCACTGTTAATCACTTATCCGACCTCTAAAAATGACTTTGCCCAACAATTGTAATGACTTTGCCAACCACTATTAATTACTTATCCGACCTTAAAAAATGACTTTGCACAACATTTGTAATGACTTTGCCAACCACTGTTAATCACTTATCCGTCCTCTAAAAATGACTTTACCCAACAATTGTAATGACTTTGCCAACCACTGTTAATAGATTATCGGACCTCTAAAAATGACTTTGCCCAACAATTGTAATGACTTTGCCAACCACTGTAAATCTCTTTTCCGACATCTAAAAATGTATTTGCCCAACAATTGTAATAACTTTGCCAACCACCGTTAATCACTTATCCGGCCTCTAAAAATGACTTTGCCCAACAATTGTAATGACTTTGCCATCCACTGTTTATCACTAATCCGACCTCTAAAAATGACTTTGCCCTACAATTGTACTGACTTTGCCAACCACTGGTAATGACTTTGCCCACCACTGGTAATCACTTATCCGACCTCTAAAAATGACTTTGCTTAACAATTGTAATGACTTTGCCAACCACTGTTAATAGATTATCGGACCTCTAAAAATGACTTTGCCAAACAATTGTAATGACTTTGCCAACCACTGGTAACTACTTATCCGACCTCTAAAAATGACTTTGCTTAACAATTGTAATGACTTTGCCAACCACTGTTAATAGATTATCGGACCACTAAAAATGACTTTGCCAAACAATTGTAATGACTTCGCCAACCACTGTAAATCTCTTTTCCGACATCTAAAAATGACTTTGCCATACAATTGTAATTACTTTGCCAACCACTGTTAATCACTTGTCCGGCCTCTAAAAATGACTTTGCCCAACAATTGTAATGACTTTTCCAACCACTGTTAATCACTTATCCGACCTCTAAGAATGACTTTGCCAAACAATTGTAATGACTTTGCCAACCACTGTTAATCACTTGTCCGACCTCTAAAAATGAATTTGCCCAACAATTGTAATAACTTTGCCAACCACTGTTAATCACTTATCCAGCCTCTAAAAATGACTTTGCCCAACAATTGTAATGACTTTTCCAACCACTGTTAATCACTTATCCGACCTCTAAAAATCACCTTGCACAACAATTGTAATGACTTTGCCAACCACTGTTAATCACTTATCCGACCTCTAAAAATCACTTTGCGCAACAATTGTAATGACTTTGCCAACCACTGTTAATCACTTATCCGACCTCTAAAAATGACTTTGCTTAACAATTGTAATGACTTTGCCAACCACTGTTAATAGATTATCGGACCTCTAAAAATGACTTTGCCCAACAATTGTAATGACTTTGCCATCCACTGTTTATGACTAATCCGACCTCTAAAAATGACTTTGCCCTACAATTGTACTGACTTTGCCAACCACTGGTAATGACTTTGCCCACCACTGGTAATCACTTATCCGACCTCTAAAAATGACTTTGCTTAACAATTGTAATGACTTTGCCAACCACTGTTAATAGATTATCGGACCTCTAAAAATGACTTTGCCAAACAATTGTAATGACTTTGCCAACCACTGGTAACTACTTATCCGACCTCTAAAAATGACTTTGCTTAACAATTGTAATGACTTTGCCAACCACTGTTAATAGATTATCGGACCACTAAAAATGACTTTGCCAAACAATTGTAATGACTTCGCCAACCACTGTAAATCTCTTTTCCGACATCTAAAAATGACTTTGCCATACAATTGTAATGACTTTGCCAACCACTGTTAATCACTTGTCCGGCCTCTAAAAATGACTTTGCCCAACAATTGTAATGACTTTTCCAACCACTGTTAATCACTTATCCGACCTCTAAAAATCACTTTGCACAACAATTGTAATGACTTTGCCAACCACTGTTAATCACTTGTCCGACCTCTAAAAATGAATTTGCCCAACAATTGTAATAACTTTGCCAACCACTGTTAATCACTTATCCAGCCTCTAAAAATGACTTTGCCCAACAATTGTAATGACTTTTCCAACCACTGTTAATCACTTATCCGACCTCTAAAAATCACTTTGCACAACAATTGTAATGACTTTGCCAACCACTGTTAATCACTTATCCGACCTCTAAAAATCACTTTGCGCAACAATTGTAATGACTTTGCCAACCACTGTTAATCACTTATCCGACCTCTAAAAATGACTTTGCCCAACAATTGTAATAACTTTGCCAACCACTGTTAATCACTTATCCAGCCTCTAAAAATGACTTTGCCCAACAATTGTAATGACTTTCCAACCACTGTTAATCACTTATCCGACCTCTAAAAATCACTTTGCACAACAATTGTAATGACTTTGCCAACCACTGTTAATCACTTATCCGACCTCTAAAAATCACTTTGCGCAACAATTGTAATGACTTTGCCAACCACTGTTAATCACTTATCAAACCTCTAAAAATGACTTTGCTTAACAATTGTAATGACTTTGCCAACCACTGTTAATAGATTATCGGACCTCTAAAAATGAATTTGCCAAACAATTGTAATGACTTTGCCAACCACTGTAAATCTCTTTTCCGACATCTAAAAATGACTTTGCTCAACAATTGTAATGACTTTTCCGACCACTGTTAATCACTTATCCGACCTCTAAAAATGACTTTGCTTAACAATTGTAATGACTTTGCCAACCACTGTTAATAGATTATCGGACCTCTAAAAATGACTTTGCCAAACAATTGTAATGACTTTGCCAACCACTGTAAATCTCTTTTCCGACATCTAAAAATGACTTTGCTCAACAATTGTAATGACTTTTCCAACAACTGTTAATCACTTATCCGACCCATAAAAATCACATTGCACAACAATTGTAATGACTTTGCCAACCACTGTTAATCACTTATCCGACCTCTAAAAATGACTTTGCCCAACAATTGTAATGACTTTGCCAACCACTATTAATTACTTATCCGACCTTAAAAAATGACTTTGCACAACAATTGTAATGACTTTGCCAACCACTGTTAATCACTTATCCGTCCTCTAAAAATGACTTTGCCCAACAATTGTAATGACTTTACCAACCACTGTTAATAGATTATCGGACCTCGAAAAATGACTTTGCCCAACAATTGTAATGACTTTGCCAACCACTGTAAATCTCTTTTCCGACATCTAAAAATGTATTTGCCCAACAATTGTAATAACTTTGCCAACCACCGTTAATCACTTATCCGGCCTCTAAAAATGACTTTGCCCAACAATTGTAATGACTTTGCCATCCACTGTTTATCACTAATCCGACCTCTAAAAATGACTTTTGCCTACAATTGTACTGACTTTGCCAACCACTGGTAATGACTTTGCCTACCACTGGTAATCACTTATCCGACCTCTAAAAATGACTTTGCTTAACAATTGTAATGACTTTGCCATCCACTGTTTATCACTAATCCGACCTCTAAAAATGACTTTGCCCTACAATTGTACTGACTTTGCCAACCACTGGTAATGACTTTGCCCACCACTGGTAATCACTTATCCGACCTCTAAAAATGACTTTGCTTAACAATTGTAATGACTTTGCCAACCACTGTTAATAGATTATCGGACCTCTAAAAATGACTTTGCCAAACAATTGTAATGACTTTGCCAACCACTGGTAACTACTTATCCGACCTCTAAAAATGACTTTGCTTAACAATTGTAATGACTTTGCCAACCACTGTTAATAGATTATCGGACCACTAAAAATGACTTTGCCAAACAATTGTAATGACTTCGCCAACCACTGTAAATCTCTTTTCCGACATCTAAAAATGACTTTGCCATACAATTGTAATGACTTTGCCAACCACTGTTAATCACTTGTCCGGCCTCTAAAAATGACTTTGCCCAACAATTGTAATGACTTTTCCAACCACTGTTAATCACTTATCCGACCTCTAAGAATGACTTTGCCAAACAATTGTAATGACTTTGCCAACCACTGTTAATCACTTGTCCGACCTCTAAAAATGAATTTGCCCAACAATTGTAATAACTTTGCCAACCACTGTTAATCACTTATCCGGCCTCTAAAAATGACTTTGCCCAACAATTGTAATGACTTTTCCAACCACTGTTAATCACTTATCCGACCTCTAAAAATCACTTTGCACAACAATTGTAATGACTTTGCCAACCACTGTTAATAGATTATCGGACCTCTAAAAATGACTTTGCCCAACAATTGTAATGACTTTGCCAACCACTGTAAATCTCTTTTCCGACATCTAAAAATGTATTTGCCCAACAATTGTAATAACTTTGCCAACCACCGTTAATCACTTATCCGGCCTCTAAAAATGACTTTGCCCAACAATTGTAATGACTTTGCCATCCACTGTTTATCACTAATCCGACCTCTAAAAATGACTTTGCCTTACAATTGTACTGACTTTGCCAACCACTGGTAATGACTTTGCCCACCACTGGTAATCACTTATCCGACCTCTAAAAATGACTTTGCTTAACAATTGTAATGACTTTGCCAACCACTGTTAATAGATTATCCGACCTCTAAAAATGACTTTGCCCAACAATTGTAATGACTTTGCTAACCACTGTTAATCACTTATCCGACCTCTAAAAATGACTTTGCCATACAATTGTAATGACTTTGCCAACCACTGTTAATCACTTGTCCGGCCTCTAAAAATGACTTTGCCCAACAATTGTAATGACTTTTCCAACCACTGTTAATCACTTATCCGACCTCTAAGAATGACTTTGCCAAACAATTGTAATGACTTTGCCAACCACTGTTAATCACTTATCCGGCCTCTAAAAATGACTTTGCCCAACAATTGTAATGACTTTTCCAACCACTGTTAATCACTTATCCGACCTCTAAAAATCACTTTGCACAACAATTGTAATGACTTTGCCAACCACTGTTAATCACTTATCCGACCTCTAAAAATGACTTTGCCCAACAATTGTAATGACTTTGCCAACCACTGTTAATCACTTATCCGACCTCAAAAAATGACTTTGCCCAACAATTGTAATGACTTTTCCAACCACTGTTAATCACTTATCCGTACTCTAAAAATGACTTTGCCAAACAATTGTAATGACTTTGCCAACCACTGTTAATCACTTATCCGACCTCTAAAAATGACTTTGCCAAACAATTGTAATGACTTTGCCAACCACTGGTAATCACTTATCCGACTTCTAAAAATGACTTTGCTTAACAATTGTAATGACTTTGCCAACCACTGGTAATCACTTATCCGACCTCTAAAAATGACTTTGCTTAACAATTGTAATGACTTTTCCAACCACTGTTAATCACTTATCCGACCTCTAAAAATGACTTTGCCAAACAATTGTAATGACTTTGCCAACCACTGGTAATCACTTATCCGACTTCTAAAAATGACTTTGCTTAACAATTGTAATGACTTTGCCAACCACTAGTAATCACTTATCCGACCTCTAAAAATGACTTTGCCCATCAATTGTAATGACTTTTCCAACAACTGTTAATCACTTATCCGACCTCTAAAAATGACTTTGCCCAACAATTGTAATGACTTTGCTAACCACTGTTAATCACTTATCCGACCTCTAAAAATGACTTTGCCAAACAATTGAAATGACTTTGCCAACCACTGTTAATCACTTGTCCGACCTCTAAAAATGACTTTGCCCAACAATTGTAATGACTTTTCCAACCACTGTTAATCACTTATCCGACCTCTAAAAATGACTTTGCCCAACAATTGTAATGACTTTGCCAACCACTGTTAATCACTTATCCGACCTCTAAAAATGACTTTGCCAAACAATTGTAATGACTTTGCCAACCACTGGTAATCACTTATCCGACCTCTAAAAATGACTTTGCTTAACAATTGTAATGACTTTTCCAACCACTGTTAATCACTTATCCGACCTCTAAAAATGACTTTGCCCATCAATTGTAATGACTTTGCCAACCACTGGTAATCACTTATCCGACCTCTAAAAATGACTTTGCTCAACAATTGTAATGACTTTGCCAACCACTGTTAATCACTTATCCGACCTCTAAAAATGACTTTGCCCAACAATTGTAATGACTTTGCCAACCACTATTAATTACTTTTCCGACCTTAAAAAATGACTTTGCACAACAATTGTAATGACTTTGCCAACCACTGTTAATCACTTATCCGTCCTCTAAAAATCACTTTGCCCAACAATTGTAATGACTTTGCCAACCACTGTTAATAGATTATCGGACCTCTAAAAATGACTTTGCCCAACAATTGTAATGACTTTGCCAACCACTGTTAATCTCTTTTCCGACATCTAAAAATCACATTGCACAACAATTGTAATGACTTTGCCAACCACTGTTAATCACTTATCCGACCTCTAAAAATGACTTTGCCCAACAATTGTAATGACTTTGCCAACCACTATTAATTACTTTTCCGACCTTAAAAAATGACTTTGCACAACAATTGTAATGACTTTGCCAACCACTGTTAATCACTAATCCGTCCTCTAAAAATGACTTTGCCCAACAATTGTAATGACTTTGCCAACCACTGTTAATAGATTATCGGACCTCTAAAAATGACTTTGCCCAACAATTGTAATGACTTTGCCAACCACTAATAATCTCTTTTCCGACATCTAAAAATGTATTTGCCCAACAATTGTAATAACTTTGCCAACCACCGTTAATCACTTATCCGGCCTCTGAAAATGACTTTGCCCAACAATTGTAATGACTTTGCCAACCACTGTTAATCACTTATCCGACCTCTAAAAATGACTTTGCCCAACAATTGTAATGACCTAGCCAACCACTATTAATTACTTTTCCGACCTTAAAAAATGACTTTGCACAACAATTGTAATGACTTTGCCAACCACTGTTAATCACTTATCCGTCCTCTAAAAATGACTTTGCCCAACAATTGTAATGACTTTGCCAACCACTGTTAATAGATTATCGGACCTCTAAAAATGACTTTGCCCAACAATTGTAATGACTTTGCCAACCACTGTTAATCTCTTTTCCGACATCTAAAAATCACATTGCACAACAATTGTAATGACTTTGCCAACCACTGTTAATCACTTATCCGACCTCTAAAAATGACTTTGCCCAACAATTGTAATGACTTTGCCAACCACTATTAATTACTTTTCCGACCTTAAAAAATGACTTTGCACAACAATTGTAATGACTTTGCCAACCACTGTTAATCACTTATCCGTCCTCTAAAAATGACTTTGCCCAACAATTGTAATGACTTTGCCAACCACTGTTAATAGATTATCGGACCTCTAAAAATGACTTTGCCCAACAATTGTAATGACTTTGCCAACCACTAATAATCTCTTTTCCGACATCTAAAAATGTATTTGCCCAACAATTGTAATAACTTTGCCAACCACCGTTAATCACTTATCCGGCCTCTGAAAATGACTTTGCCCAACAATTGTAATGACTTTGCCATCCACTGTTTATCACTAATCCGACCTCTAAAAATGACTTTGCCCTACAATTGTACTGACTTTGCCAACCACTGGTAATGACTTTGCCCACCACTGGTAATCACTTATCCGACCTCTAAAAATGACTTTGCTTAACAATTGTAATGACTTTGCCAACCACTGGTAATCACTTATCCGACCTCTAAAAATGACTTTGCCTAACAATTGTAATGACTTTGCCAACCACTGTTAATAGATTATCGGACCTCTAAAAATGACTTTGCCAAACAATTGTAATGACTTCGCCAACCACTGTAAATCTCTTTTCCGACATCTAAAAATGACTTTGCCATACAATTGTAATGACTTTGCCAACCACTGTTAATCACTTATCCGGCCTCTAAAAATGACTTTGCCCAACAATTGTAATGACTTTTCCAACCACTGTTAATCACTTATCCGACCTCTAAGAATGACTTTGCCAAACAATTGTAATGACTTTGCCAACCAATGTTAATCACTTGTCCGACCTCTAAAAATGAATTTGCCCAACAATTGTAATAACTTTGCCAACCACTGTTAATCACTTATCCGACCTCTAAAAATGACTTTGCTTAACAATTGTAATGACTTTGCCAACCACTGTTAATAGATTATCGGACCTCTAAAAATGACTTTGCCAAACAATTGTAATGACTTCGCCAACCACTGTAAATCTCTTTTCCGACATCTAAAAATGACTTTGCCATACAATTGTAATGACTTTGCCAACCACTGTTAATCACTTGTCCGGCCTCTAAAAATGACTTTGCCCAACAATTGTAATGACTTTTCCAACCACTGTTAATCACTTATCCGTCCTCTAAAAATGACTTTGCCAAACAATTGTAATGACTTTGCCAACCACTGTTAATCACTTGTCCGACCTCTAAAAATGACTTTGCCCAACAATTGTAATGACTTTTCCAACCACTGTTAATCACTTATCCGGCCTCTAAAAATGACTTTGCCCAACAATTGTAATGACTTTGCCAACCACTGTTAATCACTTATCCGACCTCAAAAAATGACTTTGCCCAACAATTGTAATGACTTTGCCAACCACTGTTAATCACTTATCCGACCTCTAAAAATGACTTTGCCAAACAATTGTAATGACTTTGCCAACCACTGTTAATCACTAATCCGACCTCTAAAAATGACTTTGCCAACCACTGGTAATGACTTTGCCCACCACTGGTAATCACTTATCCGACTTCTAAAAATGACTTTGCTTAACAATTGTAATGACTTTGCCAACCACTGGTAATCACTTATCCGACCTCTAAAAATGACTTTGCTTAACAATTGTAATGACTTTTCCAACCACTGTTAATCACTTATCCGACCTCTAAAAATGACTTTGCCCATCAATTGTAATGACTTTGCCAACCACTGTTAATCACTAATCCGACCTCTAAAAATGACTTTGCCAACCACTGGTAATGACTTTGCCCACCACTGGTAATCACTTATCCGACTTCTAAAAATGACTTTGCCCATCAATTGTAATGACTTTTCCAACCACTGTTAATCACTTATCCGACCTCTAAAAATGACTTTGCCCAACAATTGTAATGACTTTGCCAACCACTGTTAATCACTTATCCGACCTCTAAAAATGACTTTGCCCAACAATTGTAATGACTTTGCCAACCACTGTTAATCACTTATCCGACCTCTAAAAATGACTTTGCCAAACAATTGTAATGACTTTGCCAACCACTGTTAATCACTTGTCCGACCTCTAAAAATGACTTTGCCCAACAATTGTAATGACTTTTCCAACCACTGTAAATCACTTATCCGACCTCTAAAAATGACTTTGCCCAACAATTGTAATGACTTTGCCAACCACTATTAATTACTTTTCCGACCTTAAAAAATGACTTTGCACAACAATTGTAATGACTTTTCCAACCACTGTTAATCACTTATCCGTCCTCTAAAAATGACTTTGCCCAACAATTGTAATGACTTTGCCAACCACTGTTAATAGATTATCGGACCTCTAAAAATGACTTTGCCCAACAATTGTAATGACTTTGCCAACCACTAATAATCTCTTTTCCGACATCTAAAAATGTATTTGCCCAACAATTGTAATAACTTTGCCAACCACCGTTAATCACTTATCCGGCCTCTGAAAATGACTTTGCCCAACAATTGTAATGACTTTGCCATCCACTGTTTATCACTAATCCGACCTCTAAAAATGACTTTGCCCTACAATTGTACTGACTTTGCCAACCACTGGTAATGACTTTGCCCACCACTGGTAATCACTTATCCGACCTCTAAAAATGACTTTGCTTAACAATTGTAATGACTTTGCCAACCACTGGTAGTCACTTATCCGACCTCTAAAAATGACTTTGCCTAACAATTGTAATGACTTTGCCAACCACTGTTAATAGATTATCGGACCTCTAAAAATGACTTTGCCAAACAATTGTAATGACTTCGCCAACCACTGTAAATCTCTTTTCCGACATCTAAAAATGACTTTGCCATACAATTGTAATGACTTTGCCAACCACTGTTAATCACTTGTCCGGCCTCTAAAAATGACTTTGCCCAACAATTGTAATGACTTTTCCAACCACTGTTAATCACTTATCCGACCTCTAAGAATGACTTTGCCAAACAATTGTAATGACTTTGCCAACCAATGTTAATCACTTGTCCGACCTCTAAAAATGAATTTGCCCAACAATTGTAATAACTTTGCCAACCACTGTTAATCACTTATCCGACCTCTAAAAATGACTTTGCTTAACAATTATAATGACTTTGCCAACCACTGTTAATAGATTATCGGACCTCTAAAAATGACTTTGCCAAACAATTGTAATGACTTCGCCAACCACTGTAAATCTCTTTTCCGACATCTAAAAATGACTTTGCCATACAATTGTAATGACTTTGCCAACCACTGTTAATCACTTGTCCGGCCTCTAAAAATGACTTTGCCCAACAATTGTAATGACTTTTCCAACCACTGTTAATCACTTATCCGTCCTCTAAAAATGACTTTGCCAAACAATTGTAATGACTTTGCCAACCACTGTTAATCACTTGTCCGACCTCCAAAAATGACTTTGCCCAACAATTGTAATGACTTTTCCAACCACTGTTAATCACTTATCCGGCCTCTAAAAATGACTTTGCCCAACAATTGTAATGACTTTGCCAACCACTGTTAATCACTTATCCGACCTCAAAAAATGACTTTGCCCAACAATTGTAATGACTTTGCCAACCACTGTTAATCACTTATCCGACCTCTAAAAATGACTTTGCCAAACAATTGTAATGACTTTGCCAACCACTGTTAATCACTAATCCGACCTCTAAAAATGACTTTGCCAACCACTGGTAATGACTTTGCCCACCACTGGTAATCACTTATCCGACTTCTAAAAATGACTTTGCTTAACAATTGTAATGACTTTGCCAACCACTGGTAATCACTTATCCGACCTCTAAAAATGACTTTGCTTAACAATTGTAATGACTTTTCCAACCACTGTTAATCACTTATCCGACCTCTAAAAATGACTTTGCCCATCAATTGTAATGACTTTGCCAACCACTGTTAATCACTAATCCGACCTCTAAAAATGACTTTGCCAACCACTGGTAATGACTTTGCCCACCACTGGTAATCACTTATCCGACTTCTAAAAATGACTTTGCCCATCAATTGTAATGACTTTTCCAACCACTGTTAATCACTTATCCGACCTCTAAAAATGACTTTGCTCAACAATTGTAATGACTTTGCCAACCACTGTTAATCACTTATCCGACCGCTAAAAATGACTTTGCCAAACAATTGTAATGACTTTGCCAACCACTGTTAATCACTTGTCCGACCTCTAAAAATGACTTTGCCCAACAATTGTAATGACTTTTCCAACCACTGTAAATCACTTATCCGACCTCTAAAAATGACTTTGCCCAACAATTGTAATGACTTTGCCAACCACTGGTAATCACTTATCCGACCTCTAAAAATGACTTTGCTTAACAATTGTAATGACTTTTCCAACCACTGTTAATCACTTATCAGACCTCTAAAAATGACTTTGCCAACCACTGGTAATGACTTTGCCCACCACTGGTAATCACTTATCCGGCTTCTAAAATAACTTTGCCCATCAATTGAAATGACTTTTCCAACAACTGTTAATTACTTATCCGACCTCTAAAAATGACTTTGCCCAACAATTGTAATGACTTTGCCAACCACTGTTAATCTCTTTTCCGACATCTAAAAATCACATTGCACAACAATTGTAATGACTTTGCCAACCACTGTTAATCACTTATCCGACCTCTAAAAATGACTTTGCCCAACAATTGTAATGACTTTGCCAACCACTATTAATTACTTTTCCGACCTTAAAAAATGACTTTGCACAACAATTGTAATGACTTTGCCAACCACTGTTAATCACTTATCCGTCCTCTAAAAATGACTTTGCCCAACAATTGTAATGACTTTGCCAACCACTGTTAATAGATTATCGGACCTCTAAAAATGACTTTGCCCAACAATTGTAATGACTTTGCCAACCACTAATAATCTCTTTTCCGACATCTAAAAATGTATTTGCCCAACAATTGTAATAACTTTGCCAACCACCGTTAATCACTTATCCGGCCTCTGAAAATGACTTTGCCCAACAATTGTAATGACTTTGCCATCCACTGTTTATCACTAATCCGACCTCTAAAAATGACTTTGCCCTACAATTGTACTGACTTTGCCAACCACTGGTAATGACTTTGCCCACCACTGGTAATCACTTATCCGACCTCTAAAAATGACTTTGCTTAACAATTGTAATGACTTTGCCAACCACTGGTAATCACTTATCCGACCTCTAAAAATGACTTTGCTTAACAATTGTAATGACTTTGCCAACCACTGTTAATAGATTATCGGACCTCTAAAAATGACTTTGCCAAACAATTGTAATGACTTCGCCAACCACTGTAAATCTCTTTTCCGACATCTAAAAATGACTTTGCCATACAATTGTAATGACTTTGCCAACCACTGTTAATCACTTGTCCGGCCTCTAAAAATGACTTTGCCCAACAATTGTAATGACTTTTCCAACCACTGTTAATCACTTATCCGACCTCTAAGAATGACTTTGCCAAACAATTGTAATGACTTTGCCAACCAATGTTAATCACTTGACCGACCTCTAAAAATGAATTTGCCCAACAATTGTAATAACTTTGCCAACCACTGTTAATCACTTATCCGACCTCTAAAAATGACTTTGCTTAACAATTGTAATGACTTTGCCAACCACTGTTAATAGATTATCGGACCTCTAAAAATGACTTTGCCAAACAATTGTAATGACTTCGCCAACCACTGTAAATCTCTTTTCCGACATCTAAAAATGACTTTGCCATACAATTGTAATGACTTTGCCAACCACTGTTAATCACTTGTCCGGCCTCTAAAAATGACTTTGCCCAGCAATTGTAATGACTTTTCCAACCACTGTTAATCACTTATCCGTCCTCTAAAAATGACTTTGCCAAACAATTGTAATGACTTTGCCAACCACTGTTAATCACTTGTCCGACCTCTAAAAATGACTTTGCCCAACAATTGTAATGACTTTTCCAACCACTGTTAATCACTTATCCGGCCTCTAAAAATGACTTTGCCCAACAATTGTAATGACTTTGCCAACCACTGTTAATCACTCATCCGACCTCAAAAAATGACTTTGCCCAACAATTGTAATGACTTTGCCAACCACTGTTAATCACTTATCCGACCTCTAAAAATGACTTTGCCAAACAATTGTAATGACTTTGCCAACCACTGTTAATCACTAATCCGACCTCTAAAAATGACTTTGCCAACCACTGGTAATGACTTTGCCCACCACTGGTAATCACTTATCCGACTTCTAAAAATGACTTTGCTTAACAATTGTAATGACTTTGCCAACCACTGGTAATCACTTATCCGACCTCTAAAAATGACTTTGCTTAACAATTGTAATGACTTTTCCAACCACTGTTAATCACTTATCCGACCTCTAAAAATGACTTTGCCCATCAATTGTAATGACTTTGCCAACCACTGTTAATCACTAATCCGACCTCTAAAAATGACTTTGCCAACCACTGGTAATGACTTTGCCCACCACTGGTAATCACTTATCCGACTTCTAAAAATGACTTTGCTTAACAATTGTAATGACTTTTCCAACCACTGTTAATCACTTATCCGACCTCTAAAAATGACTTTGCCCAACAATTGTAATGACTTTGCCAACCACTGTTAATCACTTATCCGACCTCTAAAAATGACTTTGCCAAACAATTGTAATGACTTTGCCAACCACTGTTAATCACTTGTCCGACCTCTAAAAATGACTTTGCCCAACAATTGTAATGACTTTTCCAACCACTGTAAATCACTTATCCGACCTCTAAAAATGACTTTGCCCAACAATTGTAATGACTTTGCCAACCACTGGTAATCACTTATCCGACCTCTAAAAATGACTTTGCTTAACAATTGTAATGACTTTTCCAACCACTGTTAATCACTTATCAGACCTCTAAAAATGACTTTGCCCATCAATTGTAATGACTTTGCCAACCACTGTTAATCACTAATCCGACCTCTAAAATGACTTTGCCAACCACTGGTAATGACTTTGCCCACCACTGGTAATCACTTATCCGGCTTCTAAAAATGACTTTGCCCATCAATTGTAATGACTTTTCCAACAACTGTTAATTACTTATCCGACCTCTAAAAATGACTTTGCCCAACAATTGTAATGACTTTGCTAACCACTGTTTATCACTTATCCGACCTCTAAAAATGACTTTGCCAAACAATTGTAATGACTTTGCCAACCACTGTTAATCACTTGTCCGACCTCTAAAAATGACTTTGCCCAACAATTGTAATGACTTTTCCAACCACTGTTAATCACTTATCCGACCTCTAAAAATGACTTTGCCCAACAATTGTAATGACTTTGCCAACCACTGTTAATCACTTGTCCGACCTCTAAAAATGAATTTGCCCAACAATTGTAATAACTTTGCCAACCACTGTTAATCACTAATCCGACCTCTAAAAATGACTTTGCCAACCACTGGTAATGACTTTGCCCACCACTGGTAATCACTTATCCGACTTCTAAAAATGACTTTGCCCATCAATTGTAATGACTTTTCCAACCACTGTTAATCACTTATCCGACCTCTAAAAATGACTTTGCCCAACAATTGTAATGACTTTGCCAACCACTGTTAATCACTTATCCGACCTCTAAAAATGACTTTGCCAAACAATTGTAATGACTTTGCCAGCCACTGTTAATCACTTGTCCGACCTCTAAAAATGAATTTTCCCAACAATTGTTATAACTTTGCCAACCACTGTTAATCACTTGTCCGACCTCTAAAAATGAATTTGCCCTACAATTGTAATAACTTTGCCAACCACTGTTAATCACTTATCCGGCCTCTAAAATGACTTTGCCCAACAATTGTAATGACTTTGCCAACCACTGTTAATCACTTATCCGACCTCTAAAAATGAATTTGCCCAACAATTGTAATAACTTTGCCAACCACTGTTAATCACTTATCCGACCTCTAAAAATGACTTTGCCCAACAATTGTAATGACTTTGCCAACCACTGTTAATCACTTATCCGACCTCTAAAAATGACTTTGCCAAACAATTGTAATGACTTTGCCAACCACTGTTAATCACTTGTCCGACCTCTAAAAATGAATTTGCCCAACAATTGTAATAACTTTGCCAACGACTGTTAATCACTTATCCGGCCTCTAAAAATGACTTTGCCCAACAATTGTAATGACTTTGCCAACCACTGTTAATCACTTGTCCGACCTCTAAAAATGAATTTGCCCAACAATTGTAATAACTTTGCCAACCACTGTTAATCACTAATCCGACCTCTAAAATGACTTTGCCAACCACTGGTAATGACTTTGCCCACCACTGGTAATCACTTATCCGACTTCTAAAAATGACTTTGCCCATCAATTGTAATGACTTTTCCAACCACTGTTAATCACTTATCCGACCTCTAAAAATGACTTTGCCCAACAATTGTAATGACTTTGCCAACCACTGTTAATCACTTATCCGACCTCTAAAAATGACTTTGCCAAACAATTGTAATGACTTTGCCAGCCACTGTTAATCACTTATCCGACCTCTAAAAATGAATTTGCCCAACAATTGTAATAACTTTGCCAACCACTGTTAATCACTTATCCGGCCTCTAAAAATGACTTTGCCCAGCAATTTTAATGACTTTGCCAACCACTGTAAATCTCTTTTCCGACATCTAAAAATGTATTTTCCCAACAATTGTAATAACTTTGCCAACCACCGTTAATCACTTATCCGACCTCTAAAAATGACTTTGCCCAACAATTGTAATGACTTTGCCATCCACTGTTAATCACTTATCCGACCTCTAAAAATGACTTTGCCAACCACTGGTAATGACTTTGCCCAACACTGGTAATCACTTATCCGACTTCTAAAAATGACTTTGCCCATCAATTGTAATGACTTTTCCAACCACTGTTAATCACTTATCCGACCTCTAAAAATGACTTTGCCCATCAATTGTAATGACTTTTCCAACCACTGTTAATCACTTATCCGACCTCTAAAAATGACTTTGCCCAACAATTGTAATGACTTTGCCATCCACTGTTAATCACTTATCCGACCTCTAAAAATGACTTTGCACAACAATTGTAATGACTTTGCCATCCACTGTTGATCACTTATCCGACCTCTTAAAATGACTTTGCCCAACAATTGTAATGACTTTGCCAGCCACTGGTAATGACTTTGTCCACCACTGGTAATCACTTATCCGACCTCTAAAAATGACTTTGCCCAACAGTTGTAATGACTTTTTCAACCACTGTTAATCACTAATCCGACCTCTAAAAATGACTTTGCCAACCACTGGTAATGACTTTGCCCAACACTGGTAATCACTTATCCGACTTCTAAAAATGACTTTGCCCATCAATTGTAATGACTTTTCCAACCACTGTTAATCACTTATCCGACCTCTAAAAATGACTTTGCCAAACAATTGTAATGACTTTGCCAGCCACTGTTAATCACTTGTCCGACCTCGAAAAATGAATTTGCCCAACAATTGTAATAACTTTGCCAACCACTGTTAATCACTTATCCGGCCTCTAAAAATGACTTTGCCCAGCAATTTTAATGACTTTGCCAACCACTGTAAATCTCTTTTCCGACATCTAAAAATGTATTTTCCCAACAATTGTAATAACTTTGCCAACCACCGTTAATCACTTATCCGACCTCTAAAAATGACTTTGCCCAACAATTGTAATGACTTTGCCATCCACTGTTAATCACTTATCCGACCTCTAAAAATGACTTTGCCAACCACTGGTAATGACTTTGCCCACCACTGGTAATCACTTATCCGACTTCTAAAAATGACTTTGCCCATCAATTGTAATGACTTTTCCAACCACTGTTAATCACTTATCCGACCTCTAAAAATGACTTTGCCCATCAATTGTAATGACTTTTCCAACCACTGTTAATCACTTATCCGACCTCTAAAAATGACTTTGCCCAACAATTGTAATGACTTTGCCATCCACTGTTAATCACTTATCCGACCTCTAAAAATGACTTTGCACAACAATTGTAATGACTTTGCCATCCACTGTTAATCACTTATCCGACCTCTTAAAATGACTTTGCCCAACAATTGTAATGACTTTGCCAGCCACTGGTAATGACTTTGCCCAACACTGGTAATCACTTATCCGACCTCTAAAAATGACTTTGCCCAACAATTGTAATGACTTTTTCAACCACTGTTAATCACTAATCCGACCTCTAAAAATGACTTTGCCAACCACTGGTAATGACTTTGCCCAACACTGGTAATCACTTATCCGACCTCTAAAAATGACTTTGCTTAACAATTGTAATGACTTTGCCAACCACTGGTAATCACTTATCCGACCTCTAAAAATGACTTTGCCAAACAATTGTAATGACTTTGCCAGCCACTGTTAATCACTTGTCCGACCTCTAAAAATGAATTTGCCCAACAATTGTAATAACTTTGCCAACCACTGTTAATCACTTATCCGGCCTCTAAAAATGACTTTGCCCAGCAATTTTAATGACTTTGCCAACCACTGTAAATCTCTTTTCCGACATCTAAAAATGTATTTTCCCAACAATTGTAATAACTTTGCCAACCACCGTTAATCACTTATCCGACCTCTAAAAATGACTTTGCCTAACAATTGTAATGACTTTGCCATCCACTGTTAATCACTTATCCGACCTCTAAAAATGACTTTGCCAACCACTGGTAATAACTTTGCCCACCACTGGTAATCACTTATCCGACTTCTAAAAATGACTTTGCCCATCAATTGTAATGACTTTTCCAACCACTGTTAATCACTTATCCGACCTCTAAAAATGACTTTGCCCATCAATTGTAATGACTTTTCCAACCACTGTTAATCACTTATCCGACCTCTAAAAATGACTTTGCCAACCACTGGTAATGACTTTGCCCAACACTGGTAATCACTTATCCGACTTCTAAAAATGACTTTGCCCATCAATTGTAATGACTTTTCCAACCACTGTTAATCACTTATCCGACCTCTAAAAATGACTTTGCCCATCAATTGTAATGACTTTTCCAACCACTGTTAATCACTTATCCGACCTCTAAAAATGACTTTGCCCAACAATTGTAATGACTTTGCCATCCACTGTTAATCACTTATCCGACCTCTAAAAATGACTTTGCACAACAATTGTAATGACTTTGCCATCCACTGTTGATCACTTATCCGACCTCTTAAAATGACTTTGCCCAACAATTGTAATGACTTTGCCAGCCACTGGTAATGACTTTGTCCACCACTGGTAATCACTTATCCGACCTCTAAAAATGACTTTGCCCAACAGTTGTAATGACTTTTTCAACCACTGTTAATCACTAATCCGACCTCTAAAAATGACTTTGCCAACCACTGGTAATGACTTTGCCCAACACTGGTAATCACTTATCCGACTTCTAAAAATGACTTTGCCCATCAATTGTAATGACTTTTCCAACCACTGTTAATCACTTATCCGACCTCTAAAAATGACTTTGCCCATCAATTGTAATGACTTTTCCAACCACTGTTAATCACTTATCCGACCTCTAAAAATGACTTTGCCCAACAATTGTAATGACTTTGCCATCCACTGTTAATCACTTATCCGACCTCTAAAAATGACTTTGCACAACAATTGTAATGACTTTGCCATCCACTGTTGATCACTTATCCGACCTCTTAAAATGACTTTGCCCAACAATTGTAATGACTTTGCCAGCCACTGGTAATGACTTTGTCCACCACTGGTAATCACTTATCCGACCTCTAAAAATGACTTTGCCCAACAGTTGTAATGACTTTTTCAACCACTGTTAATCACTAATCCGACCTCTAAAAATGATTTTGCCAATCACTGGTAATGACTTTGCCCACCACTGGTAATCACTTATCCGACCTCTAAAAATGACTTTGCTTAACAATTGTAATGACTTTGCCAACCACTGGTAATCACTTATCCGACCTCTAAAAATGACTTTGCCAAACAATTGTAATGACTTTGCCAGCCACTGTTAATCACTTGTCCGACCTCTAAAAATGAATTTGCCCAACAATTGTAATAACTTTGCCAACCACTGTTAATCACTTATCCGGCCTCTAAAAATGACTTTGCCCAGCAATTTTAATGACTTTGCCAACCACTGTTAATCACTTATCCGACCTCTAAAAATGACTTTGCCAACCACTGGTAATGACTTTGCCCACCACTGGTAATCACTTATCCGACTTCTAAAAATGACTTTGCCCATCAATTGTAATGACTTTTCCAACCACTGTTAATCACTTATCCGACCTCTAAAAATGACTTTGCCCATCAATTGTAATGACTTTTCCAACCACTATTAATCACTTATCCGACCTCTAAAAATGACTTTGCCCAACAATTGTAATGACTTTGCCATCCACTGTTAATCACTTATCCGACCTCTAAAAATGACTTTGCACAACAATTGTAATGACTTTGCCATCCACTGTTAATCACTTATCCGACCTCTTAAAATGACTTTGCCCAACAATTGTAATGACTTTGCCAGCCACTGGTAATGACTTTGTCCACCACTGGTAATCACTTATCCGACCTCTAAAAATGACTTTGCCCAACAATTGTAATGACTTTTTCAACCACTGTTAATCACTAATCCGACCTCTAAAAATGACTTTGCCAACCACTGGTAATGACTTTGCCCAACACTGGTAATCACTTATCCGACCTCTAAAAATGAATTTGCCCTACAGTTGTAATAACTTTGCCAACCACTGTTAATCACTTATCCGGCCTCTAAAAATGACTTTGCCCAACAATTGTAATGACTTTGCCAACCACTGTTAATCACTTATCCGACCTCTAAAAATGAATTTGCCCAACAATTGTAATAACTTTGCCAACCACTGTTAATCACTTATCCGGCCTCTAAAAATGACTTTGCCCAGCAATTTTAATGACTTTGCCAACCACTGTAAATCTCTTTTCCGACATCTAAAAATGTATTTTCCCAACAATTGTAATGACTTTGCCAACCACTGTTAATCACTTGTCCGACCTCTAAAAATGAATTTGCCCAACAATTGTAATAACTTTGCCAACCACTGTTAATCACTAATCCGACCTCTAAAAATGACTTTGCCAACCACTGGTAATGACTTTGCCCACCACTGGTAATCACTTATCCGACTTCTAAAAATGACTTTGCCCATCAATTGTAATGACTTTTCCAACCACTGTTAATCACTTATCCGACCTCTAAAAATGACTTTGCCCAACAATTGTAATGACTTTGCCATCCACTGTTAATCACTTATCCGACCTCTAAAAATGACTTTGCACAACAATTGTAATGACTTTGCCATCCACTGTTAATCACTTATCCGACCTCTTAAAATGACTTTGCCCAACAATTGTAATGACTTTGCCAGCCACTGGTAATGACTTTGTCCACCACTGGTAATCACTTATCCGACCTCTAAAAATGACTTTGCCCAACAATTGTAATGACTTTTTCAACCACTGTTAATCACTAATCCGACCTCTAAAAATGACTTTGCCAACCACTGGTAATGACTTTGCCCACCACTGGTAATCACTTATCCGACCTCTAAAAATGACTTTGCTTAACAATTGTAATGACTTTGCCAACCACTGGTAATCACTTATCCGACCTCTAAAAATGACTTTGCCAAACAATTGTAATGACTTTGCCAGCCACTGTTAATCACTTGTCCGACCTCTAAAAATGAATTTGCCCAACAATTGTAATAACTTTGCCAACCACCGTTAATCACTTATCCGACCTCTAAAAATGACTTTGCCCAACAATTGTAATGACTTTGCCATCCACTGTTAATCACTTATCCGACCTCTAAAAATGACTTTGCCAACCACTGGTAATGACTTTGCCCACCACTGGTAATCACTTATCCGACTTCTAAAAATGACTTTGCCCATCAATTGTAATGACTTTTCCAACCACTGTTAATCACTTATCCGACCTCTAAAAATGACTTTGCCCATCAATTGTAATGACTTTTCCAACCACTGTTAATCACTTATCCGACCTCTAAAAATGACTTTGCCCAACAATTGTAATGACTTTGCCATCCACTGTTAATCACTTATCCGACCTCTAAAAATGACTTTGCACAACAATTGTAATGACTTTGCCATCCACTGTTAATCACTTATCCGACCTCTTAAAATGACTTTGCCCAACAATTGTAATGACTTTGCCAGCCACTGGTAATGACTTTGCCAACCACTGGTAATGACTTATCCGACCTCTAAAAATGATTTTGCCCAACAATTGTAATGACTTTTTCAACCACTGTTAATCACTAATCCGACCTCTAAAAATGACTTTGCCAACCACTGGTAATGACTTTGCCCACCACTGGTAATCACTTATCCGACCTCTAAAAATGACTTTGCTTAACAATTGTAATGACTTTGCCAACCACTGGTAATCACTTATCCGACCTCTAAAAATGACTTTGCCAAACAATTGTAATGACTTTGCCAGCCACTGTTAATCACTTGTCCGACCTCTAAAAATGAATTTGCCCAACAATTGTAATAACTTTGCCAACCACTGTTAATCACTTATCCGGCCTCTAAAAATGACTTTGCCCAAAAATTTTAATGACTTTGCCAACCACTGTAAATCTCTTTTCCGACATCTAAAAATGTATTTTCCCAACAATTGTAATAACTTTGCCAACCACCGTTAATCACTTATCCGGCCTCTAAAAATGACTTTGCCCAACAATTGTAATGACTTTTCCAACCACTGTTAATCACTTATCCGACCTCTAAAAATGACTTTGCCCAACAATTGTAATGACTTTGCCAACCACTGTTAATCACTTATCCGACCTCTAAAAATGACTTTGCCAAACAATTGTAATGACTTTGCCAACCACTGTTAATCACTTGTCCGACCTCTAAAAATGAATTTGCATAACAATTGTAATAACTTTGCCAACCACTGTTAATCACTCATCCGACCTCTAAAAATGACTTTGCCAAACAATTTTAATGACTTTGCCAACCACTGTTAATCACTTGTCCGACCTCTAAAAATGACTTTGCCCATCAATTGTAATGACTTTGCCATCCAATGTTAACACTTATCCGACCTCTAAAAATGACTTTGCCCAACAATTGAAATGACTTTGCCATCCACTGTTAATCACTTATCCGACCTCTAAAAATGACTTTGCACAACAATTGTAATGACTTTGCCATCCACTGTTAATCACTTATCCGACCTCTAAAAATGACTTTGCCCAACAATTGTAATGACTTTGCCAACCACTGGTAATGACTTTGTCCACCACTGGTAATCACTTATCCGACCTCTAAAAATGACTTTGCTTAACAATTGTAATGACTTTACCAACCACTGGTAATGACTTATCCGACCTCTAAAAATGACTTTGCCCATCAATTGTAATGACTTTGCCAACCACTGTTAATCACTAATCCGACCTCTAAAAATTACTTTGCCAACCACTGGTAATGACTTTGCCCACCACTGGTAATCACTTATCCGACCTCTAAAAATGACTTTGCACAACAATTGTAATGACTTTGCCATCCACTGTTAATCACTTATCCGACCTCTTAAAATGACTTTGCCCAACAATTGTAATGACTTTGCCAGCCACTGGTAATGACTTTGTCCACCACTGGTAATCACTTATCCGACCTCTAAAAATGACTTTGCCCAACAATTGTAATGACTTTGCCAACCACTGTTAATCACTTATCCGACCTCTAAAAATGACTTTGCCAAACAATTGTAATGACTTTGCCAACCACTGTTAATCACTTGTCCGACCTCTAAAAATGAATTTGCATAACAATTGTAATAACTTTGCCAACCACTGTTAATCACTTATCCGGCCTCTAAAAATGACTTTGCCCAACAATTGTAATGACTTTGCCAACCACTGTTAATCACTTATCCGACCTCTAAAAATGAATTTGCCCAACAATTGTAATAACTTTGCCAACCACTGTTAATCACTTATCCGGCCTCTAAAAATGACTTTGCCCAGCAATTTTAATGACTTTGCCAACCACTGTAAATCTCTTTTCCGACATCTAAAAATGTATTTTCCCAACAATTGTAATGACTTTGCCAACCACTGTTAATCACTTGTCCGACCTCTAAAAATGAATTTGCCCAACAATTGTAATAACTTTGCCAACCACTGTTAATCACTAATCCGACCTCTAAAAATGACTTTGCCAACCACTGGTAATGACTTTGCCCACCACTGGTAATCACTTATCCGACTTCTAAAATGACTTTGCCCATCAATTGTAATGACTTTTCCAACCACTGTTAATCACTTATCCGACCTCTAAAAATGACTTTGCCCATCAATTGTAATGACTTTTCCAACCACTGTTAATCACTTATCCGACCTCTAAAAATGACTTTGCCCAACAATTGTAATGACTTTGCCATCCACTGTTAATCACTTATCCGACCTCTAAAAATGACTTTGCACAACAATTGTAATGACTTTGCCATCCACTGTTAATCACTTATCCGACCTCTTAAAATGACTTTGCCCAACAATTGTAATGACTTTGCCAGCCACTGGTAATGACTTTGTCCACCACTGGTAATCACTTATCCGACCTCTAAAAATGACTTTGCCCAACAATTGTAATGACTTTTTCAACCACTGTTAATCACTAATCCGACCTCTAAAAATGACTTTGCCAACCACTGGTAATGACTTTGCCCACCACTGGTAATCACTTATCCGACCTCTAAAAATGACTTTGCTTAACAATTGTAATGACTTTGCCAACCACTGGTAATCACTTATCCGACCTCTAAAAATGACTTTGCCAAACAATTGTAATGACTTTGCCAGCCACTGTTAATCACTTGTCCGACCTCTAAAAATGAATTTGCCCAACAATTGTAATAACTTTGCCAACCACCGTTAATCACTTATCCGACCTCTAAAAATGACTTTGCCCAACAATTGTAATGACTTTGCCATCCACTGTTAATCACTTATCCGACCTCTAAAAATGACTTTGCCAACCACTGGTAATGACTTTGCCCACCACTGGTAATCACTTATCCGACTTCTAAAAATGACTTTGCCCATCAATTGTAATGACTTTTCCAACCACTGTTAATCACTTATCCGACCTCTAAAAATGACTTTGCCCATCAATTGTAATGACTTTTCCAACCACTGTTAATCACTTATCCGACCTCTAAAAATGACTTTGCCCAACAATTGTAATGACTTTGCCATCCACTGTTAATCACTTATCCGACCTCTAAAAATGACTTTGCACAACAATTGTAATGACTTTGCCATCCACTGTTAATCACTTATCCGACCTCTTAAAATGACTTTGCCCAACAATTGTAATGACTTTGCCAGCCACTGTTAATGACTTTGCCAACCACTGGTAATGACTTATCCGACCTCTAAAAATGATTTTGCCCAACAATTGTAATGACTTTTTCAACCACTGTTAATCACTAATCCGACCTCTAAAAATGACTTTGCCAACCACTGGTAATGACTTTGCCCACCACTGGTAATCACTTATCCGACCTCTAAAAATGACTTTGCTTAACAATTGTAATGACTTTGCCAACCACTGGTAATCACTTATCCGACCTCTAAAAATGACTTTGCCAAACAATTGTAATGACTTTGCCAGCCACTGTTAATCACTTGTCCGACCTCTAAAAATTAATTTGCCCAACAATTGTAATAACTTTGCCAACCACTGTTAATCACTAATCCGGCCTCTAAAAATGACTTTGCCCAAAAATTTTAATGACTTTGCCAACCACTGTAAATCTCTTTTCCGACATCTAAAAATGTATTTTCCCAACAATTGTAATAACTTTGCCAACCACTGTTAATCACTTGTCCGACCTCTAAAAATGAATTTGCATAACAATTGTAATAACTTTGCCAACCACTGTTAATCACTCATCCGACCTCTAAAAATGACTTTGCCAAACAATTGTAATGACTTTGCCAACCACTGTTAATCACTTGTCCGACCTCTAAAAATGACTTTGCCCATCAATTGTAATGACTTTGCCATCCAATGTTAACACTTATCCGACCTCTAAAAATGACTTTGCCCAACAATTGTAATGACTTTGCCATCCACTGTTAATCACTTATCCGACCTCTAAAAATGACTTTGCACAACAATTGTAATGACTTTGCCATCCACTGTTAATCACTTATCCGACCTCTAAAAATGACTTTGCCAAACAATTGTAATGACTTTGCCAACCACTGGTAATGACTTTGTCCACCACTGGTAATCACTTATCCGACCTCTAAAAATGACTTTGCTTAACAATTGTAATGACTTTACCAACCACTGGTAATGACTTATCCGACCTCTAAAAATGACTTTGCCCATCAATTGTAATGACTTTGCCAACCACTGTTAATCACTAATCCGACCTCTAAAAATTACTTTGCCAACCACTGGTAATGACTTTGCCCACCACTGGTAATCACTTATCCGACCTCTAAAAATGACTTTGCCCAACAATTGTAATGACTTTGCCAACCACTGGTAATGACTTTGTCCACCACTGGTAATCACTTATCCGACCTCTAAAAATGACTTTGCTTAACAATTGTAATGACTTTGCCAACCACTGGTAATCACTTATCCGACAACTAAAAATGACTTTGCTTAACAATTGTAATGACTTTGCCAACCACTGTTAATAGATTATCGAACCTCTAAAAATGACTTTGCCAAACAATTGTAATGACTTTGCCAACAACTGTAAATCTCTTTTCCGACATCTAAAAATGACTTTGCCCAACAATTGTAATGACTTTTCCAACCACTGTTAATCACTTATCCGACCTCTAAAAATGACTTTGCCCATCAATTGTAATGACTTTGCCAACCACTGTTAATCACTAATCCGACCTCTAAAAATGACTTTGCCAACCACTGGTAATGACTTTGCCCACCACTGGTAATCACTTATCCGACTTCTAAAAATGACTTTGCTTAACAATTGTAATGACTTTGCCAACCACTGGTAATCACTTATCCGACCTCTAAAAATGACTTTGCTAAACAATTGTAATGACTTTTCCAACCACTGTTAATCACTTATCCGACCTCTAAAAATGACTTTGCCCATCAATTGTAATGACTTTGCCAACCACTGTTAATCACTAATCCGACCTCTAAAAATGACTTTGCCAACCACTGTTAATCACTTATCCGACCTCTAAAAATGACTTTGCCAAACAATTGTAATAACTTTGCCAACCACTGTTAATCACTTATCCGGCCTCTAAAAATGACTTTGCCCAACAATTGTAATGACTTTGCCAACCACTGTTAATCACTTATCCGACCTCAAAAAATGACTTTGCCCAACAATTGTAATGACTCCGCCAACCACTGTTAATCACTTATCCGACCTCTAAAAATCACTTTGCACAACAATTGTAATGACTTTTCCAACCACTGTTAATCACTTATCCGACTTCTAAAAATGACTTTGCCCATCAATTGTAATGACTTTTCCAACAACTGTTAATCACTTATCCGACCTCCAAAAATGACTTTGCCAAACAATTGTAATGACTTTGCCAACCACTGGTAATGACTTTGTCCACCACTGGTAATCACTTATCCGACCTCTAAAAATGACTTTGCTTAACAATTGTAATGACTTTACCAACCACTGGTAATGACTTATCCGACCTCTAAAAATGACTTTGCCCATCAATTGTAATGACTTTGCCAACCACTGTTAATCACTAATCCGACCTCTAAAAATTACTTTGCCAACCACTGGTAATGACTTTGCCCACCACTGGTAATCACTTATCCGACCTCTAAAAATGACTTTGCCCAACAATTGTAATGACTTTGCCAACCACTGGTAATGACTTTGTCCACCACTGGTAATCACTTATCCGACCTCTAAAAATGACTTTGCTTAACAATTGTAATGACTTTGCCAACCACTGGTAATCACTTATCCGACAACTAAAAATGACTTTGCTTAACAATTGTAATGACTTTGCCAACCACTGTTAATAGATTATCGAACCTCTAAAAATGACTTTGCCAAACAATTGTAATGACTTTGCCAACAACTGTAAATCTCTTTTCCGACATCTAAAAATGACTTTGCCCAACAATTGTAATGACTTTTCCAACCACTGTTAATCACTTATCCGACCTCTAAAAATGACTTTGCCCATCAATTGTAATGACTTTGCCAACCACTGTTAATCACTAATCCGACCTCTAAAAATGACTTTGCCAACCACTGGTAATGACTTTGCCCACCACTGGTAATCACTTATCCGACTTCTAAAAATGACTTTGCTTAACAATTGTAATGACTTTGCCAACCACTGGTAATCACTTATCCGACCTCTAAAAATGACTTTGCTAAACAATTGTAATGACTTTTCCAACCACTGTTAATCACTTATCCGACCTCTAAAAATGACTTTGCCCATCAATTGTAATGACTTTGCCAACCACTGTTAATCACTAATCCGACCTCTAAAAATGACTTTGCCAACCACTGTTAATCACTTATCCGACCTCTAAAAATGACTTTGCCAAACAATTGTAATAACTTTGCCAACCACTGTTAATCACTTATCCGGCCTCTAAAAATGACTTTGCCCAACAATTGTAATGACTTTGCCAACCACTGTTAATCACTTATCCGACCTCAAAAATGACTTTGCCCAACAATTGTAATGACTCTGCCAACCACTGTTAATCACTTATCCGACCTCTAAAAATCACTTTGCACAACAATTGTAATGACTTTTCCAACCACTGTTAATCACTTATCCGACTTCTAAAAATGACTTTGCCCATCAATTGTAATGACTTTTCCAACAACTGTTAATCACTTATCCGACCTCCAAAAATGACTTTGCCAAACAATTGTAATGACTTTGCCAACCACTGTTAATCACTTATCCGACCTCTAAAAATGACTTTGCCAAACAATTGTAATGACTTTGCCAACCACTGTTAATCACTTGTCCGACCTCTAAAAATGACTTTGCCCAACAATTGTAATAACTTTGCCAACCACTGTTAATCACTTATCCGACCTCTAAAAATGACTTTGCCAAACAATTGTAATGACTTTGCCAACCACTGTTAATCACTCATCCGACCTCTAAAAATGACTTTGCCAAACAATTGTAATGACTTTGCCAACCACTGTTAATCACTTGTCCGACCTCTAAAAATGAATTTGCCCAACAATTGTAATAACTTTGCCAACCACTGTTAATCACTTATCCGGCCTCTAAAAATGACTTTGCCCATCAATTGTAATGACTTTGCCAACCACTGTTAATCACTTATCCGACCTCTAAAAATGAATTTGCCCAACAATTGTAATAACTTTGCCAACCACTGTTAATCACTTATCCGACCTCTAAAAATGACTTTGCCCAACAATTGTAATAACTTTGCCAACCACTGTTAATCACTTATCCGGCCTCTAAAAATGACTTTGCCCATCAATTGTAATGACTTTGCCAACCACTGTTAATCACTAATCCGGCCTCTAAAAATGACTTTGCCCAACAATTGTAATGACCTTGCCAACCACTGTTAATCACTTGTCCGACCTCTAAAAATGAATTTGCCCAACAATTGTAATGACTTGGCCAACCACTGTTAATCACTTATCCGACCTCTAAAAATGACTTTGCCCAACAATTGTAATGACTTTGCCATCCACTGTTAATCACTTATCCGACCTCTAAAAATGACTTTGCCCAACAATTGTAATGACTTTGCCAACCACTGTTAGTCACTTATCCGACCTCTAAAATGACTTTGCCAAACAATTGTAATGACTTTGCCAGCCACTGTTAATCACTTGTCCGAACTCTAAAAATGAATTTGCCCAACAATTGGAATAACTTTGCCAACCACTGTTAATCACTTATCCGGCCTCTAAAAATGACTTTGCCCAGCAATTTTAATGACTTTGCCAAACACTGTAAATCTCTTTTCCGACATCTAAAAATGTATTTTCCCAACAATTGTAATAACTTTGCCAACCACCGTTAATCACTTATCCGGCCTCTAAAAATGACTTTGCCCAACAATTGTAATGACTTTGCCAACCACTGTTAATCACTTATCCGACCTCAAAAAATGACTTTGCCCAACAATTGTAATGACTCTGCCAACCACTGTTAATCACTTATCCGACCTCTAAAAATCACTTTGCCAAACAATTGTAATGACTTTGCCAACCACTGTTAATCACTTATCCGACCTCTAAAAATGACTTTGCCCATCAATTGTAATGACTTTGCCAACCACTGTTAATCACTTGTCCGACCTCTAAAAATGACTTTGCCCAACAATTGTAATGACTTTGCCATCCACTGTTAATCACTTATCCGACCTCTAAAAATGACTTTGCCCAACAATTGTAATGACTTTGCCATCCACTGTTAATCACTTATCCGACCTCTAAAAATGACTTTGCCCAACAATTGTAATGACTTTGCCATCCAATGTTAATCACTTATCCGACCTCTAAAAATGACTTTGCCCATCAATTGTAATGACTTTGCCATCCACTGTTAATCACTTATCCGACCTCTAAAATGACTTTGCCCAACAATTGTAATGACTTTGCCAACAACTGTTAATCACTTATCCGACCTCTAAAAATGACTTTGCCAAACAATTGTAATGACTTTGCCAACCACTGTTAATCACTTGTCCGACCTCTAAAAATGACTTTGCCCAACAATTGTAATGACTTTTCCAACCACTGTTAATCACTTATCCGACCTCTAAAAATCACTTTGCACAACAATTGTAATGACTTGGCCAACCACTGTTAATCACTTATCCGACCTCTAAAAATGACTTTGCCCAACAATTGTAATGACTTTGCCATCCACTGTTAATCACTTATCCGACCTCTAAAAATGACTTTGCCCAACAATTGTAATGACTTTGCCATCCACTGTTAATCACTTATCCGACCTCTAAAAATGACTTTGCCCAACAATTGTAATGACTTTGCCAACCACTGTTAATCACTTATCCGACCTCTAAAAATGACTTTGCCAAACAATTGTAATGACTTTGCCAACCACTGTTAATCACTTGTCCGACCTCTAAAAATGAATTTGCCCAACAATTGTAATAACTTTGCCAATCACTGTTAATCACTTATCCGGCCTCTAAAAATGACTTTGCACAACAATTGTAATGACTTGGCCAACCACTGTTAATCACTTATCCGACCTCTAAAAATGACTTTGCCCATCAATTGTAATGACTTTGCCATCCACTGTTAATCACTTATCCGACCTCTAAAAATGACTTTGCCCAACAATTGTAATGACTTTGCCAACCACTGTTAATCACTTATCCGACCTCTAAAAATGACTTTGCCAAACAATTGTAATGACTTTGCCAACCACTGTTAATCACTTGTCCGACCTCTAAAAATGAATTTGCCCAACAATTGTAATAACTTTGCCAACCACTGTTAATCACTTATCCGGCCTCTAAAAATGACTTTGCCCAACAATTGTAATGACTTTTCCAACCACTGTTAATCACTTATCCGACCTCTAAAAATCACTTTGCACAACAATTGTAATGACTTGGCCAACCACTGTTAATCACTTATCCGACCTCTAAAAATGACTTTGCCCAACAATTGTAATGACTTTGCCATCCACTGTTAATCACTTATCCGACCTCTAAAAATGACTTTGCCCAACAATTGTAATGACTTTGCCATCCACTGTTAATCACTTATCCGACCTCTAAAAATGACTTTGCCCAACAATTGTAATGACTTTGCCATCCAATGTTAATCACTTATCCGACCTCTAAAAATGACTTTGCCCATCAATTGTAATGACTTTGCCATCCACTGTTAATCACTTATCCGACCTCTAAAAATGACTTTGCACAACAATTGTAATGACTTTGCCATCCACTGTTAATCACTTATCCGACCTCTAAAAATGACTTTGCCCAACAATTGTAATGACTTTGCCAACCACTGGTAATGACTTTGTCCACCACTGGTAATCACTTATCCGACCTCTAAAAATGACTTTGCTTAACAATTGTAATGACTTTGCCAAGCACTGGTAATGACTTATCCGACCTCTAAAAATGACTTTGCCCAACAATTGTAATGACTTTGCCATCCAATGTTAATCACTTATCCGACCTCTAAAAATGACTTTGCCCATCAATTGTAATGACTTTGCCATCCACTGTTAATCACTTATCCGACCTCTAAAAATGACTTTGCCCAACAATTGTAATGACTTTGCCAACCACTGTAAATCACTTATCCGACCTCTAAAAATGACTTTGCCAAACAATTGTAATGACTTTGCCAACCACTGTTAATCACTTGTCCGACCTCTAAAAATGAATTTGCCCAACAATTGTAATAACTTTGCCAACCACTGTTAATCACTTATCCGGCCTCTAAAAATGACTTTGCCAAACAATTGTAATGACTTTGCCAACCACTGTTAATCACTTATCCGACCTCTAAAAATCACTTTGCACAACAATTGTAATGACTTGGCCAACCACTGTTAATCACTTATCCGAACTCTAAAAATGACTTTGCCCAACAATTGTAATGACTTTGCCATCCACTGTTAATCACTTATCCGACCTCAAAAAATGACTTTGCCCAACAATTGTAATGACTTTGCCATCCACTGTTAATCACTTATCCGACCTCTAAAAATGACTTTGCCCAACAATTGTAATGACTTTGCCATCCAATGTTAATCACTTATCCGACCTCTAAAAATGACTTTGCCCATCAATTGTAATGACTTTGCCATCCACTGTTAATCACTTATCCGACCTCTAAAAATGACTTTGCACAACAATTGTAATGACTTTGCCATCCACTGTTAATCACTTATCCGACCTCTAAAAATGACTTTGCCCAACAATTGAAATGACTTTGCCAACCACTGGTAATGACTTTGTCCACCACTGGTAATCACTCATCCGACCTCTAAAAATGACTTTGCCCAACAATTGTAATGACTTTGCCAACCACTGTTAATCACTTATCCGACCTCTAAAAATGACTTTGCCAAACAATTGTAATGACTTTGCCAACCACTGTTAATCACTCGTCCGACCTCTAAAAATGAATTTGCCCAACAATTGTAATAACTTTGCCGACCACTGTTAATCACTTATCCGGCCTCTAAAAATGACTTTGCCCAACAATTGTAATGACTTTTCCAACCACTGTTAATCACTTATCCGACCTCTAAAAATCACTTTGCACAACAATTGTAATGACTTGGCCAACCACTGTTAATCACTTATCCGACCTCTAAAAATGACTTTGCCCAACAATTGTAATGACTTTGCCATCCACTGTTAATCACTTATCCGACCTCTAAAAATGACTTTGCCCAACAATTGTAATGACTTTGCCATCCACTGTTAATCACTTATCCGACCTCTAAAAATGACTTTGCCCAACAATTGTAATGACTTTGCCATCCAATGTTAATCACTTATCCGACCTCTAAAAATGACTTTGCCCATCAATTGTAATGACTTTGCCATCCACTGTTAATCACTTATCCGACCTCTAAAAATGACTTTGCACAACAATTGTAATGACTTTGCCATCCACTGTTAATCACTTATCCGACCTCTAAAAATGACTTTGCCCAACAATTGTAATGACTTTGCCGACCACTGGTAATGACTTTGTCCACCACTGGTAATCACTTATCCGACCTCTAAAAATGACTTTGCTTAACAATTGTAATGACTTTGCCAAGCACTGGTAATGACTTATCCGACCTCTAAAAATGACTTTGCCCAACAATTGTAATGACTTTTTCAACCACTGTTAATCACTAATCCGACCTCTAAAAATGACTTTGCCAACCACTGGTAATGACTTTGCCCACCACTGGTAATCACTTATCCGACCTCTAAAAATGACTTTGCTTAACAATTGTAATGACTTTGCCAACCACTGGTAATCACTTATCCGACCTCTAAAAATGACTTTGCCAAACAATTGTAATAACTTTGCCAGCCACTGTTAATCACTTGTCCGACCTCTAAAAATGAATTTGCCCAACAATTGTAATAACTCTGCCAACCACTGTTAATCACTTATCCAGCCTCTAAAAATGACTTTGCCCAACAATTTTAATGACTTTGCCAACCACTGTAAATCTCTTTTCCGACATCTAAAAATGTATTTTCCCAACAATTGTAATAACTTTGCCAACCACCGTTAATCACTTATCCGGCCTCTGAAAATGACTTTGCCCAACAATTGTAATGACTTTTCCAACCACTGTTAATCACTTATCCGACCTCTAAAAATGACTTTGCCCAACAATTGTAATGACTTTGCCAACCACTGTTAATCACTTATCCGACCTCGAAAAATGACTTTGCCAAACAATTGTAATGACTTTGCCAACCACTGTTAATCACTTGTCCGACCTCTAAAAATGAATTTGCCCAACAATTGTAATGACTTTGCCATCCACTGTTAATCACTTATCCGACCTCTAAAAATGACTTTGCCCAACAATTGTAATGACTTTGCCATCCAATGTTAATCACTTATCCGACCTCTAAAAATGACTTTGCCCATCAATTGTAATGACTTTGCCATCCACTGTTAATCACTTATCCGACCTCTAAAAATGACTTTGCACAACAATTGTAATGACTTTGCCATCCACTGTTAATCACTTATCCGACCTCTAAAAATGACTTTGCCCAACAATTGTAATGACTTTGCCAACCACTGGTAATGACTTTGTCCACCACTGGTAATCACTTATCCGACCTCTAAAAATGACTTTGCTTAACAATTGTAATGACTTTGCAAAGCACTGGTAATGACTTATCCGACCTCTAAAAATGACTTTGCCCAACAATTGTAATGACTTTTTCAACCACTGTTAATCACTAATCCGACCTCTAAAAATGACTTTGCCAACCACTGGTAATGACTTTGCCCACCACTGGTAATCACTTATCCGACCTCTAAAAATGACTTTGCCCAACAATTGTAATGACTTTGCCAACCACTGTTAATCACTTATCCGACCTCTAAAAATGACTTTGCCAAACAATTGTAATGACTTTGCCAACCACTGTTAATCACTTGTCCGACCTCTAAAAATGAATTTGCCCAACAATTGTAATAACTTTGCCATCCACTGTTAATCACTTATCCGACCTCTAAAAATGACTTTGCACAACAATTGTAATGACTTTGCCATCCACTGTTAATCACTTATCCGACCTCTAAAAATGACTTTGCCCAACAATTGTAATGACTTTGCCAACCACTGGTAATGACTTTGTCCACCACTGGTAATCACTTATCCGACCTCTAAAAATGACTTTGCTTAACAATTGTAATGACTTTGCCAAGCACTGGTAATGACTTATCCGACCTCTAAAAATGACTTTGCCCAACAATTGTAATGACTTTTTCAACCACTGTTAATCACTAATCCGACCTCTAAAAATGACTTTGCCAACCACTGGTAATGACTTTGCCCAACACTGGTAATCACTTATCCGACCTCTAAAAATGACTTTGCTTAACAATTGTAATGACTTTGCAAACCACTGGTAATCACTTATCCGACCTCTAAAAATGACTTTGCCAAACAATTGTAATAACTTTGCCAGCCATTGTTAATCACTTGTCCGACCTCTAAAAATGAATTTGCCCAACAATTGTAATAACTTTGCCAACCACTGTTAATCACTTATCCGGCCTCTAAAAATGACTTTGCCCAACAATTTTAATGACTTTGCCAACCACTGTAAATCTCTTTTCCGACATCTAAAAATGTATTTTCCCAACAATTGTAATAACTTTGCCAACCACCGTTAATCACTTATCCGGCCTCTGAAAATGACTTTGCCCAACAATTGTAATGACTTTTCCAACCACTGTTAATCACTTATCCGACCTCTAAAAATGACTTTGCCCAACAATTGTAATGACTTTGCCAACCACTGTTAATCACTTATCCGACCTCTAAAAATGACTTTGCCAAACAATTGTAATGACTTTGCCAACCACTGTTAATCACTTATCCGACCTCTAAAAATGACTTTGCCCAACAATTTTAATAACTTTGCCAGCCACTGTTAATCACTTGTCCGACCTCTAAAATGAATTTGCCCAACAATTGTAATAACTTTGCCATCCACTGTTAATCACTTATCCGACCTCTAAAAATGACTTTGCCCAACAATTGTAATGACTTTGCCATCCAATGTTAATCACTTATCCGACCTCTAAAAATGACTTTGCCCATCAATTGTAATGACTTTGCCATCCACTGTTAATTACTTATCCGACCTCTAAAAATGACTTTGCACAACAATTGTAATGACTTTGCCATCCACTGTTAATCACTTATCCGACCTCTAAAAATGACTTTGCCCAACAATTGTAATGACTTTGCCAACCACTGGTAATGACTTTGTCCACCACTGGTAATCACTTATCCGACCTCTAAAAATGACTTTGCTTAACAATTGTAATGACTTTGCCAAGCACTGGTAATGACTTATCCGACCTCTAAAAATGACTTTGCCCAACAATTGTAATGACTTTTTCAACCACTGTTAATCACTAATCCGACCTCTAAAAATGACTTTGCCAACCACTGGTAATGACTTTGCCCACCACTGGTAATCCCTTATCCGACCTCTAAAAATGACTTTGCTTAACAATTGTAATGACTTTGCCAACCACTGGTAATCACTTATCCGACCTCTAAAAATGACTTTGCCCAACAATTTTAATAACTTTGCCAGCCACTGTTAATCACTTGTCCGACCTCTAAAAATGAATTTGCCCAACAATTGTAATAACTTTGCCAACCACTGTTAATCACTTATCCGGCCTCTAAAAATGACTTTGCCCAACAATTTTAATGACTTTGCCAACCACTGTAAATCTCTTTTCCGACATCTAAAAATGTATTTTCCCAACAATTGTAATAACTTTGCCAACCACCGTTAATCACTTATCCGGCCTCTGAAAATGACTTTGCCCAACAATTGTAATGACTTTTCCAACCACTGTTAATCACTTATCCGACCTCTAAAAATGACTTTGCCCAACAATTGTAATGACTTTGCCATCCACTGTTAATCACTTATCCGACCTCTAAAAATGACTTTGCCAAACAATTGTAATGACTTTGCCAACCACTGTTAATCACTTGTCCGACCTCTAAAAATGAATTTGCCCAACAATTGTAATAACTTTGCCAACCACTGTTAATCACTTAACCGGCCTCTAAAAATGACTTTGCCCAACAATTGTAATGACTATGCCATCCACTGTTAATCACTTATCCGACCTCTAAAAATGACTTTGCCCAACAATTGTAATGACTTTGCCATCCAATGTTAATCACTTATCCGACCTCTAAAAATGACTTTGCCCATCAATTGTAATGACTTTGCCATCCACTGTTAATCACTTATCCGACCTCTAAAAATGACTTTGCACAACAATTGTAATGACTTTGCCATCCACTGTTAATCACTTATCCGACCTCTAAAAATGACTTTGCCCAACAATTGTAATGACTTTGCCAACCACTGGTAATGACTTTGTCCACCACTGGTAATCACTTATCCGACCTCTAAAAATGACTTTGCTTAACAATTGTAATGACTTTGCCAAGCACTGGTAATGACTTATCCGACCTCTAAAAATGACTTTGCCCAACAATTGTAATGACTTTTTCAACCACTGTTAATCACTAATCCGACCTCTAAAAATGACTTTGCCAACCACTGGTAATGACTTTGCCCACCACTGGTAATCACTTATCCGACCTCTAAAAATGACTTTGCTTAACAATTGTAATGACTTTGCCAACCACTGGTAATCACTTATCCGACCTCTAAAAATGACTTTGCCAAACAATTGTAATAACTTTGCCAGCCACTGTTAATCCCTTGTCCGACCTCTAAAAATGAATTTGCCCAACAATTGTAATAACTTTGCCAACCACTGTTAATCACTTATCCGGCCTCTAAAAATGACTTTGCCAACCACTGTAAATCTCTTTTCCGACATCTAAAAATGTATTTTCCCAACAATTGTAATAACTTTGCCAACCACCGTTAATCACTTATCCGGCCTCTGAAAATGACTTTGCCCAACAATTGTAATGACTTTTCCAACCACTGTTAATCACTTATCCGACCTCTTAAAATGACTTTGCCCAACAATTGTAATGACTTTGCCAACCACTGTTAATCACTTATCCGACCTCTAAAAATGACTTTGCCAAACAATTGTAATGACTTTGCCAACCACTGTTAATCACTTGTCCGACCTCTAAAAATGAATTTGCCCAACAATTGTAATAACTTTGCCAACCACTGTTAATCACTTATCCGGCCTCTAAAAATGACTTTGCCCAACAATTGTAATGACTTTTCCAACCACTGTTAATCACTTATCCGACCTCTAAAAATCACTTTGCACAACAATTGTAATGACTTTGCCTACCACTGTTAATCACTTATCCGACCTCTAAAAATGACTTTGCCCAACAATTGTAATGACTTTGCCAACCACTATTAATTACTTTTCCGACCTTAAAAAATGACTTTGCACAACAATTGTAATGACTTTGCCAACCACTGTTAATCACTTATCCGTCCTCTAAAAATGACTTTGCCCAACAATTGTAATGACTTTGCCAACCACTGTTAATAGATTATCGGACCTCTAAAAATGACTTTGCCCAACAATTGTAATGACTTTGCCATCCACTGTTTATCACTAATCCGACCTCTAAAAATGACTTTGCCCTACAATTGTAATGACTTTGCCATCCACTGTTTATCACTAATCCGACCTCTAAAAATGACTTTGCCCTACAATTGTACTGACTTTGCCAACCACTGGTAATGACTGTGCCCACCACTGGTAATCACTTATCCGACCTCTAAAAATGACTTTGCTTAACAATTGTAATGACTTTGCCAACCACTGGTAATCACTTATCCGACCTCTAAAAATGTATTTGCTTAACAATTGTAATGACTTTGCCAACCACTGTTAATAGATTATCGGACCTCTAAAAATGACTTTGCCAAACAATTGTAATGACTTCGCCAACCACTGTAAATCTCTTTTCCGACATCTAAAAATGACTTTGCCATACAATTGTAATGACTTTGCCAACCACTGTTAATCACTTGTCCGGCCTCTAAAAATGACTTTGCCCAACAATTGTAATGACTTTTCCAACCACTGTTAATCACTTATCCGACCTCTAAGAATGACTTTGCCAAACAATTGGAATGACTTTGCCAACCACTGTTAATCACTTGTCCGACCTCTAAAAATGAATTTGCCCAACAATTGTAATAACTTTGCCAACCACTGTTAATCACTTATCCGGCCTCTAAAAATGACTTTGCTTAACAATTGTAATGACTTTGCCAACCACTGGTAATCACTTATCCGGCCTCTAAAAATGACTTTGCTTAACAATTGTAATGACTTTGCCAACCACTGTTAATAGATTATCGGACCTCTAAAAATGACTTTGCCAAACAATTGTAATGACTTCGCCAACCACTGTAAATCTCTTTTCCGACATCTAAAAATGACTTTGCCATACAATTGTAATGACTTTGCCAACCACTGTTAATCACTTGTCCGGCCTCTAAAAATGACTTTGCCCAACAATTGTAATGACTTTTCCAACCACTGTTAATCACTTATCCGACCTCTAAGAATGACTTTGCCAAACAATTGTAATGACTTTGCCAACCACTGTTAATCACTTGTCCGACCTCTAAAAATGAATTTGCCCAACAATTGTAATAACTTTGCCAACCACTGTTAATCACTTATCCGGCCTCTAAAAATGACTTAGCCCAACAATTGTAATGACTTTTCCAACCACTGTTAATCACTTATCCGACCTCTAAAAATCACTTTGCACAACAATTGTAATGACTTTGCCAACCACTGTTAATCACTTATCCCACCTCTAAAAATGACTTTGCCCAACAATTGTAATGACTTTGCCAACCACTGTTAATCACTTATCCGACATCTAAAAATGACTTTGCCCAACAATTGTAATGACTTTGCTTAACAATTGTAATGACTTTGCCAACCACTGGTAATCACTTATCCGACCTCTAAAAATGACTTTGCTTAACAATTGTAATGACTTTGCCAACCACTGTTAATAGATTATCGGACCTCTAAAAATGACTTTGCCAAACAATTGTAATGACTTCGCCAACCACTGTAAATCTCTTTTCCGACATCTAAAAATGACTTTGCCCTACAATTGTACTGACTTTGCCAACCACTGGTAATGACTTTGCCCACCACTGGTAATCACTTATCCGACCTCTAAAAATGACTTTGCTTAACAATTGTAATGACTTTGCCAACCACTGGTAATCACTTATCCGACCTCTAAAAATGACTTTGCTTAACAATTGTAATGACTTTGCCAACCACTGTTAATAGATTATCGGACCTCTAAAAATGACTTTGCCAAACAATTGTAATGACTTCGCCAACCACTGTAAATCTCTTTTCCGACATCTAAAAATGACTTTGCCATACAATTGTAATGACTTTGCCAACCACTGTTAATCACTTATCCGACCTCTAAAAATGACTTTGCTTAACAATTGTAATGACTTTGCCAACCACTGGTAATCACTTATCCGACCTCTAAAAATGACTTTGCTTAACAATTGTAATGACTTTGCCAACCACTGTTAATAGATTATCGGACCTCTAAAAATGACTTTGCCAAACAATTGTAATGACTTCGCCAACCACTGTAAATCTCTTTTCCGACATCTAAAAATGACTTTGCCATACAATTGTAATGACTTTGCCAACCACTGTTAATCACTTGTCCGGCCTCTAAAAATGACTTTGCCCAACAATTGTAATGACTTTTCCAACCACTGTTAATCACTTATCCGACCTCTAAGAATGACTTTGCCAAACAATTGTAATGACTTTGCCAACCACTGTTAATCACTTGTCCGACCTCTAAAAATGAATTTGCCCAACAATTGTAATAACTTTGCCAACCACTGTTAATCACTTATCCGGCCTCTAAAAATGACTTTGCTTAACAATTGTAATGACTTTGCCAACCACTGGTAATCACTTATCCGACCTCTAAAAATGACTTTGCTTAACAATTGTAATGACTTTGCCAACCACTGTTAATAGATTATCGGACCTCTAAAAATGACTTTGCCAAACAATTGTAATGACTTTGCCAACCACTGTTAATCACTTGTCCGGCCTCTAAAAATGACTTTGCCCAACAATTGTAATGACTTTTCCAACCACTGTTAATCACTTATCCGACCTCTAAGAATGACTTTGCCAAACAATTGTAATGACTTTGCCAACCACTGTTAATCACTTGTCCGACCTCTAAAAATGAATTTGCCCAACAATTGTAATAACTTTGCCAACCACTGTTAATCACTTATCCGACCTCTAAGAATGACTTTGCCAAACAATTGTAATGACTTTGCCAACCACTGTTAATCACTTGTCCGACCTCTAAAAATGAATTTGCCCAACAATTGTAATAACTTTGCCAACCACTGTTAATCACTTATCCGGCCTCTAAAAATGACTTTGCTTAACAATTGTAATGACTTTGCCAACCACTGGTAATCACTTATCCGACCTCTAAAAATGACTTTGCTTAACAATTGTAATGACTTTGCCAACCACTGTTAATAGATTATCGGACCTCTAAAAATGACTTTGCCAAACAATTGTAATGACTTTGCCAACCACTGTTAATCACTTGTCCGGCCTCTAAAAATGACTTTGCCCAACAATTGTAATGACTTTTCCAACCACTGTTAATCACTTATCCGACCTCTAAGAATGACTTTGCCAAACAATTGTAATGACTTTGCCAACCACTGTTAATCACTTGTCCGACCTCTAAAAATGAATTTGCCCAACAATTGTAATAACTTTGCCAACCACTGTTAATCACTTATCCGGCCTCTAAAAATGACTTAGCCCAACAATTGTAATGACTTTTCCAACCACTGTTAATCACTTATCCGACCTCTAAAAATCACTTTGCACAACAATTGTAATGACTTTGCCAACCACTGTTAATCACTTATCCGACCTCTAAAAATGACTTTGCCCAACAATTGTAATGACTTTGCCAACCACTGTTAATCACTTATCCGACCTCAAAAAATGACTTTGCCCAACAATTGTAATGACTTTTCCAACCACTGTTAATCACTTATCCGTCCTCTAAAAATGACTTTGCCAAACAATTGTAATGACTTTGCCAACCACTGTTAATCACTTGTCCGACCTCTAAAAATGACTTTGCCCAACAATTGTAATGACTTTTCCAACCACTGTTAATCACTTATCCGGCCTCTAAAAATGACTTTGCCCAACAATTGTAATGACTTTGCCAACCACTGTTAATCACTTATCCGACCTCAAAAATGACTTTGCCCAACAATTGTAATGACTTTGCCAACCACTGTTAATCACTTATCCGACCTCTAAAAATGACTTTGCCAAACAATTGTAATGACTTTGCCAACCACTGTTAATCACTAATCCGACCTCTAAAAATGACTTTGCCAACCACTGGTAATGACTTTGCCCACCACTGGTAATCACTTATCCGACTTCTAAAAATGACTTTGCTTAACAATTGTAATGACTTTGCCAACCACTGGTAATCACTTATCCGACCTCTAAAAATGACTTTGCTTAACAATTGTAATGACTTTTCCAACCACTGTTAATCACTTATCCGACCTCTAAAAATGACTTTGCCCATCAATTGTAATGACTTTGCCAACCACTGTTAATCACTAATCCGACCTCTAAAAATGACTTTGCCAACCACTGGTAATGACTTTGCCCACCACTGGTAATCACTTATCCGACTTCTAAAAATGACTTTGCCCATCAATTGTAATGACTTTTCCAACAACTGTTAATCACTTATCCGACCTCTAAAAATGACTTTGCCAAACAATTGTAATGACTTTGCCAACCACTGTTAATCACTTGTCCGACCTCTAAAAATGACTTTGCCCAACAATTGTAATGACTTTTCCAACCACTGTTAATCACTTATCCGGCCTCTAAAAATGACTTTGCCCAACAATTGTAATGACTTTGCCAACCACTGGTAATCACTTATCCGACCTCTAAAAATGACTTTGCTTAACAATTGCAATGACTTTTCCAACCACTGTTAATCACTTATCCGACCTCTAAAAATGACTTTGCCCATCAATTGTAATGACTTGGCCAACCACTGTTAATCACTAATCCGACCTCTAAAAATGACTTTGCCAACCACTGGTAATGACTTTGCCCACCACTGGTAATCACTTATCCGACCTCTAAAAATGACTTTGCCCAACAATTGTAATGACTTTGCCATCCACTGTTAATCACTTATCCGACCTCTAAAAATGACTTTTCCCAACAATTGTAATGACTTTGCCAACCACTGTTAATCACTTATCCGGCCTCAAAAAATGACTTTGCCCAACAATTGTAATGACTTTTCCAACCACTGTTAATCACTTATCCGTCCTCTAAAAATGACTTTGCCAAACAATTGTAATGACTTTGCCAACCACTGTTAATCACTTGTCCGACCTCTAAAAATGACTTTGCCCAACAATTGTAATGACTTTTCCAACCACTGTTAATCACTTATCCGGCCTCTAAAAATGACTTTGCCCAACAATTGTAATGACTTTGCCAACCACTGTTAATCACTTATCCGACCTCTAAAAATGACTTTGCTTAACAATTGTAATGACTTTTCCAACCACTGTTAATCACTTATCCGACCTCTAAAAATGACTTTGCCAACCACTGGTAATGACTTTGCCCACCACTGGTAATCACTTATCCGACTTCTAAAAATGACTTTGCCCATCAATTGTAATGACTTTTCCAACAACTGTTAATCACTTATCCGACCTCTAAAAATGACTTTGCCAAACAATTGTAATGACTTTGCCAACCACTGTTAATCACTTGTCCGACCTCTAAAAATGACTTTGCCCAACAATTGTAATGACTTTTCCAACCACTGTTAATCACTTATCCGGCCTCTAAAAATGACTTTGCCCAACAATTGTAATGACTTTGCCAACCACTGTTAATCACTTATCCGACCTCTAAAAATGACTTTGCCAAACAATTGTAATGACTTTGCCAACCACTGGTAATCACTTATCCGACCTCTAAAAATGACTTTGCTTAACAATTGCAATGACTTTTCCAACCACTGTTAATCACTTATCCGACCTCTAAAAATGACTTTGCCCATCAATTGTAATGACTTTGCCAACCACTGTTAATCACTAATCCGACCTCTAAAAATGACTTTGCCAACCACTGGTAATGACTTTGCCCACCACTGGTAATCACTTATCCGACTTCTAAAAATGACTTTGCCCATCAATTGTAATGACTTTTCCAACAACTGTTAATCACTTATCCGACCTCTAAAAATGACTTTGCCCAACAATTGTAATGACTTTGCCAACCACTGTTAATCACTTATCCGACCTCAAAAAATGACTTTGCCCAACAATTGTAATGACTTTTCCAACCACTGTTAATCACTTATCCGTCCTCTAAAAATGACTTTGCCAAACAATTGTAATGACTTTGCCAACCACTGTTAATCACTTGTCCGACCTCTAAAAATGACTTTGCCCAACAATTGTAATGACTTTTCCAACCACTGTTAATCACTTATCCGGCCTCTAAAAATGACTTTGCCCAACAATTGAAATGACTTTGCCAACCACTGTTAATCACTTATCCGACCTCAAAAAATGACTTTGCCCAACAATTGTAATGACTTTGCCAACCACTGTTAATCACTTATCCGACCTCTAAAAATGACTTTGCCAACCACTGTTAATCACTAATCCGACCTCTAAAAATGACTTTGCCAACCACTGGTAATGACTTTGCCCACCACTGGTAATCACTTATCCGACTTCTAAAAATGACTTTGCTTAACAATTGTAATGACTTTGCCAACCACTGGTAATCACTTATCCGACCTCTAAAAATGACTTTGCTTAACAATTGTAATGACTTTTCCAACCACTGTTAATCACTTATCCGACCTCTAAAAATGACTTTGCCCATCAATTGTAATGACTTTGCCAACCACTGTTAATCACTAATCCGACCTCTAAAAATGACTTTGCCAACCACTGGTAATGACTTTGCCCACCACTGGTAATCACTTATCCGACTTCTAAAAATGACTTTGCCCATCAATTGTAATGACTTTTCCAACAACTGTTAATCACTTATCCGACCTCTAAAAATGACTTTGCCCAACAATTGTAATGACTTTGCTAACCACTGTTAATCACTTATCCGACCTCTAAAAATGACTTTGCCAAACAATTGTAATGACTTTGCCAACCACTGTTAATCACTTGTCCGACCTCTAAAAATGACTTTGCCCAACAATTGTAATGACTTTTCCAACCACTGTTAATCACTTATCCGGCCTCTAAAAATGACTTTGCCCAACAATTGTAATGACTTTGCCAACCACTGTTAATCACTTATCCGACCTCTAAAAATGACTTTGCCAAACAATTGTAATGACTTTGCCAACCACTGGTAATCACTTATCCGACCTCTAAAAATGACTTTGCTTAACAATTGCAATGACTTTTCCAACCACTGTTAATCACTAATCCGACCTCTAAAAATGACTTTGCCAACCACTGGTAATGACTTTGCCCACCACTGGTAATCACTTATCCGACTTCTAAAAATGACTTTGCTCATCAATTGTAATGACTTTTCCAACAACTGTTAATCACTTATCCGACCTCTAAAAATGACTTTGCCCAATAATTGTAATGACTTTGCCGACCACTGTAAATCACTTGTCCGACCTCTAAAAATGACTTTGCCCAACAATTGTAATGACTTTGCCAACCACTGTTAATCACTTATCCGACCTCTAAAAATGACTTTGCCAAACAATTGTAATGACTTTGCCAACCACTGGTAATCACTTATCCGACCTCTAAAAATGACTTTGCCCATCAATTGTAATGACTTTGCCAACCACTGTTAATCACTAATCCGACCTCTAAAAATGACTTTGCCAACCACTTGTAATGACTTTGCCAACCACTGGTAATGACTTATCCGACCTCTAAAAATGAATTTGCCCAACAATTGTAATGACTTTGCCAACCACTGTTAATCACTTGTCCGACCTCTAAAAATGAATTTGCCCAACAATTGTAATAACTTTGCCAACCACTGTTAATCACTAATCCGACCTCTAAAAATGACTTTGCCAACCACTGGTAATGACTTTGCCCACCACTGGTAATCACTTATCCGACTTCTAAAAATGACTTTGCCCATCAATTGTAATGACTTTTCCAACCACTGTTAATCACTTATCCGACCTCTAAAAATGACTTTGCCCAACAATTGTAATGACTTTGCCAACCACTGTTAATCATTTATCCGACCTCTAAAAATGACTTTGCCAAACAATTGTAATGACTTTGCCAGCCACTGGTAATCACTTATCCGACCTCTAAAAATGACTTTGCTTAACAATTGCAATGACTTTTCCAACCACTGTTAATCACTTATCCGACCTCTAAAAATGACTTTGCCCATCAATTGTAATGACTTTGCCAACCACTGTGAATCACTAATCCGACCTCTAAAAATGACTTTGCCAACCACTGGTAATGACTTTGCCCACCACTGGTAATCACTTATCCGACTTCTAAAAATGACTTTGCTCATCAATTGTAATGACTTTTCCAACAACTGTTAATCACTTATCCGACCTCTAAAAATGACTTTGCCCAACAATTGTAATGACTTTGCTAACCACTGTTAATCACTTATCCGACCTCTAAAAATGACTTTGCCAAACAATTGTAATGACTTTGCCAACCACTGTTAATCACTTGTCCGACCTCTAAAAATGACTTTGCCCAACAATTGTAATGACTTTTCCAACCACTGTTAATCACTTATCCGACCTCTAAAAATGACTTTGCCCAACAATTGTAATGACTTTGCCAACCACTGTTAATCACTTATCCGACCTCTAAAAATGACTTTGCCAAACAATTGTAATAACTTTGCCAACCACTGTTAATCACTTATCCGGCCTCTAAAAATGACTTTGCCCAACAATTGTAATGACTTTGCCAACCACTGTTAATCACTTATCCGACCTCTAAAAATGAATTTGCCCAACAATTGTAATAACTTTGCAAACCACTGTTAATCACTTATCCGACCTCTAAAAATGACTTTGCCCAACAATTGTAATGACTTTGCCAACCACTGTTAATCACTTATCCGACCTCTAAAAATGACTTTGCCAAACAATTGTAATGACTTTGCCAACCACTGTTAATCACTTGTCCGACCTCTAAAAATGAATTTGCCCAACAATTGTAATAACTTTGCCAACCACTGTTAATCACTTATCCGGCCTCTAAAAATGACTTTGCCAAACAATTGTAATGACTTTGCCAACCACTGTTAATCACTTGTCCGACCTCTAAAAATGAATTTGCCCAACAATTGTAATAACTTTGCCAACCACTGTTAATCACTAATCCGACCTCTAAAAATGACTTTGCCAACCACTGGTAATGACTTTGCCCACCACTGGTAATCACTTATCCGACTTCTAAAAATGACTTTGCCCATCAATTGTAATGACTTTTCCAACCACTGTTAATCACTTATCCGACCTCTAAAAATGACTTTGCCCAACAATTGTAATGACTTTGCCAACCACTGTTAATCACTTATCCGACCTCTAAAATGACTTTGCCAAACAATTGTAATGACTTTGCCAGCCACTGTTAATCACTTGTCCGAACTCTAAAAATGAATTTGCCCAACAATTGTAATAACTTTGCCAACCACTGTTAATCACTTATCCGGCCTCTAAAAATGACTTTGCCCAGCAATTTTAATGACTTTGCCAACCACTGTAAATCTCTTTTCCGACATCTAAAAATGTATTTTCCCAACAATTGTGATAACTTTGCCAACCACCGTTAATCACTTATCCGACCTCTAAAAATGACTTTGCCCAACAATTGTAATGACTTTGCCATCCACTGTTAATCACTTATCCGACCTCTAAAAATGACTTTGCCAACCACTGGTAATGACTTTGCCCACCACTGGTAATCACTTATCCGACTTCTAAAAATGACTTTTCCAACCACTGTTAATCACTTATCCGACCTCTAAAAATGACTTTGCCCAACAATTGTAATGACTTTGTCAACCACTGTTAATCACTTATCCGACCTCTAAAAATGACTTTGCCCAACAATTGTAATGACTTTGCCATCCACTGTTAATCACTTATCCGACCTCTAAAAATGACTTTGCACAACAATTGTAATGACTTTGCCATCCACTGTTAATCACTTATCCGACCTCTTAAAATGACTTTGCCCAACAATTGTAATGACTTTGCCATCCACTGTTAATCACTTATCCGACCTCTTAAAATGACTTTGCCCAACAATTGTAATGACTTTGCCAGCCACTGGTAATGACTTTGTCCACCACTGGTAATCACTTATCCGACCTCTAAAAATGACTTTGCTTAACAATTGTAATGACTTTGCCAACCACTGGTAATGACTTATCCGACCTCTAAAAATGAATTTGCCCAACAATTGTAATAACTTTGTCCACCACTGGTAATCACTTATCCGACCTCTAAAAATGACTTTACTTAACAATTGTAATGACTTTGCCAACCACTGGTAATGACTTATCCGACCTCTAAAAATGAATTTGCCCAACAATTGTAATGACTTTGCCAACCACTGTTAATCACTTGTCCGACCTCTAAAAATGAATTTGCCCAACAATTGTAATAACTTTGCCAACCACTGTTAATCACTAATCCGACCTCTAAAAATGACTTTGCCAACCACTGGTAATGACTTTGCCCACCACTGGTAATCACTTATCCGACTTCTAAAAATGACTTTGCCCATCAATTGTAATGACTTTTCCAACCACTGTTAATCACTTATCCGACCTCTAAAAATGACTTTGCCCAACAATTGTAATGACTTTGCCAACCACTGTTAATCATTTATCCGACCTCTAAAAATGACTTTGCCAAACAATTGTAATGACTTTGCCAGCCACTGTTAATCACTTGTCCGAACTCTAAAAATGAATTTGCCCAACAATTGTAATAACTTTGCCAACCACTGTTAATCACTTATCCGGCCTCTAAAAATGACTTTGCCCAGCAATTTTAATGACTTTGCCAACCACTGTAAATCTCTTTTCCGACATCTAAAAATGTATTTTCCCAACAATTGTAATAACTTTGCCAACCACCGTTAATCACTTATCCGACCTCTAAAAATGACTTTGCCCAACAATTGTAATGACTTTGCCATCCACTGTTAATCACTTATCCGACCTCTAAAAATGACTTTGCCAACCACTGGTAATGACTTTGCCCACCACTGGTAATCACTTATCCGACTTCTAAAAATGACTTTGCCCATCAATTGTAATGACTTTTCCAACCACTGTTAATCACTTATCCGACCTCTAAAAATGACTTTGCCCAACAATTGTAATGACTTTGTCAACCACTGTTAATCACTTATCCGACCTCTAAAAATGACTTTGCCCAACAATTGTAATGACTTTGCCATCCACTGTTAATCACTTATCCGACCTCTTAAAATGACTTTGCCCAACAATTGTAATAACTTTGCCAACCACTGTTAATCACTTGTCCGACCTCTAAAAATGAATTTGCCCAACAATTGTAATAACTTTGCCAACCACTGGTAATCACTTATCCGACCTCTAAAAATGACTTTGCCAAACAATTGTAATGACTTTGCCAGCCACTGTTTATCACTTGTCCGACCTCTAAAAATGAATTTGCCCAACAATTGTAATAACTTTGCCAACCACTATTAATCACTTATCCGGCCTCTAAAAATGACTTTGCCCAACAATTTTAATGACTTTGCCAACCACTGTAAATCTCTTTTCCGACATCTAAAAATGTATTTTCCCAACAATTGTAATAACTTTGCCAACCACCGTTAATCACTTATCCGGCCTCTAAAAATGACTTTGCCCAACAATTGTAATGACTTTTCCAACCACTGTTAATCACTTATCCGACCTCTAAAAATGACTTTGCCAAACAATTGTAATGACTTTGCCAACCACTGTTAATCACTAATCCGACCTCTAAAAATGACTTTGCCAAACAATTGTAATGACTTTGCCAACCACTGTTAATCACTTGTCCGACCTCTAAAAATGAATTTGCCCAACAATTGTAATAACTTTGCCAACCACTGTTAATCACTTATCCGGCCTCTAAAAATGACTTTGCCCAACAATTGTAATGACTTTTCCAACCACTGTTAATCACTTGTCCGACCTCTAAAAATGAATTTGCCCAACAATTGTAATAACTTTGCCAACCACTGTTAATCACTTATCCGGACTCTAAAAATGACTTTGCCCAACAATTGTAATGACTTTTCCAACCACTGTTAATCACTTATCCGACCTCTAAAAATCACTTTGCACAACAATTGTAATGACTTTGCCAACCACTGTTAATCACTTATCCGACCTCTAAAAATGACTTTGCCCAACAATTGTAATGACTTTGCCATCCAATGTTAATCACTTATCCGACCTCTAAAAATGACTTTGCCCAACAATTGTAATGACTTTGCCATCCACTGTTAATCACTTATCCGACCTCTAAAAATGACTTTGCCCATCAATTGTAATGACTTTGCCAACCACTGTTAATCACTAATCCGACCTCTAAAAATTACTTTGCCAACCACTGGTAATGACTTTGCCCACCACTGGTAATGACTTATCCGACCTCTAAAAATGACTTTGCCCAACAATTGTAATGACTTTTTCAACCACTGTTAATCACTAATCCGGCCTCTAAAAATGACTTTGCCAACCACTGGTAATGACTTTGCCCACCACTGGTTATCACTTATCCGACCTCTAAAAATGACTTTGCTTAACAATTGTAATGACTTTGCCAACCACTGGTAATCACTTATCCGACCTCTAAAAATGACTTTGCCAAACAATTGTAATGACTTTGCCAGCCACTGTTTATCACTTGTCCGACCTCTAAAAATGAATTTGCCCAACAATTGTAATAACTTTGCCAACCACTATTAATCACTTATCCGGCCTCTAAAAATGACTTTGCCCAACAATTTTAATGACTTTGCCAACCACTGTAAATCTCTTTTCCGACATCTAAAAATGTATTTTCCCAACAATTGTAATAACTTTGCCAACCACCGTTAATCACTTATCCGGCCTCTAAAAATGACTTTGCCCAACAATTGTAATGACTTTTCCAACCACTGTTAATCACTTATCCGACCTCTAAAAATGACTTTGCCAACCACTGTAAATCTCTTTTCCGACATCTAAAAATGTATTTTCCCAACAATTGTAATAACTTTGCCAACCACCGTTAATCACTTATCCGGCCTCTAAAAATGACTTTGCCCAACAATTGTAATGACTTTTCCAACCACTGTTAATCACTTATCCGACCTCTAAAAATGACTTTGCCCAACAATTGTAATGACTTTGCCAACCACTGTTAATCACTTGTCCGACCTCTAAAAATGAATTTGCCCAACAATTGTAATAACTTTGCCAACCACTGTTAATCACTTATCCGGCCTCTAAAAATGACTTTGCCCAACAATTTTAATGACTTTGCCAACCACTGTAAATCTCTTTTCCGACATCTAAAAATGTATTTTCCCAACAATTGTAATAACTTTGCCAACCACCGTTAATCACTTATCCGGCCTCTAAAAATGACTTTGCCCAACAATTGTAATGACTTTTCCAACCACTGTTAATCACTTATCCGACCTCTAAAAATGACTTTGCCCAACAATTGTAATGACTTTGCCAACCACTGTTAATCACTTATCCGACCTCTAAAAATGACTTTGCCCAACAATTTTAATGACTTTGCCAACCACTGTAAATCTCTTTTCCGACATCTAAAAATGTATTTTCCCAACAATTGTAATAACTTTGCCAACCACCGTTAATCACTTATCCGGCCTCTAAAAATGACTTTGCCCAACAATTGTAATGACTTTGCCAACCACTGTTAATCACTTATCCGACCTCTAAAAATGACTTTGCCCAACAATTGTAATGACTTTGCCATCCAATGTTAATCACTTATCCGACCTCTAAAAATGAATTTGCCCAACAATTGTAATAACTTTGCCAACCACTGTTAATCACTTATCCGGCCTCTAAAAATGACTTTGCCCAACAATTTTAATGACTTTGCCAACCACTGTAAATCTCTTTTCCGACATCTAAAAATGTATTTTCCCAACAATTGTAATAACTTTGCCAACCACCGTTAATCACTTATCCGGCCTCTAAAAATGACTTTGCCCAACAATTGTAATGACTTTTCCAACCACTGTTAATCACTTATCCGACCTCTAAAAATGACTTTGCCCAACAATTGTAATGACTTTGCCAACCACTGTTAATCACTTATCCGACCTCTAAAAATGACTTTGCCCAACAATTTTAATGACTTTGCCAACCACTGTAAATCTCTTTTCCGACATCTAAAAATGTATTTTCCCAACAATTGTAATAACTTTGCCAACCACCGTTAATCACTTATCCGGCCTCTAAAAATGACTTTGCCCAACAATTGTAATGACTTTGCCAACCACTGTTAATCACTTATCCGACCTCTAAAAATGACTTTGCCCAACAATTGTAATGACTTTGCCATCCAATGTTAATCACTTATCCGACCTCTAAAAATGACTTTGCCCAACAATTGTAATGACTTTGCCATCCACTGTTAATCACTTATCCGACCTCTAAAAATGACTTTGCCCATCAATTGTAATGACTTTGCCAACCACTGTTAATCACTAATCCGACCTCTAAAAATTACTTTGCCAACCACTGGTAATGACTTTGCCCACCACTGGTAATCACTTATCCGACCTCTAAAAATGACTTTGCTTAACAATTGTAATGACTTTGCCAACCACTGGTAATCACTTATCCGACAACTAAAAATGACTTTGCTTAACAATTGTAATGACTTTGCCAACCACTGTTAATAGATTATCGAACCTCTAAAAATTACTTTGCCAAACAATTGTAATGACTTTGCCAACAACTGTAAATCTCTTTTCCGACATCTAAAAATGACTTTGCCCAACAATTGTAATGACTTTTCCAACCACTGTTAATCACTTATCCGACCTCTAAAAATGACTTTGCCCATCAATTGTAATGACTTTGCCAACCACTGTTAATCACTAATCCGACCTCTAAAATGACTTTGCCAACCACTGGTAATGACTTTGCCCACCACTGGTAATCACTTATCCGACTTCTAAAAATGACTTTGCTTAACAATTGTAATGACTTTTCCAACCACTGTTAATCACTTATCCGACCTCAAAAAATGACTTTGCCCATCAATTGTAATGACTTTGCCAACCACTGTTAATCACTAATCCGACCTCTAAAAATGACTTTGCCAACCACTGTTAATCACTTATCCGACCTCTAAAAATGACTTTGCCAAACAATTGTAATGACTTTGCCAACCACTGTTAATCACTTGTCCGACCTCTAAAAATGAATTTGCCCAACAATTGTAATAACTTTGCCAACCACTGTTAATCACTTATCAGGCCTCTAAAAATGACTTTGCCCAACAATTGTAATGACTTTGCCAACCACTGTTAATCACTTATCCGACTTCAAAAAATGACTTTGCCCAACAATTGTAATGACTCTGCCAACCACTGTTAATCACTTATCCGACCTCTAAAAATGACTTTGCCAAACAATTGTAATGACTTTTCCAACCACTGTTAATCACTTATCCGACTTCTAAAAATGACTTTGCCCATCAATTGTAATGACTTCTCCAACAACTGTTAATCACTTATCCGACCTCTAAAAATGACTTTGCCAAACAATTGTAATGACTTTGCCAGCCACTGTTAATCACTTGTCCGACCTCTAAAAATGACTTTGCCAAACAATTGTAATGACTTTGCCAACCACTGTTAATCACTTGTCCGACCTCTAAAAATGACTTTGCCCATCAATTGTAATGACTTTTCCAACCACTGTTAATCACTTATCCGACCTCTAAAAATGACTTTGCCAAACATTTGTAATGACTTTGCCAACCACTGTTAATCACTTATCCGACCTCTAAAAATGACTTTGCCAAACAATTGTAATGACTTTGCCAACCACTGTTAATCACTTGTCCGACCTCTGAAAATGAATTTGCCCAACAATTGTAATAACTTTGCCAACCACTGTTAATCACTTATCCGGCCTCTAAAAATGACTTTGCCCATCAATTGTAATGACTTTGCCAACCACTGTTAATCACTTATCCGACCTCTAAAAATGAATTTGCCCAACAATTGTAATAACTTTGCCAACCACTGTTAATCACTTATCCGACCTCTAAAATGACTTTGCCCAACAATTGTAATGACTTTGCCAACCACTGTTAATCACTTATCCGATCTCTAAAAATGACTTTGCCAAACAATTGTAATGACTTTGCCAACCACTGTTAATCACTTATCCGACCTCTAATAATGAATTTGCCCAACAATTGTAATAACTTTGCCAACCACTGTTAATCACTAATCCGACCTCTAAAAATGACTTTGCCCATCAATTGTAATGACTTTTCCAACCATTGTTAATCACTTATCCGACCTCTAAAAATGACTTTGCCCAACAATTGTAATGACTTTGCCAACCACTGTTAGTCACTTATCCGACCTCTAAAAATGACTTTGCCAAACAATTGTAATGACTTTGCCAGCCACTGTTAATCACTTGTCCGAACTCTAAAAATGAATTTGCCCAACAATTGGAATAACTTTGCCAACCACTGTTAATCACTTATCCGGCCTCTAAAAATGACTTTGCCCAGCAATTTTAATGACTTTGCCAAACACTGTAAATCTCTTTTCCGACATCTAAAAATGTATTTTCCCAACAATTGTAATAACTTTGCCAACCACCGTTAATCACTTATCCGGCCTCTAAAAATGACTTTGCCCAACAATTGTAATGACTTTTCCAACCACTGTTAATCACATATCCGACCTCTAAAAATGACTTTGCCAAACAATTGTAATGACTTTGCCAACCACTGTTAATCACTAATCCGACCTCTAAAAATGACTTTGCCAAACAATTGTAATGACATTGCCAACCACTGTTAATCACTTGTCCGACCTCTAAAAATGAATTTGCCCAACAATTGTAATAACTTTGCCAACCACTGTTAATCACTTATCCGGCCTCTAAAAATGACTTTGCCCAACAATTGTAATGACTTTTCCAACCACTGTTAATCACTTATCCGACCTCTAAAAATCACTTTGCACAACAATTGTAATGACTTGGCCAACCACTGTTAATCACTTATCCGACCTCTAAAAATGACTTTGCCCAACAATTGTAATGACTTTGCCATCCACTGTTAATCACTTATCCGACCTCTAAAAATGACTTTGCCCAACAATTGTAATGACTTTGCCATCCACTGTTAATCACTTATCCGACCTCTAAAAATGACTTTGCCCAACAATTGTAATGACTTTGCCATCCAATGTTAATCACTTATCCGACCTCTAAAAATGACTTTGCCCATCAATTGTAATGACTTTGCCATCCACTGTTAATCACTTATCCGACCTCTAAAAATGACTTTGCACAACAATTGTAATGACTTTGCCATCCACTGTTAATCACTTATCCGACCTCTAAAAATGACTTTGCCCAACAATTGTAATGACTTTGCCAACCACTGGTAATGACTTTGTCCACCACTGGTAATCACTTATCCGACCTCTAAAAATGACTTTGCTTAACAATTGTAATGACTTTGCCAAGCACTGGTAATGACTTATCCGACCTCTAAAAATGACTTAGCCCAACAATTGTAATGACTTTTTCAACCACTGTTAATCACTAATCCGACCTCTAAAAATGACTTTGCCAACCACTGGTAATGACTTTGCCCACCACTTGTAATCACTTATCCGACCTCTAAAAATCACTTTGCACAACAATTGTAATGACTTTGCCAACCACTGTTAATCACTTGTCCGACCTCTAAAAATGACTTTGCCCAACAATTGTAATGACTTTGCCATCCAATGTTGATCACTTATCCGACCTCTAAAAATGAATTTGCCCAACAATTGAAATAACTTTGCCAACCACTGTTAATCACTTATCCGGCCTCTAAAAATGACTTTGCCCAACAATTTTAATGACTTTGCCAACCACTGTAAATCTCTTTTCCGACATCTAAAAATGTATTTTCCCAACAATTGTAATAACTTTGCCAACCACCGTTAATCACTTATCCGGCCTCTGAAAATGACTTTGCCCAACAATTGTAATGACTTTTCCAACCCCTGTTAATCACTTATCCGACCTCTAAAAATGAATTTGCCCAACAATTGTAATAACTTTGCCAACCACTGTTAATCACTTATCCGGCCTCTAAAAATGACTTTGCCCAACAATTGTAATGACTTTTCCAACCACTGTTAATCACTAATCCGACCTCTAAAAATGACTTTGCCAACCACTGGTAATGACTTTGCCCACCACTGGTAATCACTTATCCGACTTCTAAAAATGACTTTGCTTAACAATTGTAATGACTTTGCCAACCACTGGTAATCACTTATCCGACCTCTAAAAATGACTTTGCTTAACAATTGTAATGACTTTTCCAACCACTGTTAATCACTTATCCGACCTCTAAAAATGACTTTGCCCATCAATTGTAATGACTTTGCCAACCACTGTTAATCACTAATCCGACCTCTAAAAATGACTTTGCCAACCACTGTTAATCACTTATCCGACCTCTAAAAATGACTTTGCCTAACAATTGTAATGACTTTGCCAACCACTGTTAATCACTTGTCCGACCTCTAAAAATGAATTTGCCCAACAATTGTAATAACTTTGCCAACCACTGTTAATCACTTATCCGGCCTCTAAAAATGACTTTGCCCAACAATTGTAATGACTTTGCCAACCACTGTTAATCACTTATCCGACCTCAAAAAATGACTTTGCCCAACAATTGTAATGACTCTGCCAACCACTGTTAATCACTTATCCGACCTCTAAAAATGACTTTGCCAAACAATTGTAATGACTTTTCCAACCACTGTTAATCACTTATCCGACTTCTAAAAATGACTTTGCCCATCAATTGTAATGACTTCTCCAACAACTGTTAATCACTTATCCGACCTCTAAAAATGACTTTGCCAAACAATTGTAATGACTTTGCCAGCCACTGTTAATCACTTGTCCGACCTCTAAAAATGACTTTGCTCAACAATTGTAATGACTTTGCCAACCACTGTTAATCACTTATCCGACCTCTAAAAATGATTTGGCCAAACAATTGTAATGACTTTGCCAACCACTGTTAATCACTTATCCGACCTCTAAAAATGACTTTGCCAAACAATTGTAATGACTTTGCCAACCACTGTTAATCACTTGTCCGACCTCTAAAAATGAATTTGCCCAACAATTGTAATAACTTTGCCAACCACTGTTAATCACTTATCCGGCCTCTAAAAAATGACTTTGCCCATCAATTGTAATGACTTTGCCAACCACTGTTAATCACTTATCCGACCTCTAAAAATGAATTTGCCCAACAATTGTAATAACTTTGCCAACCACTGTTAATCACTTATCCGACCTCTAAAAATGACTTTGCCCAACAATTGTAATGACTTTGCCAACCACTGTTAATCACTTATCCGACCTCTAAAAATGACTTTGCCAAACAATTGTAATGACTTTGCCAACCACTGTTAATCACTTATCCGACCTCTAATAATGAATTTGCCCAACAATTGTAATAACTTTGCCAACCACTGTTAATCACTAATCCGACCTCTAAAAATGACTTTGCCCAACAATTGTAATGACTTTGCCAACCACTGTTAATCACTTATCCGACCTCAAAAAATGACTTTGCCCAACAATTGTAATGACTCTGCCAACCACTGTTAATCACTTATCCGACCTCTAAAAATGACTTTGCCAAACAATTGTAATGACTTTTCCAACCACTGTTAATCACTTATCCGACTTCTAAAAATGACTTTGCCCATCAATTGTAATGACTTTGCCAACCACTGTTAATCACTTATCCGGCCTCTAAAAATGAATTTGCCCAACAATTGTAATAACTTTGCCAACCACTGTTAATCACTTATCCGACCTCTAAAAATGACTTTGCCCAACAATTGTAATGACTTTGCCAACCACTGTTAATCACTTATCCGACCTCTAAAATGACTTTGCCAAACAATTGTAATGACTTTGCCAACCACTGTTAATCACTTATCCGACCTCTAATAATGAATTTGCCCAACAATTGTAATAACTTTGCCAACCACTGTTAATCACTAATCCGACCTCTAAAAATGACTTTGCCCATCAATTGTAATGACTTTTCCAACCATTGTTTAATCACTTATCCGACCTCTAAAAATGACTTTGCCCAACAATTGTAATGACTTTGCCAACCACTGTTAGTCACTTATCCGACCTCTAAAAATGACTTTGCCAAACAATTGTAATGACTTTGCCAGCCACTGTTAATCACTTGTCCGACCTCTAAAAATGAATTTGCCCAACAATTGTAATAACTTTGCCAACCACTGTTAATCACTTATCCTGCCTCTAAAAATGACTTTGCCCAACAATTGAAATGACTTTTCCAACCACTGTTAATCACTTATCCGACCTCTAAAAATCACTTTGCACAACAATTGTAATGACTTGGCCAACCACTGTTAATCACTTATCCGACCTCTAAAAATGACTTTGCCCAACAATTGTAATGACTTTGCCATCCACTGTTAATCACTTATCCGACCTCTAAAAATGACTTTGCCCAACAATTGTAATGACTTTGCCATCCACTGTTAATCACTTATCCGACCTCTAAAAATGACTTTGCCCAACAATTGTAATGACTTTGCCATCCAATGTTAATCACTTATCCGACCTCTAAAAATGACTTTGCCAATCAATTGTAATGACTTTGCCATCCACTGTTAATCACTTATCCTACCTCTAAAAATGACTTTGCACAACAATTGTAATGACTTTGCCATCCACTGTTAATCACTTATCCGACCTCTAAAAATGACTTTGCCCAACAATTGTAATGACTTTGCCATCCAATGTTAATCACTAATCCGACCTCTAAAAATGACTTTGCCCATCAATTGTAATGACTTTGCCATCCACTGTTAATCACTTATCCGACCTCTAAAAATGACTTTGCCCAACAATTGTAATGACTTTGCCAACCACTGGTAATGACTTTGTCCACCACTGGTAATCACTTATCCGACCTCTAAAAATGAATTTGCTTAACAATTGTAATGACTTTGCCAAGCACTGGTAATGACTTATCCGACCTCTAAAAATGACTTTGCCCAACAATTGTAATGACTTTTTCAACCACTGTTAATCACTAATCCGACCTCTAAAAATGACTTTGCCAACCACTGGTAATGACTTTGCCCACCACTGGTAATCACTTATCCGACCTCTAAAAATCACTTTGCACAACAATTGTAATGACTTTGCCAACCACTGTTAATCACTTGTCCGACCTCTAAAAATGACTTTGCCCAACAATTGTAATGACTTTGCCATCCAATGTTAATCACTTATCCGACCTCTAAAAATGAATTTGCCCAACAATTGTAATAACTTTGCCAACCACTGTTAATCACTTATCCGGCCTCTAAAAATGACTTTGCCCATCAATTGTGATGACTTTGCCAACCACTGTTAATCACTTATCCGACCTCTAAAAATGAATTTGCCCAACAATTGTAATGACTTTGCCATCCACTGTTAATCACTTATCCGACCTCTAAAAATGACTTTGCCCAACAATTGTAATGACTTTGCCATCCAATGTTAATCACTTATCCGACCTCTAAAAATGACTTTGCCCATCAATTGTAATGACTTTGCCATCCACTGTTAATCACTTATCCGACCTCTAAAAATGACCTTGCACAACAATTGTAATGACTTTGCCATCCACTGTTAATCACTTATCCGACCTCTAAAAATGACTTTGCCAAACAATTGTAATGACTTTGCCAACCACTGGTAATGACTTTGTCCACCACTGGTAATCACTTATCCGACCTCTAAAAATGACTTTGCTTAACAATTGTAATGGCTTTGCCAAGCACTGGTAATGACTTATCCGACCTCTAAAAATGACTTTGCCCAACAATTGTAATGACTTTTTCAACCACTGTTAATCACTAATCCGACCTCTAAAAATGACTTTGCCAACCACTGGTAATGACTTTGCCCACCACTGGTAATCACTTATCCGACCTCTAAAAATCACTTTGCACAACAATTGTAATGACTTTGCCAACCACTGTTAATCACTTGTCCGACCTCTAAAAATGAATTTGCCCAACAATTGTAATAACTTTGCCAACCACTGTTAATCACTTATCCGGCCTCTAAAAATGACTTTGCCCATCAATTGTAATGACTTTGCCAACCACTGTTAATCACTTATCCGACCTCTAAAAATGAATTTGCCCAACAATTGTAATAACTTTGCCAACCACTGTTAATCACTTATCCGACCTCTAAAAATGACTTTGCCCAACAATTGTAATGACTTTGCCAACCACTGTTAATCACTTATCCGACCTCTAAAAATGACTTTGCCAAACAATTGTAATGACTTTGCCAACCACTGTTAATCACTTATCCGACCTCTAATAATGAATTTGCCCAACAATTGTAATAACTTTGCCAACCACTGTTAATCACTAATCCGACCTCTAAAAATGACTTTGCCCATCAATTGTAATGACTTTTCCAACCATTGTTAATCACTTATCCGACCTCTAAAAATGACTTTGCCCAACAATTGTAATGACTTTGCCAACCACTGTTAGTCACTTATCCGACCTCTAAAAATGACTTTGCCAAACAATTGTAATGACTTTGCCAGCCACTGTTAATCACTTGTCCGAACTCTAAAAATGAATTTGCCCAACAATTGGAATAACTTTGCCAACCACTGTTAATCACTTATCCGGCCTCTAAAAATGACTTTGCCCAGCAATTTTAATGACTTTGCCAAACACTGTAAATCTCTTTTCCGACATCTAAAAATGTATTTTCCCAACAATTGTAATAACTTTGCCAACCACCGTTAATCACTTATCCGGCCTCTAAAAATGACTTTGCCCAACAATTGTAATGACTTTTCCAACCACTGTTAATCACTTATCCGACCTCTAAAAATGACTTTGCCAAACAATTGTAATGACTTTGCCAACCACTGTTAATCACTAATCCGACTTCTAAAAATGACTTTGCCAAACAATTGTAATGACTTTGCCAACCACTGTTAATCACTTGTCCGACCTCTAAAAATGAATTTGCCCAACAATTGTAATAACTTTGCCAACCACTGTTAATCACTTATCCGGCCTCTAAAAATGACTTTGCCCAACAATTGTAATGACTTTTCCAACCACTGTTAATCACTTATCCGACCTCTAAAAATCACTTTGCACAAAAATTGTAATGACTTGGCCAACCACTGTTAATCACTTATCCGACCTCTAAAAATGACTTTGCCCAACAATTGTAATGACTTTGCCATCCACTGTTAATCACTTATCCGACCTCTAAAAATGACTTTGCCCAACAATTGTAATGACTTTGCCATCCACTGTTAATCACTTATCCGACCTCTAAAAATGACTTTGCCCAACAATTGTAATGACTTTGCCATCCAATGTTAATCACTTATCCGACCTCTAAAAATGACTTTGCCCATCAATTGTAATGACTTTGCCATCCACTGTTAATCACTTATCCGACCTCTAAAAATGACTTTGCCAAACAATTGTAATGACTTTGCCAACCACTGTTAATCACTTATCCGACCTCTAATAATGAATTTGCCCAACAATTGTAATGACTTTGCCAACCACTGGTAATGACTTTGTCCACCACTGGTAATCACTTATCCGACCTCTAAAAATGACTTTGCTTAACAATTGTAATGGCTTTGCCAAGCACTGGTAATGACTTATCCGACCTCTAAAAATGACTTTGCCCAACAATTGTAATGACTTTTTCAACCACTGTTAATCACTAATCCGACCTCTAAAAATGACTTTGCCAACCACTGGTAATGACTTTGCCCACCACTGGTAATCACTTATCCGACCTCTAAAAATCACTTTGCACAACAATTGTAATGACTTTGCCAACCACTGTTAATCACTTGTCCGACCTCTAAAAATGACTTTGCCAACCACTGTTAATCACTTATCCGACCTCAAAAAATGACTTTGCCCGACAATTGTAATGACTCTGCCAACCACTGTTAATCACTTATCCGACCTCTAAAAATGACTTTGCCAAACAATTGTAATGACTTTTCCAACCACTGTTAATCACTTATCCGACTTCTAAAAATGACTTTGCCCAACAATTGTAATGACTTTGCCAACCACTGTAAATCACTTATCCGACCTCTAAAAATGACTTTGCCCAACAATTGTAATGACTTTGCCAACCACTGTAAATAACTTATCCGACCTCTAAAAATGACTTTGCCAAACAATTGTAATGACTTTGCCAACCACTGTTAATCACTTGTCCGACCTCTAAAAATGAATTTGCCCAACAATTGTAATAACTTTGCCAACCACTGTAAATCACTTATCCGGCCTCTAAAAATGACTTTGCCCAACAATTTTAATGACTTTGCTAACCACTGTAAATCTCTTTTCCGACATCTAAAAATGTATTTGCCCAACAATTGTAATAACTTTGCCAACCACCGTTAATCACTTATCCGGCCTCTAAAAATGACTTTGCCCAACAATTGTAATGACTTTTCCAACCACTGTTAATCACTTATCCGACCTCTAAAAATGACTTTGCCCAACAATTGTAATGACTTTGCCAACCACTGTTAATCACTTATCCGACCTCTAAAAATGACTTTGCCCAACAATTGTAATGACTTTGCCAACCACTGTTAATCACTTATCCGGCCTCTAAAAATGAATTTGCCCAACAATTGTAATAACTTTGCCAACCACTGTTAATCACTTATCCGGCCTCTAAAAATGACTTTGCCCAACAATTGTAATGACTTTTCCAACCACTGTTAATCACTTATCCGACCTCTAAAAATGACTTTGCCCAACAATTGTAATGACTTTGCCAACCACTGTTAATCACTTATCCGACCTCTAAAAATGCCTTTGCCCAACAATTGTAATGACTTTGCCATCCACTGTTAATCACTTATCCGACCTCTAAAAATGACTTTGCCCAACAATTGTAATGACTTTGCCATCCACTGTTAATCACTTATCCGACCTCTAAAAATGACTTTGCCCAACAATTGTAATGACTTTGCCAACCACTGGTAATGACTTTGTCCACCACTGGTAATCACTTATCCGACCTCTAAAAATGACTTTGCTTAACAATTGTAATGACTTTGCCAAGCACTGGTAATGACTTATCCGACCTCTAAAAATGACTTTGCCCAACAATTGTAATGACTTTTTCAACCACTGTTAATCACTAATCCGACCTCTAAAAATGACTTTGCCAACCACTGGTAATCACTTATCCGACCTCTAAAAATAACTTTGCCAACCACCGTTAATCACTTATCCGGCCTCTGAAAATGACTTTGCCCAACAATTGTAATGACTTTTTCAACCACTGTTAATCACTAATCCGACCTCCAAAAATGACTTTGCCAACCACTGGTAATCACTAATCCGACCTCTAAAAATAACTTTGCCAACCACCGTTAATCACTTATCCGGCCTCTGAAAATGACTTTGCCCAACAATTGTAATGACTTTTCCAACCCCTGTTAATCACTTATCCGACCTCTAAAAATGAATTTGCCCAACAATTGTAATAACTTTGCCAACCACTGTTAATCACTTATCCGGCCTCTAAAAATGACTTTGCCCAACAATTGTAATGACTTTTCCAACCACTGTTAATCATTTATCCGACCTCTAAAAATCACTTTGCACAACAATTGTAATGACTTTGCCAACCACTGTTAATCACTTGTCCGACCTCTAAAAATGACTTTGCCCAACAATTGTAATGACTTTGCCATCCAATGTTAATCACTTATCCGACATCTAAAAATGACTTTGCCCAACAATTGTAATGACTTTGCCATCCACTGTAAATCACTTATCCGACCTCTAAAAATGACTTTGCACAACAATTGTATTGACTTTGCCATCCACTGTTAATCACTTATCCGACCTCTAAAAATGACTTTGCCCAACAATTGGAATGACTTTGCCAACCACTGGTAATGACTTTGTCCACCACTGGTAATCACTTATCCGACCTCTAAAATGACTTTGCTTAACAATTGTAATGACTTTGCCAACCACTGGTAATGACTTATCCGACCTCTAAAAATGACTTTGCCCATCAATTGTAATGACTTTGCCAACCACTGTTAATCACTAATCCGACCTCTAAAAATGACTTTGCCAACCACTGGTAATGACATTGCCCACCACTGGTAATCACTTATCCGACTTCTAAAAATGACTTTGCTTAACAATTGTAATGACTTTGCCAACCACTGGTAATCACTTATCCGACCTCTAAAAATGACTTTGCTTAACAATTGTAATGACTTTTCCAACCACTGTTAATCACTTATCCGACCTCTAAAAATGACTTTGCCCATCAATTGTAATGACTTTGCCAACCACTGTTAATCACTAATCCGACCTCTAAAAATGACTTTGCCAACCACTGTAAATCACTTATCCGACCTCTAAAAATGACTTTGCCAAACAATTGTAATGACTTTGCCAACCACTGTTAATCACTTGTCCGACCTCTAAAAATGAATTTGCCCAACAATTGTAATAACTTTGCCAACCACTGTTAATCACTTATCCGGCCTCTAAAAATGACTTTGCCCAACAATTGTAATGACTTTGCCAACCACTGTAAATCACTTATCCGACCTCAAAAAATGACTTTGCCCAACAATTGTAATGACTCTGCCAACCACTGTTAATCACTTATCCGACCTCTAAAAATGACTTTGCCAAACAATTGTAATGACTTTTCCAACCACTGTTAATCACTTATCCGACCTCTAAAAATGAATTTGCCCAACAATTGTAATAACTTTGCCAACCACTGTTAATCACTTATCCGGCCTCTAAAAATGACTTTGCCCAACAATTTTAATGACTTTGCCAACCATTGTAAATCTCTTTTCCGACATCTAAAAATGTATTTGCCCAACAATTGTAATAACTTTGCCAACCACCGTTAATCACTTATCCGGCCTCTAAAAATGACTTTGCTTAACAATTGTAATGACTTTTCCAACCACTGTTAATCACTTATCCGACCTCTAAAAATGACTTTGCCCATCAATTGTAATGACTTTGCCAACCACTGTTAATCACTAATCCGACCTCTAAAAATGACTTTGCCAACCACTGTTAATCACTTATCCGACCTCTAAAAATGACTTTGCCAAACAATTGTAATGACTTTGCCAACCGCTGTTAATCACTTGTCCGACCTCTAAAAATGACTTTGCTTAACAATTGTAATGACTTTGCCAACCACTGGTAATCACTTATCCGACCTCTAAAAATGACTTTGCTTAACAATTGTAATGACTTTTCCAACCACTGTTAATCACTTATCCGACCTCTAAAAATGACTTTGCCCATCAATTGTAATGACTTTGCCAACCACTGTTAATCACTAATCCGACCTCTAAAAATGACTTTGCCAACCACTGTAAATCACTTATCCGACCTCTAAAAATGACTTTGCCAAACAATTGTAATGACTTTGCCAACCACTGTTAATCACTTGTCCGACCTCTAAAAATGAATTTGCCCAACAATTGTAATAACTTTGCCAACCACTGTTAATCACTTATCCGGCCTCTAAAAATGACTTTGCCCAACAATTGTAATGACTTTGCCAACCACTGTAAATCACTTATCCGACCTCTAAAAATGACTTTGCCCAACAATTGTAATGACTTTGCCAACCACTGTAAATCACTTATCCGACCTCTAAAAATGACTTTGCCAAACAATTGTAATGACTTTGCCAACCACTGTTAATCACTTGTCCGACCTCTAAAATGAATTTGCCCAACAATTGTAATAACTTTGCCAACCACTGTTAATCACTTATCCGGCCTCTAAAAATGACTTTGCCCAACAATTTTAATGACTTTGCCAACCATTGTAAATCTCTTTTCCGACATCTAAAAATGTATTTGCCCAGCAATTGTAATAACTTTGCCAACCACCGTTAATCACTTATCCGGCCTCTAAAAATGACTTTGCTTAACAATTGTAATGACTTTTCCAACCACTGTTAATCACTTATCCGACCTCTAAAAATGACTTTGCCCATCAATTGTAATGACTTTGCCAACCACTGTTAATCACTAATCCGACCTCTAAAAATGACTTTGCCAACCACTGTTAATCACTTATCCGACCTCTAAAAATGACTTTGCCAAACAATTGTAATGACTTTGCCAACCGCTGTTAATCACTAGTCCGACCTCTAAAAATGAATTTGCCCAACAATTGTATTAACTTTGCCAACCACTGGTAATCACTTATCCGACCTATAAAAATGACTTTGCTTAACAATTGTAATGACTTTTCCAACCACTGTTAATCACTTATCCGACCTCTAAAAATGACTTTGCCCATCAATTGTAATGACTTTGCCAGCCACTGTTAATCACTAATCCGACCTCTAAAAATGACTTTGCCAACCACTGTTAATCACTTATCCGACCTCTAAAAATGACTTTGCCAAACAATTGTAATGACTTTGCCAACCGCTGTTAATCACTTGTCCGACCTCTAAAAATGAATTTGCCCAACAATTGTATTAACTTTGCCAACCACTGTTAATCACTTATCCGGCCTCTAAAAATGACTTTGCCCAACAATTTTAATGACTTTGCCAACCATTGTAAATCTCTTTTCCGACATCTAAAAATGTATTTGCCCAACAATTGTAATAACTTTGCCAACCACCGTTAATCACTTATCCGGCCTCTAAAAATGACTTTGCTTAACAATTGTAATGACTTTTCCAACCACTGTTAATCACTTATCCGACCTCTAAAAATGACTTTGCCCATCAATTGTAATGACTTTGCCAACCACTGTTAATCACTAATCCGACCTCTAAAAATGACTTTGCCAACCACTGTTAATCACTTATCCGACCTCTAAAAATGACTTTGCCAAACAATTGTAATGACTTTGCCAACCGCTGTTAATCACTTGTCCGACCTCTAAAAATGAATTTGCCCAACAATTTTATTTACTTTGCCAACCACTGGTAATCACTTATCCGACCTATAAAAATGACTTTGCTTAACAATTGTAATGACTTTTCCAACCACTGTTAATCACTTATCCGACCTCTAAAAATGACTTTGCCCATCAATTGTAATGACTTTGCCAGCCACTGTTAATCACTAATCCGACCTCTAAAAATGACTTTGCCAACCACTGTTAATCACTTATCCGACCTCTAAAAATGACTTTGCCAAACAATTGTAATGACTTTGCCAACCACTGTTAATCACTTGTCCGACCTCTAAAAATGAATTTGCCCAACAATTGTAATAACTTTGCCAACCACTGTTAATCACTTATCCGGCCTCTAAAAATGACTTTGCCCAACAATTTTAATGACTTTGCCAACCATTGTAAATCTCTTTTCCGACATCTAAAAATGTATTTGCCCAACAATTGTAATAACTTTGCCAACCACCGTTAATCACTTATCCGGCCTCTAAAAATGACTTTGCTTAACAATTGTAATGACTTTTCCAACCACTGTTAATCACTTATCCGACCTCTAAAAATGACTTTGCCCATCAATTGTAATGACTTTGCCAACCACTGTTAATCACTAATCCGACCTCTAAAAATGACTTTGCCAACCACTGTTAATCACTTATCCGACCTCTAAAAATGACTTTGCCAAACAATTGTAATGACTTTGCCAACCGCTGTTAATCACTTGTCCGACCTCTAAAAATGAATTTGCCCAACAATTGTATTAACTTTGCCAACCACTGGTAATCACTTATCCGACCTATAAAAATGACTTTGCTTAACAATTGTAATGACTTTTCCAACCATTGTTAATCACTTATCCGACCTCTAAAAATGACTTTGCCCATCAATTGTAATGACTTTGCCAGCCACTGTTAATCACTAATCCGACCTCTAAAAATGACTTTGCCAACCACTGTTAATCACTTATCCGACCTCTAAAAATGACTTTGCCAAACAATTGTAATGACTTTGCCAACCGCTGTTAATCACTTGTCCGACCTCTAAAAATGAATTTGCCCAACAATTGTATTAACTTTGCCAACCACTGTTAATCACTTATCCGGCCTCTAAAAATGACTTTGCCCAACAATTGTAATGACTTTGCCAACCACTGTTAATCACTTATCCGACCTCAAAAAATGACTTTGCCCGACAATTGTAATGACTCTGCCAACCACTGTTAATCACTTATCCGACCTCTAAAAATGACTTTGCCCAACAATTGTAATGACTTTGCCAACCACTGTAAATCACTTATCCGACCTCTAAAAATGACTTTGCCCAACAATTGTAATGACTTTGCCAACCACTGTAAATCACTTATCCGACCTCTAAAAATGACTTTGCCAAACAATTGTAATGACTTTGCCAACCACTGTTAATCACTTGTCCGACCTCTAAAAATGAATTTGCCCAACAATTGTAATAACTTTGCCAACCACTGTTAATCACTTATCCGGCCTCTAAAAATGACTTTGCCCAACAATTTTAATGACTTTGCCAACCACTGTAAATCTCTTTTCCGACATCTAAAAATGTATTTGCCCAACAATTGTAATAACTTTGCCAACCACCGTTAATCACTTATCCGGCCTCTAAAAATGACTTTGCCCAACAATTGTAATGACTTTTCCAACCACTGTTAATCACTTATCCGACCTCTAAAAATGACTTTGCCCAACAATTGTAATGACTTTGCCAACCACTGTTAATCACTTATCCGACCTCTAAAAATGACTTTGCCCAACAATTGTAATGACTTTGCCAACCACTGTTAATCACTTATCCGGCCTCTAAAAATGACTTTGCCCAACAATTTTAATGACTTTGCCAACCACTGAAAATCTCTTTTCCGACATCTAAAAATGTATTTGCCCAACAATTGTAATAACTTTGCCAACCACCGTTAATCACTTATCCGGCCTCTAAAAATGACTTTGCCCAACAATTGTAATGACTTTTCCAACCACTGTTAATCACTTATCCGACCTCTAAAAATGACTTTGCCCAACAATTGTAATGACTTCGCCAACCACTGTTAATCACTTATCCGACCTCTAAAAATGACTTTGCCAAACAATTGTAATGACTTTTCCAACCACTGTTAATCACTTGTCCGACCTCTAAAAATGAATTTGCCCAACAATTGTAATAATTTTGCCAACCACTGTTAATCACTTATCCGGCCTCTAAAAATGACTTTGCCCAACAATTGTAATGACTTTTCCAACCACTGTTAATCACTTATCCGACCTCTAAAAATCACTTTGCACAACAATTGTAATGACTTTGCCAACCACTGTTAATCACTTATCCGACCTCTAAAAATGACTTTGCCCAACAATTGTAATGACTTTGCCATCCAATGTTAATCACTTATCCGACCTCTAAAAATGACTTTGCCCAACAATTGTAATGACTTTGCCATCCACTGTTAATCACTTATCCGACCTCTAAAAATGACTTTGCACAACAATTGTAATGACTTTGCCATCCACTGTTAATCACTTATCCGACCTCTAAAAATGACTTTGCCCAACAATTGTAATGACTTTGCCAACCACTGGTAATGACTTTGTCCACCACTGGTAATCACTAATTCGACCTCTAAAAATGACTTTGCTTAACAATTGTAATGACTTTGCCAACCACTGGTAATGACTTATCCGACCTCTAAAAATGACTTTGCCCAACATTTGTAATGACTTTTTCAACCACTATTTCTCACTTATCCGACCTCTAAAAATGACTTTGCCCATCAATTGTAATGACTTTGCCAACCACTGTTAATCACTAATCCGACCACTAAAAATGACTTTGCCAACCACTGGTAATGACTTTGCCCACCACTGGTAATCACTTATCCGACCTCTAAAAATGACATTGCTTAACAATTGTAATGACTTTGCCAACCACTGTTAATAGATTATCGGACCACTAAAAATGACTTTGCCAAACAATTGTAATGACTTTGCCAACAACTGTAAATCTCTTTTCCGACATCTAAAAATGACTTTGCTTAACAATTGTAATGACTTTGCCAACCACTGGTAATGACTTATCCGACCTCTAAAAATGACTTTGCCCAACAATTGTAATGACTTTTTCAACCACTGTTAATCACTAATCCGACCTCTAAAAATGACTTTGCCAACCACTGGTAATGACTTTGCCCACCACTGGTTATCACTTATCCGACCTCTAAAAATGACTTTGCTTAACAATTGTAATGACTTTTCCAACCACTGTTAATCACTTATCCGACCTCTAAAAATCACTTTGCACAACAATTGTAATGACTTTTCCAACCACTGTTAATCACTTATCCGACCTCTAAAAATCACTTTGCACAACAATTGTAATGACTTTGCCAACCACTGTTAATCACTTATCCGACCTCTAAAAATGACTTTGCACAACAATTGTAATGACTTTGTCCACCACTGGTAATCACTTATTCGACCTCTAAAAATGACTTTGCCCAACAATTGTAATGACTTTGCAAACCACTGGTAATGACTTATCCGACCTCTAAAAATGACTTTGCCCAACATTTGTAATGACTTTTTCAACCACTATTTCTCACTGATCCGACCTCTAAAAATGACTTTGCCCATCAATTGTAATGACTTTGCCAACCACTGTTAATCACTAATCCGACCACTAAAAATGACTTTGCCAACCACTGGTAATGACTTTGCCCACCACTGGTAATCACTTATCCGACCTCTAAAAATGACATTGCTTAACAATTGTAATGACTTTGCCAACCACTGTTAATAGATTATCGGACCACTAAAAATGACTTTGCCAAACAATTGTAATGACTTTGCCAACAACTGTAAATCTCTTTTCCGACATCTAAAAATGACTTTGCTTAACAATTGTAATGACTTTGCCAACCACTGGTAATGACTTATCCGACCTCTAAAAATGACTTTGCCCAACAATTGTAATGACTTTTTCAACCACTGTTAATCACTAATCCGACCTCTAAAAATGACTTTGCCAACCACTGGTAATGACTTTGCCCACCACTGGTTATCACTTATCCGACCTCTAAAAATGACTTTGCTTAACAATTGTAATGACTTTGCCAACCACTGGTAATCACTTATCCGACCTCTAAAATGACTTTGCCAAACAATTGTAATGACTTTGCCAGCCACTGTTAATCACTTGTCCGACCTCTAAAAATGAATTTGCCCAACAATTGTAATAACTTTGCCAACCACTGTTAATCACTTATCCGGCCTCTAAAAATGACTTTGCCCAACAATTTTAATGACTTTGCCAACCACTGTAAATCTCTTTTCCGACATCTAAAAATGTATTTTCCCAACAATTGTAATAACTTTGCCAACCACCGTTAATCACTTATCCGGCCTCTAAAAATCACTTTGCCCAACAATTGTAATGACTTTTCCAACCACTGTTAATCACTTATCCGACCTCTAAAAATGACTTTGCCCAACAATTGTAATGACTTTGCCAACCACTGTTAATCACTTATCCGACCTCTAAAAATGACTTTGCCAAACAATTGTAATGACTTTGCCAACCACTGTTAATCACTTGTCCGACCTCTAAAAATGAATTTGCCCAACAATTGTAATAACTTTGCCAACCACTGTTAATCACTTATCCGGCCTCTAAAAATGACTTTGCCCAACAATTGTAATGACTTTTCCAACCACTGTTAATCACTTATCCGACCTCTAAAAATCACTTTGCACAACAATTGTAATGACTTTGCCATCCACTGTTAATCACTTATCCGACCTCTAAAAATGACTTTGCCCAACAATTGTAATAACTTTGCCATCCACTGTTAATCACTTATCCGACCTCTAAAAATGACTTTGCCCAACAATTGTAATGACTTTGCCAACCACTGGTAATGACTTTGTCCACCACTGGTAATCACTTATCCGACCTCTAAAAATGACTTTGCTTAACAATTGTAATGACTTTGCCAACCACTGGTAATGACTTATCCGACCTCTAAAAATGACTTTGCCCATCAATTGTAATGACTTTGCCAACCACTGTTAATCACTAATCCGACCTCTAAAAATTACTTTGCCAACCACTGGTAATGACTTTGCCCACCACTGGTAATCACTTATCCGACCTCTAAAAATGACTTTGCTTAACAATTGTAATGACTTTGCCAACCACTGGTAATCACTTATCCGACAACTAAAAATGACTTTGCTTAACAATTGTAATGACTTTGCCAACCACTGTTAATAGATTATCGAACCTCTAAAAATGACTTTTCCAACCACTGTTAATCACTTATCCGACCTCTAAAAATGACTTTGCCCAACAATTGTAATGACTTTGCCAACCACTGTTAATCACTTGTCCGACCTCTAAAAATGAATTTGCCAAACAATTGTAATGACTTTGCCAACCACTGTTAATCACTTATCCGACCTCTAAAAATGACTTTGCCAAACAATTGTAATGACTTTGCCAACCACTGTTAATCACTAATCCGACCTCTAAAAATTACTTTGCCAACCACTGGTAATGACTTTGCCCACCACTGGGAATCACTTATCCGACCTCTAAAAATGACTTTGCTTAACAATTGTAATGACTTTGCCAACCACTGGTAATCACTTATCCGACAACTAAAAATGACTTTGCTTAACAATTGTAATGACTTTGCCAACCACTGTTAATAGATTATCGAACCTCTAAAAATGACTTTGCCAAACAATTGTAATGACTTTGCCAACAACTGTAAATCTCTTTTCCGAATCTAAAAATGACTTTTCCCAACAATTGTAGTGACTTTTCCAACCACTGTTAATCACTTATCCGACCTCTAAAAATGACTTTGCCCATCAATTGTAATGACTTTGCCAACCACTGTTAGTCACTAATCCGACCTCTAAAAATGACTTTGCCAACCACTGGTAATGACTTTGCCCACCACTGGTAATCACTTATCCGACTTCTAAAAATGACTTTGCTTAACAATTGTATTGACTTTGCCAACCACTGGTAATCACTTATCCGACCTCTAAAAATGACTTTGCTTAACAATTGTAATGACTTTTCCAACCACTGTTAATCACTTATCCGACCTCTAAAAATGACTTTGCCAAACAATTGTAATGACTTTGCCAACCACTGTTAATCACTTGTCCGACCTCTAAAAATGAATTTGCCCAACAATTGTAATAACTTTGCCAACCACTGTTAATCACTTATCCGGCCTCTAAAAATGACTTTGCCCATCAATTGTAATGACTTTGCCAACCACTGTTAATCACTAATCCGACCTCTAAAAATTACTTTGCCAACCACTGGTAATGACTTTGCCCACCACTGGTAATCACTTATCCGACCTCTAAAAATGACTTTGCTTAACAATTGTAATGACTTTGCCAACCACTGGTAATCACTTATCCGACAACTAAAAATGACTTTGCTTAACAATTGTAATGACTTTGCCAACCACTGTTAATAGATTATCGAACCTCTAAAAATGACTTTGCCAAACAATTGTAATGACTTTGCCAACAACTGTAAATCTCTTTTCCGACATCTAAAAATGACTTTGCCCAACAATTGTAGTGACTTTTCCAACCACTGTTAATCACTTATCCGACCTCTAAAAATGACTTTGCCCATCAATTGTAATGACTTTGCCAACCACTGTTAGTCACTTATCCGGCCTCTAAAAATGACTTTGCCAACCAATGGTAATGACTTTGCCCACCACTGGTAATCACTTATCCGACTTCTAAAAATGACTTTGCTTAACAATTGTATTGACTTTGCCAACCACTGGTAATCACTTATCCGACCTCTAAAAATGACTTTGCTTAACAATTGTAATGACTTTTCCAACCACTGTTAATCACTTATCCGACCTCTAAAAATGACTTTGCCCATCAATTGTAATGACTCTGCCAACCACTGTTAATCACTTATCCGACCTCTAAAAATGACTTTGCCAAACAATTGTAATGACTTTTCCAACCACTGTTAATCACTTATCCGACTTCTAAAAATGACTTTGCCCATCAATTGTAATGACTTTTCCAACAACTGTTAATCACTTATCCGACCTCTAAAAATGACTTTGCCAAACAATTGTAATGACTTTGCCAACCACTGTTAATCACTTATCCGACCTCTAAAAATGACTTTGCCAAACAATTGTAATGACTTTGCCAACCACTGTTAATCACTTGTCCGACCTCTAAAAATGACTTTGCCCAACAATTGTAATGACTTTTCCAACCACTGTTAATCACTTATCCGACCTCTAAAAATGACTTTGCCAAACAATTGTAATGACTTTGCCAACCACTGTTAATCACTTATCCGACCTCTAAAAATGACTTTGCCAAACAATTGTAATGACTTTGCCAACCACTGTTAATCACTTGTCCGACCTCTAAAAATGAATTTGCCCAACAATTGTAATAACTTTGCCAACCACTGTTAATCACTTATCCGGCCTCTAAAAATGACTTTGCCCAACAATTGTAATGACTTTGCCAACCACTGTTAATCACTTGTCCGACCTCTAAAAATGAATTTGCCCAACAATTGTAATAACTTTGCCAACCACTGTTAATCACTAATCCGACCTCTAAAAATGACTTTGCCCATCAATTGTAATGACTTTTCCAACCACTGTTAATCACTTATCCGACCTCTAAAAATGACTTTGCCCAACAATTGTAATGACTTTGCCAGCCACTGTTAATCACTTGTCCGACCTCTAAAAATGAATTTGCCAAACAATTGTAATGACTTTGCCAGCCACTGTTAATCACTTGTCCGACCTCTAAAAATGAATTTGCCCAACAATTGAAATAACTTTGCCAACCACTGTTAATCACTTATCCGGCCTCTAAAATTGACTTTGCCCAGCAATTTTAATGACTTTGCCAACCACTGTTAATCACTTATCCGACCTCTAAAAATGACTTTGCCCAACAATTGTAATGACTTTTCCAACCACTGTTAATCACTTGTCCGACCTCTAAAAATGAATTTGCCCAACAATTGTAATAACTTTGCCAACCACTGTTAATCACTTATCCGGCCTCTAAAAATGACTTTGCCCATCAATTGTAATGACTTTGCCAACCACTGTTAATCACTTATCCGACCTCTAAAAATGAATCTGCCCAACAATTGTAATAACTTTGCCAACCACTGTTAATCACTTATCCGACCTCTAAAAATGACTTTGCCCAACAATTGTAATGACTTTGCCAACCACTGTTAATCACTTATCCGACCTCTAAAAATGACTTTGCCAAACAATTGTAATGACTTTGCCAACCACTGTTAATCACTTATCCGACCTCTAAAAATGACTTTGCCCAACAATTGTAATGACTTTGCCAACCACTGTTAATCACTTATCCGACCTCTAAAAATGACTTTGCCAAACAATTGTAATGACTTTGCCAACCACTATTAATCACTTGTCCGACCTCTAAAAATGACTTTGCCCAACAATTGTAATGACTTTTCCATCCACTGTTAATCACTTATCCGACCTCTAAAAATGACTTTGCCCAACAATTGTAATGACTTGGCCAACCACTGTTAATCACTTTTCCGACCTCTAAAAATGACTTTGCCCAACAATTGTAATGACTTTGCCATCCACTGTTAATCACTTATCCGGCCTCTAAAAATGACTTTTCCCATCAATTGTAATGACTTTGCCAACCACTGTTAATCACTTATCCGACCTCTAAAAATGAATCTGCCCAACAATTGTAATAACTTTGCCAACCACTGTTAATCACTAATCCGACCTCTAAAAATGACTTTGCCCAACAATTGTAATGACTTTGCCAACCACTGTTAATCACTTATCCGACCTCTAAAAATGACTTTGCCAAACAATTGTAATGACTTTGCCAACCACTATTAATCACTTGTCCGACCTCTAAAAATGACTTTGCCCAACAATTGTAATGACTTGGCCAACCACTGTTAATCACTTTTCCGACCTCTAAAAATGACTTTGCCCAACAATTGTAATGACTTTGCCAACCACTGTTAATCACTTGTCCGACCTCTAAAAATGAATTTGCCCAACAATTGTAATAACTTTGCCAACCACTGTTAATCACTAATCCGACCTCTAAAAATGACTTTGCCCATCAATTGTAATGACTTTTCCAACCACTGTTAATCACTTATCCGACCTCTAAAAATGACTTTGCCCAACAATTGTAATGACTTTGCCAACCACTGTTAGTCACTTATCCGACCACTAAAAATGACTTTGCCAAACAATTGTAATGACTTTGCCAACCACTGTTAATCACTTGTCCGACCTCTAAAAATGAATTTGCCCAACAATTGTAATAACTTTGCCAACCACTGTTAATCACTTATCCGGCCTCTCAAAATGACTTTGCCCAACAATTGTAATGACTTTTCCAACCACTGTTAATCACTTATCCGACCTCTAAAAATGACTTTGCCCAACAATTGTAATGACTTTGCCAACCACTGTTAATCACTTATCCGACCTCTAAAAATGACTTTGCCAAACAATTGTAATGACTTTGCCAACCACTGTTAATCACTTGTCCGACCTCTAAAAATGAATTTGCCCAACAATTGTAATAACTTTGCCAACCACTGTTAATCACTTATCCGGCCTCTAAAAATGACTCTGCCCAACAATTGTAATGACTTTTCCAACCACTGTTAATCACTTATCCGACCTCTAAAAATGACTTTGCCCAACAATTGTAATGACTTTGCCATCCACTGTTAATCACTTATCCGACCTCTAAAAATGACTTTGCCCAACAATTGTAATGACTTTGCCATCCACTGTTAATCACTTATCCGACCTCTAAAAATGACTATGCCCAACAATTGTAATGACTTTGCCATCCAGTGTTAATCACTCATCCGACCTCTAAAAATGACTTTGCCCATCAATTGTAATGACTTTGCCATCCACTGTTAATCACTTATCCGACCTCTAAAAATGACTTTGCACAACAATTGTAATGACTTTGCCATCCACTGTTAATGACTTTGTCCACCACTGGTAATCACTTATCCGACCTCTAAAAATGACTTTGCTTAACAATTGTAATGACTTTGCCAAGCACTGGTATTTACTTATCCGACCTCTAAAAATGACTTTGCCCAACAATTGTAATGACTTTTTCAACCACTGTTAATCACTAATCCGACCTCTAAAAATGACTTTGCCAACCACTGGTAATGACTTTGCCCACCACTGGTAATCACTTATCCGACCTCTAAAAATGACTTTGCTTAACAATTGTAATGACTTTGCCAACCACTGGTAATCACTTATCCGACCTCTAAAAATGACTTTGCCAAACAATTGTAATGACTTTGCCAGCCACTGTTAATCACTTGTCCGACCTCTAAAAATGAATTTGCCCAACAATTGTAATATTTTTGCCAACCACTGTTAATCACTTATCCGGCCTCTAAAAATGACTTTGCCCAACAATTTTAATGACTTTGCCAACCACTGTAAATCTCTTTTCCGACATCTAAAAATGTATTTTCCCAACAATTGTAATAACTTTGCCAACCACCGTTAATCACTTATCCGGCCTCTGAAAATGACTTTGCCCAACAATTGTAATGACTTTTCCAACCACTGTTAATCACTTATCCGACCTCTAAAAATGACTTTGCCCAACAATTGTAATGACTTTGCCAACCACTGTTAATCACTTATCCGACCACTAAAAAAGACTTTGCCAAACAATTGTAATGACTTTGCCAACCACTGTTTATCACTTGTCCGACCTCTAAAAATGAATTTGCCCAACAATTGTAATAACTTTGCCAACCACTGTTAATCACTTATCCGGCCTCTCAAAATGACTTTGCCCAACATTTGTAATGACTTTTCCAACCACTGTTAATCACTTATCCGACCTCTAAAAATCACTTTGCACTACAATTGTAATGACTTTGCCAACCACTGTTAATCACTTGTCCGACCTCTAAAAATGACTTTGCCCAACAATTGTAATGACTTTGCCATCCAATGTTAATCACTTATCCGACCTCTAAAAATGACTTTGCCCAACAATTGTAATGACTTTGCCACCCACTGTTAATCACTTATCCGACCTCTAAAAATGACTTTGCCAAACAATTGTAATGACTTTGCCAACCACTGTTAATCACTTGTCCGACCTCTAAAAATGAATTTGCCCAACAATTGTAATAACTTTGCCAACCACTGTTTATCACTTATCCGGCCTCTAAAAATGACTTTGCCCAACAATTGTAATGACTTTGCCAACCACTGTTAATCACTTGTCCGACCTCTAAAAATGAATTTGCCCAACAATTGTAATAACTTTGCCAACCACAGTTAATCACTAATCCGACCTCTAAAAATGACTTTGCCCATCAATTGTAATGACTTTTCCAACCACTGTTAATCACTTATCCGACCTCTAAAAATGACTTTGCCCAACAATTGTAATGACTTTGCCAACCACTGTTAGTCACTTACCCGACCTCTAAAAATTACTTTGCCAAACAATTGTAATGACTTTGCCAGCCACTGTTAATCACTTGTCCGACCTCTAAAAATGAATTTGCCCAACAATTGGAATAACTTTGCCAACCACTGTTAATCACTTATCCGGCCTCTAAAAATGACTTTGCCCAGCAATTTTAATGACTTTGCCAACCACTGTTAATCACTTATCCGACCTCTAAAAATGACTTTGCCCAACAATTGTAATGACTTTTCCAACCACTGTTAATCACTTGTCCGACCTCTAAAAATGAATTTGCCCAACAATTGTAATAACTTTGCCAACCACTGTTAATCACTTATCCGGCCACTAAAAATGACTTTGCCCATCAATTGTAATGACTTTGCCAACCACTGTTAATCACTTATCCGACCTCTAAAAATGAATCTGCCCAACAATTGTAATAACTTTGCCAACCACTGTTAATCACTTATCCGACCTCTAAAAATGACTTTGCCCAACAATTGTAATGACTTTGCCAACCACTGTTAATCACTTATCCGACCTCTAAAAATGACTATGCCAAACAATTGTAATGACTTTGCCAACCACTATTAATCACTTGTCCGACCTCTAAAAATGACTTTGCCCAACAATTGTAATGACTTTGCCAACCACTGTTTATCACTTTTCCGACCTCTAAAAATGACTTTGCCCAACAATTGTAATGACTTTGCCAACCACTGTTAATCACTTGTCCGACCTCTAAAAATGAATTTGCCCAACAATTGTAATAACTTTGCCATCCACTGTTAATCACTAATCCGACCTCTAAAAATGACTTTGCCCATCAATTGTAATGACTTTTCCAACCACTGTTAATCACTTATCCGACCTCTAAAAATGACTTTGCCCAACAATTGTAATGACTTTGCCAACCACTGTTAGTCACTTACCCGACCTCTAAAAATGAATTTGCCCAACAATTGTAATGACTTTGCCAGCCACTGTTAATCACTTGTCCGACCTCTAAAAATGAATTTGCCCAACAATTGGAATAACTTTGCCAACCACTGTTAATCACTTATCCGGCCTCTAAAAATGACTTTGCCCAGCAATTTTAATGACTTTGCCAACCACTGTTAATCACTTATCCGACCTCTAAAAATGACTTTGCCAAACAATTGTAATGACTTTGCCAACCACTGTTAATCACTTGTCCGACCTCTAAAAATGAATTTGCCCAACAATTGTAATAACATTGCCAACCACTGTTAATCACTTATCCGGCCTCTAAAAATGACTTTGCCCAACAATTGTAATGACTTTTCCAACCACTGTTAATCACTTATCCGACCTCTAAAAATGACTTTGCCCAACAATTGTAATGACTTTGCCAACCACTGTTAATCACTAATCCGACCTCTAAAAATGACTTTGCCCATCAATTGTAATGACTTTTCCAACCACTGTTAATCACTTATCCGACCTCTAAAAATGACTTTGCCCAACAATTGTAATGACTTTGCCAACCACTGTTAGTCACTTACCCGACCTCTAAAAATGACTTTGCCAAACAATTGTAATGACTTTGCCAGCCACTGTTAATCACTTGTCCGACCTCTAAAAATGAATTTGCCCAACAATTGGAATAACTTTGCCAACCACTGTTAATCACTTATCCGGCCTCTAAAAATGACTTTGCCCAACAATTGTAATGACTTTGCCAACCACTGTTAATCACTTATCCGACCTCTAAAAATGACTTTGCCAAACAATTGTAATGACTTTGCCAACCACTGTTAATCACTTGTCCGACCTCTAAAAATGAATTTGCCCAACAATTGTAATAACTTTGCCAACCACTGTTAATCACTTATCCGGCCTCTAAAAATGACTTTGCCCAACAATTGTAATGACTTTTCCAACCACTGTTAATCACTTATCCGACCTCTAAAAATGACTTTGCCCAACAATTGTAATGACTTTGCCATCCACTGTTAATCACTTATCCGACCTCTAAAAATGACTTTGCACAACAATTGTAATGACTTTACCATCCACTGTTAATCACTTATCCGACCTCTAAAAATGACTATGCCCAACAATTGTAAAGACTTTACCATCCAATGTTAATCACTCATCCGACCTCTAAAAATGACTTTGCCCATCAATTGTAATGACTTTGCCATCCACTGTTAATCACTTATCCGACCTCTAAAAATGACTTTGCACAACAATTGTAATGACTTTGCCATCCACTGTTAATCACTTATCCGACCTCTAAAAATGACTTTGCCCAACAATTGTAATGACTTTGCCAACCACTGGTAATGACTTTGTCCACCACTGGTAATCACTTATCCGACCTCTAAAAATGACTTTGCTTAACAATTGTAATGACTTTGCCAAGCACTGGTAATGACTTATCCGACCTCTAAAAATGACTTTGCCCAACAATTGTAATGACTTTTTCAACCACTGTTAATCACTAATCCGACCTCTAAAAATGACTTTGCCAACCACTGGTAATGACTTTGCCCACCACTGGTAATCACTTATCCGACCTCTAAAAATGACTTTGCTTAACAATTGTAATGACTTTGCCAACCACTGGTAATCACTTATCCGACCTCTAAAAATGACTTTGCCAAACAATTGTAATGACTTTGCCAGCCACTGTTAATCACTTGTCCGACCTCTAAAAATGAATTTGCCCAACAATTGTAATATTTTTGCCAACCACTGTTAATCACTTATCCGGCCTCTACAAATGACTTTGCCCAACAATTTTAATGACTTTGCCAACCACTGTAAATCTCTTTTCCGACATCTAAAAATGTATTTTCCCAACAATTGTAATAACTTTGCCAACCACCGTTAATCACTTATCCGGCCTCTGAAAATGACTTTGCCCAACAATTGTAATGACTTTTCCAACCACTGTTAATCACTTATCCGACCTCTAAAAATGACTTTGCCCAACAATTGTAATAACTTTGCCAACCACTGTTAATCACTTATCCGGCCTCTAAAAATGACTTTGCCAAACAATTGTAATGACTTTGCCAACCACTGTTAATCACTTGTCCGACCTCTAAAAATGAATTTGCCCAACAATTGTAATAACTTTGCCAACCACCGTTAATCACTTATCCGGCCTCTCAAAATGACTTTGCCCAACAATTGTAATGACTTTTCCAACCACTGTTAATCACTTATCCGACCTCTAAAAATGACTTTGCCCAACAATTGTAATGACTTTGCCATCCACTGTTAATCACTTATCCGACCTCTAAAAATGACTTTGCACAACAATTGTAATGACTTTGCCATCCAATGTTAATCACTTATCCGACCTCTAAAAATGACTTTGCCCAACAATTGTAATGACTTTGCCATCCACTGTTAATCACTTATCCGACCTCTAAAAATGACTTTGCACAACAATTGTAATGACTTTGCCATCCACTGTTAATCACTTATCCGACCTCTAAAAATGACTTTGCCCAACAATTGTAATGACTTTGCCAACCACTGGTAATGACTTTTTCCACCACTGGTAATCACTTATCCGACCTCTAAAAATGACTTTGCTTAACAATTGTAATGACTTTGCCAACCACTGGTAATGACTTATCCGACCTCTAAAAATGACTTTGCCCATCAATTGAAATGACTTTGCCAACCACTGTTAATCACTAATCCGACCTCTAAAAATGACTTTGCCAACCACTGGTAATGACTTTACCCACCACTGGTAATCACTTATCCGACTTCTAAAAATGACTTTGCTTAACAATTGTAATGACTTTGCCAACCACTGGTAATCACTTATCCGACCTCTAAAAATGACTTTGCTTAACAATTGTAATGACTTTTCCAACCACTGTTAATCACTTATCCGACCTCTAAAAATGACTTTGCCCATCAATTGTAATGACTTTGCCAACCACTGTTAATCACTAATCCGACCTCTAAAAATGACTTTGCCAACCACTGTTTATCACTTATCCGGCCTCTAAAAATGACTTTGCCCAACAATTGTAATAACTTTGCCAACCACTGTTTATCACTTGTCCGACCTCTAAAAATGAATTTGCCCAACAATTGTAATAACTTTGCCAACCACTGTTTATCACTTATCCGGCCTCTAAAAATGACTTTGCCCAACAATTGTAATGACTTTGCCAACCACTGTTAATCACTTGTCCGACCTCTAAAAATGAATTTGCCCAACAATTGTAATAACTTTGCCAACCACAGTTAATCACTAATCCGACCTCTAAAAATGACTTTGCCCATCAATTGTAATGACTTTTCCAACCACTGTTAATCACTTATCCGACCTCTAAAAATGACTTTGCCCAACAATTGTAATGACTTTGCCAACCACTGTTAGTCACTTACCCGACCTCTAAAAATTACTTTGCCAAACAATTGTAATGACTTTGCCAGCCACTGTTAATCACTTGTCCGACCTCTAAAAATGAATTTGCCCAACAATTGGAATAACTTTGCCAACCACTGTTAATCACTTATCCGGCCTCTAAAAATGACTTTGCCCAGCAATTTTAATGACTTTGCCAACCACTGTTAATCACTTATCCGACCTCTAAAAATGACTTTGCCCAACAATTGTAATGACTTTTCCAACCACTGTTAATCACTTGTCCGACCTCTAAAAATGAATTTGCCCAACAATTGTAATAACTTTGCCAACCACTGTTAATCACTTATCCGGCCACTAAAAATGACTTTGCCCATCAATTGTAATGACTTTGCCAACCACTGTTAATCACTTATCCGACCTCTAAAAATGAATCTGCCCAACAATTGTAATAACTTTGCCAACCACTGTTAATCACTTATCCGACCTCTAAAAATGACTTTGCCCAACAATTGTAATGACTTTGCCAACCACTGTTAATCACTTATCCGACCTCTAAAAATGACTATGCCAAACAATTGTAATGACTTTGCCAACCACTATTAATCACTTGTCCGACCTCTAAAAATGACTTTGCCCAACAATTGTAATGACTTTGCCAACCACTGTTTATCACTTTTCCGACCTCTAAAAATGACTTTGCCCAACAATTGTAATGACTTTGCCAACCACTGTTAATCACTTGTCCGACCTCTAAAAATGAATTTGCCCAACAATTGTAATAACTTTGCCATCCACTGTTAATCACTAATCCGACCTCTAAAAATGACTTTGCCCATCAATTGTAATGACTTTTCCAACCACTGTTAATCACTTATCCGACCTCTAAAAATGACTTTGCCCAACAATTGTAATGACTTTGCCAACCACTGTTAGTCACTTACCCGACCTCTAAAAATGACTTTGCCAAACAATTGTAATGACTTTGCCAGCCACTGTTAATCACTAGTCCGACCTCTAAAAATGAATTTGCCCAACAATTGGAATAACTTTTCCAACCACTGTTAATCACTTATCCGGCCTCTAAAAATGACTTTGCCCAGCAATTTTAATGACTTTGCCAACCACTGTTAATCACTTATCCGACCTCTAAAAATGACTTTGCCAAACAATTGTAATGACTTTGCCAACCACTGTTAATCACTTGTCCGACCTCTAAAAATGAATTTGCCCAACAATTGTAATAACATTGCCAACCACTGTTAATCACTTATCCGGCCTCTAAAAATGACTTTGCCCAACAATTGTAATGACTTTTCCAACCACTGTTAATCACTTATCCGACCTCTAAAAATGACTTTGCCCAACAATTGTAATGACTTTGCCAACCACTGTTAATCACTAATCCGACCTCTAAAAATGACTTTGCCCATCAATTGTAATGACTTTTCCAACCACTGTTAATCACTTATCCGACCTCTAAAAATGACTTTGCCCAACAATTGTAATGACTTTGCCAACCACTGTTAGTCACTTACCCGACCTCTAAAAATGACTTTGCCAAACAATTGTAATGACTTTGCCAGCCACTGTTAATCACTTGTCCGACCTCTAAAAATGAATTTGCCCAACAATTGGAATAACTTTGCCAACCACTGTTAATCACTTATCCGGCCTCTAAAAATGACTTTGCCCAACAATTGTAATGACTTTGCCAACAACTGTTAATCACTTATCCGACCTCTAAAAATGACTTTGCCAAACAATTGTAATGACTTTGCCAACCACTGTTAATCACTTGTCCGACCTCTAAAAATGAATTTGCCCAACAATTGTAATAACTTTGCCAACCACTGTTAATCACTTATCCGGCCTCTAAAAATGACTTTGCCCAACAATTGTAATGACTTTTCCAACCACTGTTAATCACTTATCCGACCTCTAAAAATGACTTTGCCCAACAATTGTAATGACTTTGCCATCCACTGTTAATCACTTATCCGACCTCTAAAAATGACTTTGCACAACAATTGTAATGACTTTACCATCCACTGTTAATCACTTATCCGACCTCTAAAAATGACTATGCCCAACAATTGTAAAGACTTTACCATCCAATGTTAATCACTCATCCGACCTCTAAAAATGACTTTGCCCATCAATTGTAATGACTTTGCCATCCACTGTTAATCACTTATCCGACCTCTAAAAATGACTTTGCACAACAATTGTAATGACTTTGCCATCCACTGTTAATCACTTATCCGACCTCTAAAAATGACTTTGCCCAACAATTGTAATGACTTTGCCAACCACTGGTAATGACTTTGTCCACCACTGGTAATCACTTATCCGACCTCTAAAAATGACTTTGCTTAACAATTGTAATGACTTTGCCAAGCATTGGTAATGACTTATCCGACCTCTAAAAATGACTTTGCCCAACAATTGTAATGACTTTTTCAACCACTGTTAATCACTAATCCGACCTCTAAAAATGACTTTGCCAACCACTGGTAATGACTTTGCCCACCACTGGTAATCACTTATCCGACCTCTAAAAATGACTTTGCTTAACAATTGTAATGACTTTGCCAACCACTGGTAATCACTTATCCGACCTCTAAAAATGACTTTGCCAAACAATTGTAATGACTTTGCCAGCCACTGTTAATCACTTGTCCGACCTCTAAAAATGAATTTGCCCAACAATTGTAATATTTTTGCCAACCACTGTTAATCACTTATCCGGCCTCTACAAATGACTTTGCCCAACAATTTTAATGACTTTGCCAACCACTGTAAATCTCTTTTCCGACATCTAAAAATGTATTTTCCCAACAATTGTAATAACTTTGCCAACCACCGTTAATCACTTATCCGGCCTCTGAAAATGACTTTGCCCAACAATTGTAATGACTTTTCCAACCACTGTTAATCACTTATCCGACCTCTAAAAATGACTTTGCCCAACAATTGTAATAACTTTGCCAACCACTGTTAATCACTTATCCGGCCTCTAAAAATGACTTTGCCAAACAATTGTAATGACTTTGCCAACCACTGTTAATCACTTGTCCGACCTCTAAAAATGAATTTGCCCAACAATTGTAATAACTTTGCCAACCACCGTTAATCACTTATCCGGCCTCTCAAAATGACTTTGCCCAACAATTGTAATGACTTTTCCAACCACTGTTAATCACTTATCCGACCTCTAAAAATGACTTTGCCCAACAATTGTAATGACTTTGCCATCCACTGTTAATCACTTATCCGACCCTCTAAAAATGACTTTGCACAACAATTGTAATGACTTTGCCATCCAATGTTAATCACTTATCCGACCTCTAAAAATGACTTTGCCCAACAATTGTAATGACTTTGCCATCCACTGTTAATCACTTATCCGACCTCTAAAAATGACTTTGCACAACAATTGTAATGACTTTGCCATCCACTGTTAATCACTTATCCGACCTCTAAAAATGACTTTGCCCAACAATTGTAATGACTTTGCCAACCACTGGTAATGACTTTTTCCACCACTGGTAATCACTTATCCGACCTCTAAAAATGACTTTGCTTAACAATTGTAATGACTTTGCCAACCACTGGTAATGACTTATCCGACCTCTAAAAATGACTTTGCCCATCAATTGAAATGACTTTGCCAACCACTGTTAATCACTAATCCGACCTCTAAAAATGACTTTGCCAACCACTGGTAATGACTTTACCCACCACTGGTAATCACTTATCCGACTTCTAAAAATGACTTTGCTTAACAATTGTAATGACTTTGCCAACCACTGGTAATCACTTATCCGACCTCTAAAAATGACTTTGCTTAACAATTGTAATGACTTTTCCAACCACTGTTAATCACTTATCCGACCTCTAAAAATGACTTTGCCCATCAATTGTAATGACTTTGCCAACCACTGTTAATCACTAATCCGACCTCTAAAAATGACTTTGCCAACCACTGTTAATCACTTATCCGACCTCTAAAAATGACTTTGCCAAACAATTGTAATGACTTTGCCAACCACTGTTAATCACTTGTCAGACCTCTAAAAATGAATTTGCCCAACAATTGTAATAACTTTGCCAACCACTGTTTATCACTTATCCGGCCTCTAAAAATGACTTTGCCCAACAATTGTAATGATTTTGCCATCCACTGTTAATCACTTATCCGACCTCTAAAAATGACTATGCCCAACAATTGTAAAGACTTTGCCATCCAATGTTAATCACTTATCCGACCTCTAAAAATGACTTTGCCCAACAATTGTAATGACTTTGCCATCCACTGTTAATCACTTATCCGACCTCTAAAAATGACTTTGCACAACAATTGTAATGACTTTGCCATCCACTGTTAATCACTTATCCGACCTCTAAAAATGACTTTGCTTAACAATTGTAATGACTTTGCCAACCACTGGTAATGACTTATCCGACCTCTAAAAATGACTTTGCCCATCAATTGAAATGACTTTGCCAACCACTGTTAATCACTAATCCGACCTCTAAAATGACTTTGCCAACCACTGGTAATGACTTTACCCACCACTGGTAATCACTTATCCGACTTCTAAAAATGACTTTGCTTAACAATTGTAATGACTTTGCCAACCACTGGTAATCACTTATCCGACCTCTAAAAATGACTTTGCTTAACAATTGTAATGACTTTTTTAACCACTGTTAATCACTTATCCGACCTCTAAAAATGACTTTGCCCATCAATTGTAATGACTTTGCCAACCACTGTTAATCACTAATCCGACCTCTAAAAATGACTTTGCCAACCACTGTTAATCACTTATCCGACCTCTAAAAATGACTTTGCCAAACAATTGTAATGACTTTGCCAACCACTGTTAATCACTTGTCAGGTCTCTAAAAATGAATTTGCCCAACAAATGTAATAACTTTGCCAACCACTGTTAATCACTTATCCGGCCTCTAAAAATGACTTTGCCCTACAATTGTAATGACTTTGCCAACCACTGTTAATCACTTATCCGACCTCAAAAAATGACTTTGCCCAACAATTGTAATGACTCTGCCAACCACTGTTAATCACTTATCCGACCTCTAAAAATGACTTTGCCAAACAATTGTAATGACTTTTCCAACCACTGTTAATCACTTATCCGACCTCTAAAAATGAATTTGCCCAACAATTGTAATAACTTTGCCAACCACTGTTAATCACTTATCCGGCCTCTAAAAATGACTTTGCCCAACAATTTTAATGACTTTGCCAACCATTGTAAATCTCTTTTCCGACATCTAAAAATGTATTTGCCCAACAATTGTAATAACTTTGCCAACCACCGTTAATCACTTATCCGGCCTCTAAAAATGACTTTGCTTAACAATTGTAATGACTTTGCCAGCCACTGTTAATCACTTGTCCGACCTCTAAAAATGACTTTGCCAAACAATTGTAATGACTTTGCCAACCACTGTTAATCACTTGTCAGTCCTCTAAAAATGAATTTGCCCAACAATTGTAATAACTTTGCCAACCACTGTTAATCACTTATCCGACCTCTAAAAATGACTTTGCCCAACAATTGTAATGACTTTGCCATCCACTGTTAATCACTTATCCGACCTCTAAAAATGACTTTGCCCAACAATTGTAATGACTTTTCCAACCACTGTTAATCACTTATCCGACCTCTAAAAATGACTTTGCCCAACAATTGTAATGACTTTGCCAACCACTGTTAATCACTTATCCGACCTCTAAAAATGACTTTGCCAAACAATTGTAATGACTTTGCCAACCACTGTTAATCACTTGTCCGACCTCTAAAAATGACTTTGCCCAACAATTGTAATGACTTTTCCAACCACTGTTAATCACTTATCCGACCTCTAAAAATCACTTTGCACTACAATTGTAATGACTTTGCCAACCACTGTTAATCACTTGTCCGACCTCTAAAAATGACTTTGCCCAACAATTGTAATGACTTTGCCATCCAATGTTAATCACTTATCCGACCTCTAAAAATGACTTTGCCCAACAATTGTAATGACTTTGCCATCCACTGTTAATCACTTATCCGACCTCTAAAAATGACTTTGCACAACAATTGTAATGACTTTGCCATCCACTGTTAATCACTTATCCGACCTCTAAAAATGACTTTGCCCAACAATTGTAATGACTTTGCCAACCACTGGTAATGACTTTGTCCACCACTGGTAATCACTTATCCGACCTCTAAAAAAGACTTTGCTTAACAATTGTAATGACTTTGCCAACCACTGGTAATGACTTATCCGACCTCTAAAAATAACTTTTCCCATCAATTGTAATGACTTTGCCAACCACTGTTAATCACTAATCCGACCTCTAAAAATGACTTTGCCAACCACTGGTAATGACTTTGCCCACCACTGGTAATCACTTATCCGACTTCTAAAAATGACTTTGCTTAACAATTGTAATGACTTTGCCAACCACTGGTAATCACTTATCCGACCTCTAAAAATGACTTTGCTTAACAATTGTAATGACCTTTCCAACCACTTTTAATCACTTATCCGACCTCTAAAAATGACTTTGCCCATCAATTGTAATGACTTTGCCAACCACTGTTAATCACTTATCCGACCTCTAAAAATGACTTCGCCAAACAATTGTAATGACTTTGCCAACCACTGTTAATCACTTGTCCGACCTCTAAAAATGAATTTGCCCAACAATTGTAATAACTTTGCCAACCACTGTTAATCACTTAACCGGCCTCTAAAAATGACTTTGCCCAACAATTGTAATGACTTCGCCAACCACTGTTAATCACTTATCCGACCTCAAAAAATGACTTTGCCCAACAATTGTAATGACTCTGCCAACCACTGTTAATCACTTTTCCGACCTCTAAAAATGACTTTGCCAAACAATTGTAATGACTTTTCAAACCACTGTTAATCACTTATCCGACCTCTAAAAATGACTTTGCCCAACAATTGTAATGACTTTGCCAACCACTGTAAATCACTTATCCGACCTCTAAAAATGACTTTGCCCAACAATTGTAATAACTTTGCCAACCACTGTTAATCACTTATCCGGCCTCTAAAAATGACTTTGCCAAACAATTGTAATGACTTTTCCAACCACTGTTAATCACTTATCCGACCTCTAAAAATCACTTTGCACTACAATTGTAATGACTTTGCCAACCACTGTTAATCACTTGTCCGACCTCTAAAAATGACTTTGCCCAACAAATGTAATGACTTTGCCATCCAATGTTAATCACTTATCCGACCTCTAAAAATGACTTTGCCCAACAATTGTAATGACTTTGCCATCCACTGTTAATCACTTATCCGACCTCTAAAAATGACTTTGCACAACAATTGTAATGACTTTGCCAACCACTGTTAATCACTTATCCGACCTCTAAAAATGACTTTGCCCAACAATTGTAATGACTTTCCCAACCACTGGTAATGACTTTGTCCACCACTGGTAATCACTTATCCGACCTCTAAAAATGACTTTGCTTAACATTTGTAATGACTTTGCCAACCACTGGTAATGACTTATCCGACCTCTAAAAATGACTTTGCCCATCAATTGTAATGACTTTGCCAACCACTGTTAATCACTAATCCGGCCTCTAAAAATGACTTTGCCAACCACTGGTAATGACTTTGCCCACCACTGGTAATCACTTATCCGACTTCTAAAAATGACTTTGCTTAACAATTGTAATGACTTTGCCAACCACTGGTAATCACTTATCCGACCTCTAAAAATGACTTTGCTTAACAATTGTAATGACTTTTCCAACCACTGTTAATCACTTATCCGACCTCTAAAAATGACTTTGCCCATCAATTGTAATGACTTTGCCAACCACTGTTAATCACTAATCCGACCTCTAAAAATGACTTTGCCAACCACTGTTAATCACTTATCCGACCTCTAAAAATGACTTTGCCAAACAATTGTAATGACTTTGCCAACCACTGTTAATCACTTGTCCGACCTCTAAAAATGAATTTGCCCAACAATTGTAATAACTTTGCCAACCACTGTTAATCACTTATCCGGCCTCTAAAAATGACTTTGCCCAACAATTGTAATGACTTTGCCAACCACTGTTAATCACTTATCCGACCTCAAAAAATGACTTTGCCCAACAATTGAAATGACTCTGCCAACCACTGTTTATCACTTATCCGACCTCTAAAAATGACTTTGCCAAACAATTGTAATGACTTTTCCAACCACTGTTAATCACTTATCCGACCTCTAAAAATGACTTTGCCCAACAATTGTAATGACTTTGCCAACCACTGGTAATCACTTATCCGACCTCTAAAAATGACTTTGCCCAACAATTGTAATGACTTTGCCAACCACTGTAAATCACTTATCCGACCTCTAAAAATGACTTTGCCAAACAATTGTAATGACTTTGCCAACCACTGTTAATCACTTGTCCGACCTCTAAAAATGAATTTGCCCAACAATTGTAATAACTTTGCCAACCACTGTTAATCACTTATCCGGCCTCTAAAAATGACTTTGCCCAACAATTTTAATGACTTTGCCAACCATTGTAAATCTCTTTTCCGACATCTAAAAATGTATTTGCCCAACAATTGTAATAACTTTGCCAACCAACGTTAATCACTTATCCGGCCTCTAAAAATGACTTTGCTTAACAATTGTAATGACTTTGCCAACCACTGGTAATCACTTATCCGACCTATAAAAATGACTTTGCTTAACAATTGTAATGACTTTTCCAACCACTGTTAATCACTTATCCGACCTCTAAAAATGACTTTGCCCATCAATTGTAATGACTTTGCCAACCACTGTTAATCACTAATCCGACCTCTAAAAATGACTTTGCCAACCACTGTTAATCACTTATCCGACCTCTAAAAATGACTTTGCCAAACAATTGTAATGACTTTGCCAACCACTGTTAATCACTTGTCCGACCTCTAAAAATGAATTTGCCCAACAATTGTAATAACTTTGCCAACCACTGTTAATCACTTATCCGGCCTCTAAAAATGACTTTGCCCAACAATTGTAATGACTTTGCCAACCACTGTTAATCACTTATCCGACCTCTAAAAATGACTTTGCCAAACAATTGTAATGACTTTTCCAACCACTGTTAATCACTTATCCGACCTCTAAAAATGACTTTGCCCAACAATTGTAATGACTTTGCCAACCACTGTAAATCACTTATCCGACCTCTAAAAATGACTTTGCCCAACAATTGTAATGACTTTGCCAACCACTGTAAATCACTTATCCGACTTCTAAAAATGAATTTGCCCAACAATTGTAATAACTTTGCCAACCACTGTTAATCACTTATCCGGCCTCTAAAAATGACTTTGCCCAACAATTTTAATGACTTGGCCAACCACTGTAAATCTCTTTTCCGACATCTAAAAATGTATTTGCCCAACAATTGTAATAACTTTGCCAACCACCGTTAATCACTTATCCGGCCTCTAAAAATGACTTTGCCCAACAATTGTAATGACTTTTCCAATCACTGTTAATCACTTATCCGACCTCTAAAAATGACTTTGCCCAACAATTGTAATGACTTTGCCAACCACTGTTAATCACTTATCCGACCTCTAAAAATGACTTTGCCCAACAATTGTAATGACTTTGCCAACCACTGTTAATCACTTATCCGACCTCAAAAAATGACTTTGCCAAACAATTGTAATGACTTTGCCAACCACTGTTAATCACTTGTCCGACCTCTAAAAATGAATTTGCCCAACAATTGTAATAACTTTGCCAACCACTGTTAATCACTTATCCGGCCTCTAAAAATGACTTTGCCTAACAATTTTAATGACTTTGCCAACCACTGAAAATCTCTTTTCCGACATCTAAAAATGTATTTGCCCAACAATTGTAATAACTTTGCCAACCACCGTTAATCACTTATCCGGCCTCTAAAAATGACTTTGCCCAACAATTGTAATGACTTTTCCAACCACTGTTAATCACTTATCCGACCTCTAAAAATGACTTTGCCCAACAATTGTAATGACTTTGCCAACCACTGTTAATCACTTATCCGACCTCTAAAAATGACTTTGCCAAACAATTGTAATGACTTTGCCAACCACTGTTCATCACTTGTCCGACCTCTAAAAATGAATTTGCCCAACAATTGAAATAACTTTGCCAACCACTGTTAATCACTTATCCGGCCTCTAAAAATGACTTTGCCCAACAATTTTAATGACTTTTCCAACCACTGTTAATCACTTATCCGACCTCTAAAAATCACTTTGCACAACAATTGTAATGACTTTGCCAACCACTGTTAATCACTTATCCGACCTCTAAAAATGACTTTGCCCAACAATTGTAATGACTTTGCCATCCAATGTTAATCACTTATCCGACCTCTAAAAATGACTTTGCCCAACAATTGTAATGACTTTGCCATCCACTGTTAATCACTTATCCGACCTCTAAAAATGACTTTGCACAACAATTGTAATGACTTTGCCATTCACTGTTAATCACTTATCCGACCTCTAAAAATGACTTTGCCCAACAATTGTAATGACTTTGCCAACCACTGGTAATGACTTTGTCCACCACTGGTAATCACTTATCCGACCTCTAAAAATGACTTTGCTTAACAATTGTAATGACTTTGCCAACCACTGGTAATGACTTATCCGACCTCTAAAAATGACTTTGCCCAACATTTGTAATGACTTTTTCAACCACTATTTCTCACTTATCCGACCTCTAAAAATGACTTTGCCCATCAATTGTAATGACTTTGCCAACCACTGTTAATCACTAATCCGACCTCTAAAAATGACTTTGCCAACCACTGGTAATGACTTTGCCCACCACTGGTAATCACTTATCCGACCTCAAAAAATGACTTTGCTTAACAATTGGAATGACTTTGCCAACCACTGGTAATCACTTATCCGACCTCTAAAAATGACATTGCTTAACAATTGTAATGACTTTGCCAACAACTGTAAATCTCTTTTCCGACATCTAAAAATGACTTTGCCAAACAATTGTAATGACTTTGCCATCCACTGTTAATCACTTATCCGACCTCTAAAAATGACTTTGCACAACAATTGTAATGACTTTGCCATTCACTGTTAATCACTTATCCGACCTCTAAAAATGACTTTGCCCAACAATTGTAATGACTTTGCCAACCACTGGTAATGACTTTGTCCACCACTGGTAATCACTTATCCGACCTCTAAAAATGACTTTGCTTAACAATTGTAATGACTTTGCCAACCACTGGTAATGACTTATCCGACCTCTAAAAATGACTTTGCCCAACATTTGTAATGACTTTTTCAACCACTATTTCTCACTTATCCGACCTCTAAAAATGACTTTGCCCATCAATTGTAATGACTTTGCCAACCACTGTTAATCACTAATCCGACCTCTAAAAATGACTTTGCCAACCACTGGTAATGACTTTGCCCACCACTGGTAATCACTTATCCGACCTCAAAAAATGACTTTGCTTAACAATTGTAATGACTTTGCCAACCACTGTTAATAGATTATCGGACCACTAAAAATGACTTTGCCAAACAATTGTAATGACTTTGCCAACAACTGTAAATCTCTTTTCCGACATCTAAAAATGACTTTGCCATACAATTGTAATGACTTTGCCAACCACTGTTGATCACTTGTCCGACCTCTAAAAATGACTTTGCCCAACAATTGTAATGACTTTTCCAACCACTGTTAATCACTTATCCGACCTCTAAAAATGACTTTGCCCAACAATTGTAATGACTTTTCCAACCACTGTTAATCACTTATCCGACCTCTAAAATGACTTTGCCCATCAATTGTAATGACTTTGCCAACCACTGTTAATCACTAATCCGACCTCTAAAAATGACTTTGCCAACCACTGGTAATGACTTTGCCCACCACTGGTAATCACTTATCCGACTTCTAAAAATGACTTTGCTTAACAATTGTAATGACTTTGCCAACCACTGGTAATCACTTATCCGACCTCTAAAAATGACTTTGCTTAACAATTGTAATGACTTTTCCAACCACTGTTAATCACTTATCCGACCTCTAAAAATGCCTTTGCCCATCAATTGTAATGACTTTGCCAACCACTGTTAATCACTAATCCGACCTCTAAAAATGACTTTGCCTACCACTGGTAATGACTTTGCCCACCACTGTTAATCACTTATCCGACTTCTAAAAATGACTTTGCTTAACAATTGTAATGACTTTGCCAACCACTGGTAATCACTTATCCGACCTCTAAAAATGACTTTGCTTAACAATTGTAATGACTTTGCCAACCACTGTTAATAGATTATCGAACCTCTAAAAATGACTTTGCCAAACAATTGTAATGACTTTGCCAACAACTGTAAATCTCTTTTCCGACATCTAAAAATGACTTTGCCATACAATTGTAATGACTTTGCCATCCACTGTTAATCACTTATCCGACCTCTAAAAATGACTTTGCACAACAATTGTAATGACTTTGCCATTCACTGTTAATCACTTATCCGACCTCTAAAAATGACTTTGCCCAACAATTGTAATGACTTTGCCAACCACTGGTAATGACTTTGTCCACCACTGGTAATCACTTATCCGACCTCAAAAAATGACTTTGCTTAACAATTGTAATGACTTTGCCAACCACTGGTAATCACTTATCCGACCTCTAAAAATGACATTGCTTAACAATTGTAATGACTTTGCCAACCACTGTTTATAGATTATCGGACCACTAAAAATGACTTTGCCAAACAATTGTAATGACTTTGCCAACAACTGTAAATCTCTTTTCCGACATCTAAAAATGACTTTGCCCAACAATTGTAATGACTTTGCCATCCACTGTTAATCACTTATCCGACCTCTAAAAATGACTTTGCACAACAATTGTAATGACTTTGCCATTCACTGTTAATCACTTATCCGACCTCTAAAAATGACTTTGCCCAACAATTGTAATGACTTTGCCAACCACTGGTAATGACTTTGTCCACCACTGGTAATCGCTTATCCGACCTCTAAAAATGACTTTGCTTAACAATTGTAATGACTTTGCCAACCACTGGTAATGACTTATCCGACCTCTAAAAATGACTTTGCCCAACATTTGTAATGACTTTTTCAACCACTATTTCTCACTTATCAGACCTCTAAAAATGACTTTGCCCATCAATTGTAATGACTTTGCCAACCACTGTTAATCACTAATCCGACCTCTAAAAATGACTTTGCCAACCACTGGTAATGACTTTGCCCACCACTGGTAATCACTTATCCGACCTCAAAAAATGACTTTGCTTAACAATTGTAATGACTTTGCCAACCACTGGTAATCACTTATCCGACCTCTAAAAATGACTTTGCTTAACAATTGTAATGACTTTGCCAACCACTGTTAATAGATTATCGGACCTCTAAAAATGACTTTGCCAAACAATTGTAATGACTTTGCAAACAACTTTAAATCTCTTTTCCGACATCCTAAAATGACTTTGCCATAAAATTGTAATGACTTTGCCAACCACTGTTAATCACTTGTCCGACCTCTAAAAAAGAATTTGCCCAACAATTGTAATAACTTTTCCAACCACTGTTAATCACTTATCCGACCTCTAAAAATGACTTTGCCCAACAATTGTAATGACTTTTCCAACCACTGTTAATCACTTATCCGACCTCTAAAAAAGAATTTGCCCAACAATTGTAATAACTTTTCCAAACACTGTTAATCACTTATCCGACCTCTAAAAATGACTTTGCCCAACAATTGTAATGACTTTTCCAACCACTGTTAATCACTTATCCGACCTCTAAAAATGACTTTGCCCATCAATTGTAATGACTTTGCCAACCACTGTTAATCACTAATCCGAACTCTAAAAATGACTTTGCTTAACAATTGTAATGACCTTGCCCACCACTGGTAATCACTTATCCGACTTCTAAAAATGACTTTGCTTAACAATTGTAATGACTTTGCCAACCACTGTTAATAGATTATCGGACCTCTAAAAATGACTTTGCCAAACAATTGTAATGACTTTGCCAACAACTGTAAATCTCTTTTCCGACATCTAAAAATGACTTTGCCATACAATTGTAATGACTTTGCCAACCACTGTTAATCACTTGTCAGGCCTCTAAAAATGACTTTGCCCAACAATTGTAATGACTTTTCCAACCACTGTTAATCACTTATCCGACCTCTAAAAATGACTTTGCCAAACAATTGTAATGACTTTGCCAACAACTGTTAATCACTTGTCCGACCTCTAAAAAAGAATTTGCCCAACAATTGTAATAACTTTTCCAACCACTGTTAATCACTTATCCGACCTCTAAAAATGACTTTGCCCAACAATTGTAATGACTTTTCCAACCACTGTTAATCACTAATCCGACCTCTAAAAATGACTTTGCCCATCAATTGTAATGACTTTGCCAACCACTGTTAATCACTAATCCGACCTCTAAAAATGACTTTGCCAACCACTGGTAATGACTTTGCCCACCACTGGTAATCACTTATCCGACTTCTAAAAATGACTTTGCTTAACAATTGTAATGACTTTGCCAACCACTGGTAATCACTTATCCGACCTCTAAAAAAGAATTTGCCCAACAATTGTAATAACTTTTCCAACCACTGTTAATCACTTATCCGACCTCTAAAAATGACTTTGCCCATCAATTGTAATGACTTTGCCAACCACTGTTAATCACTAATCCGACCTCTAAAAATGACTTTGCCAACCACTGGTAATGACCTTGCCCACCACTGGTAATCACTTATCCGACTTCTAAAAATGACTTTGCTTAACAATTGTAATGACTTTGCCAACCACTGGTAATCACTTATCCGACCTCTAAAAATGACTTTGCCCATCAATTGTAATGACTTTGCCAACCACTGTTAATCACTAATCCGAACTCTAAAAATGACTTTGCTTAACAATTGTAATGACCTTGCCCACCACTGGTAATCACTTATCCGACTTCTAAAAATGACTTTGCTTAACAATTGTAATGACTTTGCCAACCACTGTTAATAGATTATCGGACCTCTAAAAATGACTTTGCCAAACAATTGTAATGACTTTGCCAACAACTGTAAATCTCTTTTCCGACATCTAAAAATGACTTTGCCATACAATTGTAATGACTTTGCCAACCACTGTTAATCACTTGTCAGGCCTCTAAAAATGACTTTGCCCAACAATTGTAATGACTTTTCCAACCACTGTTAATCACTTATCCGACCTCTAAAAATGACTATGCCAAACAATTGTAATGACTTTGCCAACAACTGTTAATCACTTGTCCGACCTCTAAAAAAGAATTTGCCCAACAATTGTAATAACTTTTCCAACCACTGTTAATCACTTATCCGACCTCTAAAAATGACTTTGCCCAACAATTGTAATGACTTTTCCAACCACTGTTAATCACTTATCCGACCTCTAAAAATGACTTTGCCCATCAATTGTAATGACTTTGCCAACCACTGTTAATCACTAATCCGACCTCTAAAAATGACTTTGCCAACCACTGGTAATGACTTTGCCCACCACTGGTAATCACTTATCCGACTTCTAAAAATGACTTTGCTTAACAATTGTAATGACTTTGCCAACCACTGGTAATCACTTATCCGACCTCTAAAAAAGAATTTGCCCAACAATTGTAATAACTTTTCCAACCACTGTTAATCACTTATCCGACCTCTAAAAATGACTTTGCCCATCAATTGTAATGACTTTGCCAACCACTGTTAATCACTAATCCGACCTCTAAAAATGACTTTGCCAACCACTGGTAATGACCTTGCCCACCACTGGTAATCACTTATCCGACTTCTAAAAATGACTTTGCTTAACAATTGTAATGACTTTGCCAACCACTGGTAATCACTTATCCGACCTCTAAAAATGACTTTGCTTAACAATTGTAATGACTTTGCCAACAACTGTAAATCTCTTTTCCGACATCTAAAAATGACTTTGCCATACAATTGTAATGACTTTGCCAACCACTGTTAATCACTTGTCAGGCCTCTAAAAATGACTTTGCCCAACAATTGTAATGACTTTTCCAACCACTGTTAATCACTTATCCGACCTCTAAAAATGACTTTGCCAAACAATTGTAATGACTTTGCCAACAACTGTTAATCACTTGTCCGACCTCTAAAAAAGAATTTGCCCAACAATTGTAATAACTTTTCCAACCACTGTTAATCACTTATCCGACCTCTAAAAATGACTTTGCCCAACAATTGTAATGACTTTTCCAACCACTGTTAATCACTTATCCGACCTCTAAAAATGACTTTGCCCATCAATTGTAATGACTTTGCCAACCACTGTTAATCACTAATCCGACCTCTAAAAATGACTTTGCCAACCACTGGTAATGACTTTGCCCATCACTGGTAATCACTTATCCGACTTCTAAAAATGACTTTGCTTAACAATTGTAATGACTTTGCCAACCACTGGTAATCACTTATCCGACCTCTAAAAATGACTTTGCTTAACAATTGTAATGACTTTGCCAACCACTGTTAATAGATTATCGGACCCCTAAAAATGACTTTGCCAAACAATTGTAATGACTTTGCCAACAACTGTAAATCTCTTTTCCGACATCTAAAAATGACTTTGCCCATCAATTGTAATGACTTTGCCAACCACTGTTAATCACTAATCCGACCTCTAAAAATGACTTTGCCAACCACTGGTAATGACTTTGCCCACCACTGGTAATCACTTATCCGACTTCTAAAAATGACTTTGCTTAACAATTGTAATGACTTTGCCAACCACTGGTAATCACTTATCCGACCTCTAAAAATGACTTTGCTTAACAATTGTAATGACTTTTCCAACCACTGTTAATCACTTATCCGACCACTAAAAATGCCTTTGCCCATCAATTGTAATGACTTTGCCAACCACTGTTAATCACTAATCCGACCTCTAAAAATGACTTTGCCAACCACTGGTAATGACTTTGCCCACCACTGGTAATCACTTATCCGACTTCTAAAAATGACTTTGCTTAACAATTGTAATGACTTTGCCAACCACTGGTAATCACTTATCCGACCTCTAAAAATGACTTTGCTTAACAATTGTAATGACTTTGCCAACCACTGTTAATAGATTATCGGACCTCTAAAAATGACTTTGCCAACCACTGTTAATAGATTATCGGACCTCTAAAAATGACTTTGCCAAACAATTGTAATGACTTTGCCAACAACTGTAAATCTCTTTTCCGACATCTAAAAATGACTTTGCCATACAATTGTAATGACTTTGCCAACCACTGTTAATCACTTGTCAGGCCTCTAAAAATGACTTTGCCCAACAATTGTAATGACTTTTCCAACCACTGTTAATCACTTATCCGACCTCTAAAAATGACTTTGCCAAACAATTGTAATGACTTTGCCAACAACTGTTAATCACTTGTCCGACCTCTAAAAAAGAATTTGCCCAACAATTGTAATAACTTTTCCAACCACTGGTAATCACTTATCCGACTTCTAAAAATGACTTTGCCCAACAATTGTAATGACTTTTCCAACCACTGTTAATCACTTATCCGACCTCTAAAAATGACTTTGCCCATCAATTGTAATGACTTTGCCAACCACTGTTAATCACTAATCCGACCTCTAAAAATGACTTTGCCAACCACTGGTAATGACTTTGCCCACCACTGGTAATCACTTATCCGACTTCTAAAAATGACTTTGCTTAACAATTGTAATGACTTTGCCAACCACTGGTAATCACTTATCCGACCTCTAAAAAAGAATTTGCCCAACAATTGTAATAACTTTTCCAACCACTGTTAATCACTTATCCGACCTCTAAAAATGACTTTGCCCATCAATTGTAATGACTTTGCCAACCACTGTTAATCACTAATCCGACCTCTAAAAATGACTTTGCCAACCACTGGTAATGACCTTGCCCACCACTGGTAATCACTTATCCGACTTCTAAAAATGACTTTGCTTAACAATTGTAATGACTTTGCCAACCACTGGTAATCACTTATCCGACCTCTAAAAATGACTTTGCTTAACAATTGTAATGACTTTGCCAACAACTGTAAATCTCTTTTCCGACATCTAAAAATGACTTTGCCATACAATTGTAATGACTTTGCCAACCACTGTTAATCACTTGTCAGGCCTCTAAAAATGACTTTGCCCAACAATTGTAATGACTTTTCCAACCACTGTTAATCACTTATCCGACCTCTAAAAATGACTTTGCCAAACAATTGTAATGACTTTGCCAACAACTGTTAATCACTTGTCCGACCTCTAAAAAAGAATTTGCCCAACAATTGTAATAACTTTTCCAACCACTGTTAATCACTTATCCGACCTCTAAAAATGACTTTGCCCAACAATTGTAATGACTTTTCCAACCACTGTTAATCACTTATCCGACCTCTAAAAATGACTTTGCCCATCAATTGTAATGACTTTGCCAACCACTGTTAATCACTAATCCGACCTCTAAAAATGACTTTGCCAACCACTGGTAATGACTTTGCCCATCACTGGTAATCACTTATCCGACTTCTAAAAATGACTTTGCTTAACAATTGTAATGACTTTGCCAACCACTGGTAATCACTTATCCGACCTCTAAAAATGACTTTGCTTAACAATTGTAATGACTTTGCCAACCACTGTTAATAGATTATCGGACCTCTAAAAATGACTTTGCCAAACAATTGTAATGACTTTGCCAACAACTGTAAATCTCTTTTCCGACATCTAAAAATGACTTTGCCCATCAATTGTAATGACTTTGCCAACCACTGTTAATCACTAATCCGACCTCTAAAAATGACTTTGCCAACCACTGGTAATGACTTTGCCCACCACTGGTAATCACTTATCCGACTTCTAAAAATGACTTTGCTTAACAATTGTAATGACTTTGCCAACCACTGGTAATCACTTATCCGACCTCTAAAATGACTTTGCTTAACAATTGTAATGACTTTTCCAACCACTGTTAATCACTTATCCGACCACTAAAAATGCCTTTGCCCATCAATTGTAATGACTTTGCCAACCACTGTTAATCACTAATCCGACCTCTAAAAATGACTTTGCCAACCACTGGTAATGACTTTGCCCACCACTGGTAATCACTTATCCGACTTCTAAAAATGACTTTGCTTAACAATTGTAATGACTTTGCCAACCACTGGTAATCACTTATCCGACCTCTAAAAATGACTTTGCTTAACAATTGTAATGACTTTGCCAACCACTGTTAATAGATTATCGGACCTCTAAAAATGACTTTGCCAAACAATTGTAATGACTTTGCCAACAACTGTAAATCTCTTTTCCGACATCTAAAAATGACTTTGCCATACAATTGTAATGACTTTGCCAACCACTGTTAATCACTTGTCAGGCCTCTAAAAATGACTTTGCCCAACAATTGTAATGACTTTTCCAACCACTGTTAATCACTTATCCGACCTCTAAAAATGACTTTGCCAAACAATTGTAATGACTTTGCCAACAACTGTTAATCACTTGTCCGACCTCTAAAAAAGAATTTGCCCAACAATTGTAATAACTTTTCCAACCACTGTTAATCACTTATCCGACCTCTAAAAATGACTTTGCCCAACAATTGTAATGACTTTTCCAACCACTGTTAATCACTTATCCGACCTCTAAAAATGACTTTGCCCATCAATTGTAATGACTTTGCCAACCACTGTTAATCACTAATCCGACCTCTAAAAATGACTTTGCCAACCACTGGTAATGACTTTGCCCACCACTGGTAATCACTTATCCGACTTCTAAAAATGACTTTGCTTAACAATTGTAATGACTTTGCCAACCACTGGTAATCACTTATCCGACCTCTAAAAATGACTTTGCTTAACAATTGTAATGACTTTGCCAACCACTGTTAATAGATTATCGGACCTCTAAAAATGACTTTGCCATACAATTGTAATGACTTTGCCAACCACTGTTAATCACTTGTCCGGCCTCTAAAAATGACTTTGCCCAACAATTGTAATGACTTTTCCAACCACTGTTAATCACTTATCCGACCTCTAAAAATGACTTTGCCAAACAATTGTAATGACTTTGCCAACAACTGTTAATCACTTGTCCGACCTCTAAAAAAGTATTTGCCCAACAATTGTAATAACTTTTCCAACCACTGTTAATCACTTATCCGGCCTCTAAAAATGACTTTGCCCAACAATTGTAATGACTTTTCGAACCACTGTTAATCACTTATCCGACCTCTAAAAATGACTTTGCCCAACAATTGTAATGACTTTGCCAACCACTGTTAATAGATTATCGGACCTCTAAAAATGACTTTGCCCAACAATTGTAATGACTTTGCCAACCACTGTAAATCTCTTTTCCGACATCTAAAAATGTATTTGCCCAACAATTGTAATAACTTTGCCAACCACCGTTAATCACTTATCCGGCCTCTAAAAATGACTTTGCCCAACAATTGTAATGACTTTGCCAACCACTGTTAATCACTTATCCGACCTCTAAAAATGACTTTGCCCATCAATTGTAATGACTTTGCCAACCACTGTTAATCACTAATCCGACCTCTAAAAATGACTTTGCCAACCACTGGTAATGACTTTGCCCACCACTGGTAATCACTTATCCGACTTCTAAAAATGACTTTGCTTAACAATTGTAATGACTTTGCCAACCACTGGTAATCACTTATCCGACCTCTAAAAATGACTTTGCCCATCAATTGTAATGACTTTGCCAACCACTGTTAATCACTAATCCGACCTCTAAAAATGACTTTGCCAACCACTGGTAATGACTTTGCCCACCACTGGTAATCACTTATCCGACTTCTAAAAATGACTTTGCTTAACAATTGTAATGACTTTGCCAACAACTGTAAATCTCTTTTCCGACATCTAAAAATGACTTTGCCCAACAATTGTAATGACTTTTCCAACCACTGTTAATCACTTATCCGACCTCTAAAAATGACTTTGCCAAACAATTGTAATGACTTTGCCAACCACTGTTAATCACTTGTCCGACCTCTAAAAAAGAATTTGCCCAACAATTGTAATAACTTTTCCAACCACTGTTAATCACTTATCCGGCCTCTAAAAATGACTTTGCCCAACAATTGTAATGACTTTTCAAACCACTGTTAATCACTTATCCGACCTCTAAAAATGACTTTGCCAAACAATTGTAATGACTTTGCCAACCACTGTTAATCACTTGTCCGACCTCTAAAAATGACTTTGCCCAACAATTGTAATGACTTTTCCAACCTCTGTTAATCACTTATCCGACCTTTAATAATCACTTTGCACAACAATTGTAATGACTTTGCCAATCACTGTTAATCACTTATCCGACCTCTAAAAACGACTTTGCCCAACAATTGTAATGACTTTGCCATCCAATGTTAATCACTTATCCGACCTCTAAAAATGACTTTGCCAAACAATTGTAATGACTTTGCCAACCACTGTTAATCACTTGTCAGACCTCTAAAAATGAATTTGCCCAACAATTGTAATAACTTTGCCAACCACTGTTAATCACTTATCCGGCCTCTAAAAATGACTTTGCCCAACAATTGTAATTACTTTTCCAACCACTGTTAATCACTTATCCGACCTTTAATAATCTCTTTGCACAACAATTGTAATGACTTTGCCAACCACTGTTAATCACTTATCCGACCTCTAAAAACGACTTTGCCCAACAATTGTAATGACTTTGCCATCCAATTTTAATCACTTATCCGACCTCTAAAAATGACTTTGCCAAACAATTGTAATGACTTTGCCATCCACTGTTAATCACTTATCCGACCTCTAAAAATGTTTTTGCACAACAATTGTAATGACTTTGCCATCCACTGTTAATCACCTATCCGACCTCTAAAAATGACTTTGCCCAACAATTGTAATGACTTTTCAAACCACTGTTAATCATTTATCCGACCTCTAAAAATGACTTTGCCCAACAATTGTAATGACTTTTCCAACCAGTGTTAATCACTTATCCGACCTCTAAAAATGACTTTGCCAAACAATTGTAATGACTTTGCCAACCACTGTTAATCACTTGTCAGACCTCTAAAAATGAATTTGCCCAACAATTGTAATAACTTTGCCAACCACTGTTAATCACTTATCCGGCCTCTAAAAATGACTTTGCCCAACAATTGTAATTACTTTTCCAACCACTGTTAATCACTTATCCGACCTTTAATAATCTCTTTGCACAACAATTGTAATGACTTTGCCAACCACTGTTAATCACTTATCCGACCTCTAAAAACGACTTTGCCCAACAATTGTAATGACTTTGCCATCCAATTTTAATCACTTATCCGACCTCTAAAATGACTTTGCCAAACAATTGTAATGACTTTGCCATCCACTGTTAATCACTTATCCGACCTCTAAAAATGTTTTTGCACAACAATTGTAATGACTTTGCCATCCACTGTTAATCACCTATCCGACCTCTAAAAACGACTTTGCCCAACAATTGTAATGACTTTGCCAACCACTGGTAATGACTTTGCCCACCACTGGTAATCACTTATCCGACCTCTAAAAATGACTTTGCTTAACAATTGTAATGACTTTGTCAACCACTGGTAATTACTTATCCGACCTCTAAAAATGACCGAGCCCAACAATTGTAATGACTTAGCCAACCACTATTAATTACTTATCCGACCTCAAAAAATAACTTTTCCCATCAATTGTAATGACTTTGCCAACCCCTGTTAATCACTTATCCGTCCTTATAAAATGACTTTGCCCAACAATTGTAATGACTTTGCCAACCACTGTTAATTACTTATCCGACCTCAAAAAATGACTTTGCCCAACAATTTTAATGACTTTGCCAACCACTGTTAATCACTTTTCCGGCCTCTAAAAATGACTTTGCCCAACAATTGTAATGACTTTGCCAACCACTGTTAATCACTTATCCGACCTCTAAAAATGACTTTGCCCAACAATTTTGATGACTTTGCCAACCACTGTTAATCACTTATCCGACCTCTAAAAATGACTTTGCCAAACAATTGTAATGACTTTGCCAACCACTGTTAATCACTTGTCCGACCTCTAAAAATGACTTTGCCCAACAATTGTAATGACTTTGCCAACCACTGTTAATCACTTATCCGACCTCTAAAAATGACTTTGCCAAACAATTGTAATGACTTTGCCAACCACTGTTAATCACTTGTCCGACCTCTAAAAATGAATTTGCCCAACAATTGTAATGACTTTGCCAACCACTGTTAATCACTTATCCGACCTCTAAAAATGACTTTGCCCAACAATTTTAATGACTTTGCCAACCACTGTTAATCACTTATCCGTCCTCTAAAAATAATTTGCCCAACAATTTTAATGACTTTGCCAACCACTGTTAATCACTTATCCGGCCTCTAAAAATGACTTTGCCCAACAATTGTAATAACTTTGCCAACCACCGTTAATCACTTATCCGGCCTCTAAAAATGACTTTGCCCAACAATTGTAATGACTTTGCCAACCACTGTTAATCACTTGTCCGACCTCTAAAAATGAATTTGCCCAACAATTGTAATGACTTTGCCAACCACTGTTAATCACTTATCCGACCTCTAAAAATGACTTTGCCCAACAATTTTAATGACTTGGCCAACCACTGTTAATCACTTATCCGTCCTCTAAAAATGACTTTGCCCAACAATTTTAATGACTTTGCCAACCACTGTTAATCACTTATCCGACCTCTAAAAATGACTTTGCCAAACAATTGTAATGACTTTGCCAACCACTGTTAATCACTTGTCCGACCTCTAAAAATGACTTTGCCCAACAATTGTAATGAATTTTCAAACCACTGTTAATCACTTATCCGTCCTCTAAAAATGACTTTGCCCAACAATTTTAATGACTTTGCCAACCACTGTTAATCACTTATCCGACCTCTAAAAATGACTTTGCCAAACAATTCTAATGACTTTGCCAACCACTGTTAATCACTTGTCCGACCTCTAAAAATGACTTTGCCCAACAATTGTAATGACTTTACCAACCAGTGTTAATCACTTAGTCCGACCTCTAAAAATGACTTTGCCAACCACTGTTAATCACTTGTCAGACCTCTAAAAATGAATTTGCCCAACAATTGTAATAACTTTGCCAACCACTGTTAATCACTTATCCGGCCTCTAAAAATGACTTTGCCCAACAATTGTAATGACTTTTCCAACCTCTGTTAATCACTTATCCGACCTTTAATAATCACTTTGCACAACAATTGTAATGACTTTGCCAATCACTGTTAATCACTTATCCGACCTCTAAAAACGACTTTGCCCAACAATTGTAATGACTTTGCCATCCAATGTTAATCACTTATCCGACCTCTAAAAATGACTTTGCCCAACAATTGTAATGACTTTGCCATCCACTGTTAATCACTTATCCGACCTCTAAAAATGACTTTGCACAGCAATTGTAATGACTTTGCCATCCACTGTTAATCACTTATCCGACCACTAAAAACGACTTTGCCCAACAATTGTAATGACTTTGCCAACCACTGGTAATGACTTTGCCCACCACTGGTAATCACTTATCCGACCTCTAAAAATGACTTTGCTTAACAATTGTAATGACTTTGTCAACCACTGGTAATTACTTATCCGACCTCTAAAAATCACTTAGCCCAACAATTGTAATGACTTTGCCAACCACTATTAATTACTTATCCGACCTCAAAAAATAACTTTTCCCATCAATTGTAATGACTTTGCCAACCACTGTTAATCACTTATCCGTCCTCTAAAAATGACTTTGCCCAACAATTGTAATGAATTTGGCAACCACTGTTAATTACTTATCCGACCTCAAAAAATGACTTTGCCCAACAATTTTAATGACTTTGCCAACCACTGTTAATCACTTTTCCGGCCTCTAAAAATGACTTTGCCCAACAATTGTAGTGACTTTGCCAACCACTGTTAATCACTTATCCGACCTCTAAAAATGACTTTGCCCAACAATTGTAATGACTTTGCCAACCACTGTTAATCACTTATCCGACCTCTAAAAATGACTTTGCCAAACAATTGTAATGACTTTGCCAACCACTGTTAATCACTTGTCCGACCTCTAAAAATGACTTTGCCCAACAATTGTAATGACTTTTCAAACCACTGTTAATCACTTATCCGACCTCTAAAAATGACTTTGCCCAACAATTGTAATGACTTTTCCAACCAGTGTAAATCACTTATCCGACCTCTAAAAATGACTTTGCTAAACAATTGTAATGACTTTGCCAACCACTGTTAATCACTTATCCGACCTATAAAAATGACTTTGCTAAACAATTGTAATGACTTTGTCAACCACTGGTAATTACTTATCCGACCTCTAAAAATGACTTAGCCCAACAATTGTAATGACTTTGCCAACCACTATTAATTACTTATCCCACCTCAAAAAATAACTTTTCCCATCAATTGTAATGACTTTGCCAACCACTGTTAATCACTTATCCGTCCTCTAAAAATGACTTTGCCCAACAATTGTAATGACTTTGCCAACCACTGTTAATTACTTATCCGACCTCAAAAAATGACTTTGCCCAACAATTTTAATGACTTTGCCAACCACTGTTAATCACTTTTCCGACCTCTAAAAATGACTTTGCCCAACAATTGTAATGACTTTGCCAGCCACTGTTAATCACTTATCCGACCTCTAAAAATGAATTTGCCCAACAATTTTGATGACTTTGCCAACCACTGTAAATCACTTATCCGACCTCTAAAAATGACTTTGCCCAACAATTGTAATGACTTTTCCAACCACTGTTAATCACTTATCCGACCTCTAAAAATGACTTTGCCCAACAATTGTAATGACTTTGCCAACCACTGTTAATCACTTATCCGACCTCTAAAAATGACTTTGCCAAACAATTGTAATGACTTTGCCAACCACTGTTAATCACTTGTCCGACCTCTAAAAATGAATTTGCCCAACAATTGTAATGACTTTGCCAACCACTGTTAATCACTTATCCGACCTCTAAAAATGACTTTGCCCAACAATTTAAATGACTTTGCCAACCACTGTTAATCACTTATCCGTCCTCTAAAAATGACTTTGCCCAACAATTGTAATGACTTTGCCAACCACTGTTAATTACTTATCCGACCCCAAAAAATGACTTTGCCCAACAATTTTAATGACTTTGCCAACCACTGTTAATCACTTTTCGGCCTCTAAAAATGTATTTGCCCAACAATTGTAATAACTTTGCCAACCACCGTTCATCACTTATCCGGCCTCTAAAAATGACTTTGCCCAACAATTGTAATGACTATGCCAACCACTGTTAATCACTTATCCGACCTCTAAAAATGACTTTGCCAAACAATTGTAATGACTTTGCCAACCACTGTTAATCACTTGTCCGACCTCTAAAAATGACTTTGCCCAACAATTGTAATGACTTTTCAAACCACTGTTAATCACTTATCCGACCTCTAAAAATGACTTTGCCCAACAATTGTAATGACTTTACCAACCAGTGTTAATCACTTATCCGACCTCTAAAAATGACTTTGCCAACCACTGTTAATCACTTGTCAGACCTCTAAAAATGAATTTGCCCAACAATTGTAATAACTTTGCCAACCACTGTTAATCACTTATCCGGCCTCTAAAAATGACTTTGCCCAACAATTGTAATGACTTTTCCAACCTCTGTATATCACTTATCCGACCTTTAATAATCACTTTGCACAACAATTGTAATGACTTTGCCAACCACTGTTAATCACTTATCCGACCTCTAAAAACGACTTTGCCCAACAATTGTAATGACTTTGCCATCCAATGTTAATCACTTATCCGACCTCTAAAAATGACTTTGCCCAACAATTGTAATGACTTTGCCATCCACTGTTAATCACTTATCCGAACTTTAATAATCACTTTGCACAACAATTGTAATGACTTTGCCAACCACTGTTAATCACTTATCCGACCTCTAAAAACGACTTTGCCCAACAATTGTAATGACTTTGCCATCCAATGTTAATCACTTATCCGACCTCTTAAAATGACTTTGCCCAACAATTGTAATGACTTTGCCATCCACTGTTAATCACTTATCCGACCTCTAAAAATGACTTTGCACAACAATTGTAATGACTTTGCCATCCACTGTTAATCACTTATCCGACCACTAAAAACGACTTTGCCCAACAATTGTAATGACTTTGCCAACCACTGGTAATGACTTTGCCCACCACTGGTAATCACTTATCCGACCTCTAAAAATGACTTTGCTTAACAATTGTAATGACTTTGTCAACCACTGGTAATTACTTATCCGACCTCTAAAAATGACTTAGCCCAACAATTGTAATGACTTTGCCAACCACTATTAATTAATTATCCGACCTCAAAAAATAACTTTTCCCATCAATTGTAATGACTTTGCCAACCCCTGTTAATCACTTATCCGTCCTTTAAAAATGACTTTGCCCAACAATTGTAATGACTTTGCCAACCACTGTTAATTACTTATCCGACCTCAAAAAATGACTTTGCCCAACAATTTTAATGACTTTGCCAACCACTGTTAATCACTTTTCCGGCCTCTAAAAATGACTTTGCCCAACAATTGTAATGACTTTGCCAACCACTGTTAATCACTTGTCCGACCTCTAAAAATGAATTTGCCCAACAATTGTAATGACTTTGCCAACCACTGTTAATCACTTATCCGACCTCTAAAAATGACTTTGCCCAACAATTTTAATGACTTTGCCAACCACTGTTAATCACTTATCCGTCCTCTAAAAATGACTTTGCCCAACAATTGTAATGACTTTGCCAACCACTGTTAATTACTTATCCGACCTCAAAAAATGACTTTGCCCAACAATTTTAATGACTTTGCCAACCACTGTTAATCACTTTTCGGCCTCTAAAAATGTATTTGCCCAACAATTGTTATAACTTTGCCAACCACCGTTCATCACTTATCCGGCCTCTAAAAATGACTTTGCCCAACAATTGTAATGACTATGCCAACCACTGTTAATCACTTATCCGACCTCTAAAAATGACTTTGCCAAACAATTGTAATGACTTTGCCAACCACTGTTAATCACTTGTCCGACCTCTAAAAATGACTTTGCCCAACAATTGTAATGACTTTTCAAACCACTGTTAATCACTTATCCGACCTCTAAAAATGACTTTGCCCAACAATTGTAATGACTTTACCAACCAGTGTTAATCACTTATCCGACCTCTAAAAATGACTTTGCAAACCACTGTTAATCACTTGTCAGACCTCTAAAAATGAATTTGCCCAACAATTGTAATAACTTTGCCAACCACTGTTAATCACTTATCCGACCTTTAATAATCACTTTGCACAACAATTGTAATGACTTTGCCAACCACTGTTAATCACTTATCCGACCTCTAAAAACGACTTTGCCCAACAATTGTAATGACTTTGCCATTTAATGTTAATCACTTATCCGACCTCTAAAAATGACTTTGCCCAACAATTGTAATGACTTTGCCATCCACTGTTAATCACTTATCCGAACTTTAATAATCACTTTGCACAACAATTGTAATGACTTTGCCAACCACTGTTAATCACTTATCCGACCTCTAAAAACGACTTTGCCCAACAATTGTAATGACTTTGCCATCCAATGTTAATCACTTATCCGACATCTTAAAATGACTTTGCCCAACAATTGTAATGACTTTGCCATCCACTGTTAATCACTTATCCGACCTCTAAAAATGACTTTGCACAACAATTGTAATGACTTTGCCATCCACTGTTAATCACTTATCCGACCACTAAAAACGACTTTGCCCAACAATTGTAATGACTTTGCCAACCACTGGTAATGACTTTGCCCACCACTGGTAATCACTTATCCGACCTCTAAAAATGACTTTGCTTAACAATTGTAATGACTTTGTCAACCACTGGTAATTACTTATCCGACCTCTAAAAATGACTTAGCCCAACAATTGTAATGACTTTGCCAACCACTATTAATTAATTATCCGACCTCAAAAAATAACTTTTCCCATCAATTGTAATGACTTTGCCAACCCCTGTTAATCACTTATCCGTCCTTATAAAATGACTTTGCCCAACAATTGTAATGACTTTGCCAACCACTGTTAATTACTTATCCGACCTCAAAAAATGACTTTGCCCAACAATTTTAATGACTTTGCCAACCACTGTTAATCACTTTTCCGGCCTCTAAAAATGACTTTGCCCAACAATTGTAATGACTTTGCCAACCACTGTTAATCACTTATCCGACCTCTAAAAATGACTTTGCCCAACAATTTTGATGACTTTGCCAACCACTGTAAATCACTTTTCCGGCCTCTAAAAATGTATTTGCCCAACAATTGTAATAACTTTGCCAACCACCGTTAATCACTTATCCGGCCTCTAAAAATGACTTTGCCCAACAATTTTATTGACTTTGCCAACCACTGTTAATCACTTATCCGTCCTCTAAAAATGACTTTGCCCAACAATTGTAATGACTTTGCCAACCACTGTTAATTACTTATATGACCTCAAAAAATGACTTTGCCCAACAATTTTAATGACTTTGCCAACCACTGTTAATCACTTTTCCGGCCTCTAAAAATGTATTTGCCCAACAATTGTAATAACTTTGCCAACCACCGTTAATCACTTGTCAGACCTCTAAAAATGAATTTGCCCAACAATTGTAATAACTTTGCCAACCACTGTTAATCACTTATCCGACCTTTAATAATCACTTTGCACAACAATTGTAATGACTTTGCCAACCACTGTTAATCACTTATCCGACCTCTAAAAACGACTTTGCCCAACAATTGTAATGACTTTGCCATCCAATGTTAATCACTTATCCGACCTCTAAAAATGACTTTGCCCAACAATTGAAATGACTTTGCCATCCACTGTTAATCACTTATCCGACCTCTAAAAATGACTTTGCACAACAATTGTAATGACTTTGCCATCCACTGTTAATCACTTATCCGAGCTCTAAAAACGACTTTGCCCAACAATTGTAATGACTTTGCCAACCACTGGAAATGACTTTGCCCACCACTGGTAATCACTTATCCGACCTCTAAAAATGACTTTGCTTAACAATTGTAATGACTTTGTCAACCACTGGTAATTACTTATCCGACCTCTAAAAATGACTTAGCCCAACAATTGTAATGACTTTGCCAACCACTATTAATTACTTATCCGACCTCAAAAAATGACTTTTCCCATCAATTGTAATGACTTTGCCAAACACTGTTAATCACTTATCCGTCCTCTAAAAATGACTTTGCCCAACAATTGTAATGACTTTGCCAACCACTGTTAATTACTTATCCGACCTCAAAAAATGATTTGCCCAACAATTTTAATGACTTTGCCAACCACTGTTAATCACTTTTCCGGCCTCTAAAAATGACTTTGCCCAACAATTGTAATGACTTTGCCAACCACTGTTAATCACTTATCCGACCTCTAAAAATGACTTTGCCCAACAATTTTGATGACTTTGCCAACCACTGTAAATCACTTATCCGACCTCTAAAAATGACTTTGCCCAACAATTGTAATGACTTTTCCAACCACTGTTAATCACTTATCCGGCCTCTAAAAATGACTTTGCCCAACAATTGTAATGACTTTGCCAACCACTGTTAATCACTTGTCCGACCTCTAAAAATGACTTTGCCCAACAATTGTAATGACTTTTCAAACCACTGTTAATCACTTATCCGACCTCTAAAAATGACTTTGCCCAACAATTGTAATGACTTTACCAACCAGTGTTAATCACTTATCCGACCTCTAAAAATGACTTTGCCAAACAATTGTAATGACTTTGCCAACCATTGTTAATCACTTGTCAGACCTCTAAAAATGAATTTGCCCAACAATTGTAATAACTTTGCCAACCACTGTTAATCACTTATCCGACCTTTAATAATCACTTTGCACAACAATTGTAATGACTTTGCCAACCACTGTTAATCACTTATCCGACCTCTAAAAACGACTTTGCCCAACAATTGTAATGACTTTGCCATCCAATGTTAATCACTTATCCGACCTCTAAAAATGACTTTGCCCAACAATTGAAATGACTTAGCCATCCACTGTTAATCACTTATCCGACCTCTAAAAATGACTTTGCACAACAATTGTAATGACTTTGCCATCCACTGTTAATCACTTATCCGAGCTCTAAAAACGACTTTGCCCAACAATTGTAATGACTTTGCCAACCACTGGTAATGACTTTGCCCACCACTGGTAATCACTTATCCGACCTCTAAAAATGACTTTGCTTAACAATTGTAATGACTTTGTCAACCACTGGTAATTACTTATCCGACCTCTAAAAATGACTTAGCCCAACAATTGTAATGACTTTGCCAACCACTATTAATTACTTATCCGACCTCAAAAAATGACTTTTCCCATCAATTGTAATGACTTTGCCAAACACTGTTAATCACTTATCCGTCCTCTAAAAATGACTTTGCCCAACAATTGTAATGACTTTGCCAACCACTGTTAATTACTTATCCGACCTCAAAAAATGATTTGCCCAACAATTTTAATGACTTTGCCAACCACTGTTAATCACTTTTCCGGCCTCTAAAAATGACTTTGCCCAACAATTGTAATGACTTTGCCAACCACTGTTAATCACTTATCCGACCTCTAAAAATGACTTTGCCCAACAATTTTGATGACTTTGCCAACCACTGTAAATCACTTATCCGACCTCTAAAAATGACTTTGCCCAACAATTGTAATGACTTTTCCAACCACTGTTAATCACTTATCCGACCTCTAAAAATGACTTTGCCCAACAATTGTAATGACTTTGCCAACCAATGTTAATCACTTATACGACCTCTAAAAATGACTTTGCCAAACAATTGTAATGACTTTGCCAACCACTGTTAATCACTTGTCCGACCTCTAAAAATGAATTTGCCCAACAATTGTAATAACTTTGCCAACCACTGTTAATTACTTATCCGACCTCAAAAAATGACTTTGCCCAACAATTTTAATGACTTTGCCAAATACTGTTAATCACTTTTCCGGCCTCTAAAAATGACTTTGCCCAACAATTGTAATGACTTTGCCAACCACTGTTAATCACTTATCCGACCTCTAAAAATGACTTTGCCCAACAATTTTGATGACTTTGCCAACCACTGTTAATCACTTATCCGACCTCTAAAAATGACTTTGCCAAACAATTGTAATAACTTTGCCAACCACTGTAAATCTCTTTTCCGACATCTAAAAATGTATTTGCCCAACAATTGTAATAACTTTGCAAACCACCGTTAATCACTTATGCGGCCTCTAAAAATGACTTTGCCCAACAATTGTAATGACTTTGCCAACCACTATTAATTACTTATCCGACCTCAAAAAATGACTTTTCCCATCAATTGTAATGACTTTGCCAACCACTGTTAATCACTTATCCGTCCTCTAAAAATGACATTGCCCAACAATTGTAATGACTTTGCCAACCACTGTTAATTACTTATCCGACCTCAAAAAATGACTTTGCCCAACAATTTTAATGACTTTGCCAACCACTGTTAATCACTTTACCGGCCTCTAAAAATGACTTTGCCCAACAATTGTAATGACTTTGCCAACCACTGTTAATCACTTATCCGACCTCTTAAAATGACTTTGCCCAACAATTTTGATGACTTTTCCAACCACTGTTAATCACTTATCCGACCTCTAAAAATGACTTTGCCCAACAATTGTAATGACTTTGCCAACCACTGTTAATCACTTATCCGACCTCTAAAAATGACTTTGCCCAACAATTGTAATGACTTTGCCAACCACTGTTAATCACTTATCCGTCCTCTAAAAATGACATTGCCCAACAATTGTAATGACTTTGCCAACCACTGTTAATTACTTATCCGACCTCAAAAAATGACTTTGCCCAACAATTTTAATGACTTTGCCAACCACTGTTAATCTCTTTACCGGCCTCTAAAAATGACTTTGCCCAACAATTGTAATGACTTTGCCAACCACTGTTAATCACTTATCCGACCTCTTAAAATGACTTTGCCAAACAATTGTAATAACTTTGCCAACCACTGTAAATCTCTTTTCCGACATCTAAAAATGTATTTGCCCAACAATTGTAATAACTTTGCAAACCACCGTTAATCACTTATGCGGCCTCTAAAAATGACTTTGCCCAACAATTGTAATGACTTTGCCAACCACTATTAATTACTTATCCGACCTCAAAAAATGACTTTTCCCATCAATTGTAATGACTTTGCCAACCACTGTTAATCACTTATCCGTCCTCTAAAAATGACTTTGCCCAACAATTGTAATAACTTTTCCAACCACTGTTAATCACTTGTCCGACCTCTAAAAATGAATTTGCCCAACAATTGTAATAACTTTGCCAACCACTGTTAATCACTTATCCGGCCTCTATAAATGACTTTGCCCAACAATTGTAATGACTTTGCCAACCACTGTTAATCACTTATCCGACCTCTAAAAATGACTTTGCCAAACAATTGTAATGACTTTGCCAACCACTGTTAATCACTTGTCCGACCTCTAAAAATGAATTTGCCCAACAATTGTAATAACTTTTCCAACCACTGTTAATCACTTATCCGACCTCTAAAAATGACTTTGCCCAACAATTGGAATGACTTTGCCAACCACTGTTAATCACTTGTCCGACCTCTAAAAATGAATTTGCCCAACAATTGTAATAACTTTGCCAACCACTGTTAATCACTTATCCGGCCTCTATAAATGACTTTGCCCAACAATTGTAATGACCTTCCCAACCACTGTTAACCACTTATCCGACCTCTAAAAATCACTTTGCACAACAATTGTAATGACTTTGCCAACCACTGTTAATCACTTATCCGACCTCTAAAAATGACTTTGCCCAACAATTGTAATGACTTTGCCATCCAATTTAAATCACTTATCAGACCTCTAAAAATGACTTTGCCAAACAATTGTAATGACTTTGCCAACCACTGTTAATCACTTGTCCGACCTCTAAAAATGAATTTGCCCAACAATTGTAATAACTTTGCCAACCACTGTTAATCACTTATCCGGCCTCTATTAATAACTTTGCCCAACAATTTTATTGACTTTGCCAACCACTGTTAATCACTTATCCGTCCTCTAAAAATGACTTTGCCCAACAATTGTAATGACTTTGCCAACCACTGTTAATTACTTATCCGACCTCAAAAAATGACTTTGCCCAACAATTTTAATGACTTTGCCAACCACTGTTAATCACTTTTCCGGCCTCTAAAAATGTATTTGCCCAACAATTGTAATAACTTTGCCAACCACCGTTAATCACTTGTCCGACCTCTAAAAATGACTTTGCCCAACAATTGTAATGACTTTGCCAACCACTGTTAATCACTTATCCGACCTCTAAAAATGACTTTGCCCAACAATTGTAATGACTTTTCCAACCTCTGTTAATCACTTATCCGACCTTTAATAATCACTTTGCACAACAATTGTAATGACTTTGCCAACCACTGTTAATCACTTATCCGACCTCTAAAAACGACTTTGCCCAACAATTGTAATGACTTTGCCATCCAATGTTAATCACTTATCCGACCTCTAAAAATGACTATGCCCAACAATTGTAATGACTTTGCCATCCACTGTTAATCACTTATCCGACCTTTAATAATCACTTTGCACAACAATTGTAATGACTTTGCCAACCACTGTTAATCACTTATCCGACCTCTAAAAACGATTTTGCCCAACAATTGTAATGACTTTGCCATCCAATGTTAATCACTTATCCGACCTCTTAAAATGACTTTGCCCAACAATTGTAATGACTTTGCCATCCACTGTTAATCACTTATCCGACCTCTAAAAATGACTTTGCACGACAATTGTAATGACTTTGCCATCCACAGTTAATCACTTATCCGACCACTAAAAACGACTTTGCCCAACAATTGTAATGACTTTGCCAACCACTGGTAATGACTTTGCCCACCACTGGTAATCACTTATCCGACCTCTAAAAATGACTTTGCTTAACAATTGTAATGACTTTGTCAACCACTGGTAATTACTTATCCGACCTCTAAAAATGACTTAGCCCAACAATTGTAATGACTTTGCCAACCACTATTAATTACTTATCCGACCTCAAAAAATAACTTTTCCCATCAATTGTAATGACTTTGCCAACCACTGTTAATCACTTATCCGTCCTCTAAAAATGACTTTGCCCAACAATTGTAATGACTTTGCCAACCACTGTTAATTACTTATCCGACCTCAAAAAATGACTTTGCCCAACAATTTTAATGACTTTGCCAACCACTGTTAATCACTTTTCCGGCCTCTATAAATGACACTAACCAACAATTGTAATGACTTTGCCAACCACTGTTAATCACTTATCCGACCTCTAAAAATGACTTTGCCCAACAATTTTGATGACTTTGCCAACCACTGTAAATCACTTTTCCGGCCTCTAAAAATGTATTTGCCCAACAATTATAAAAACTTTGCCAACCACCGTTAATCACTTATCCGGCCTCTAAAAATGACTTTGCCCAACAATTGTAATGACTTTGCCAACCACTGTTAATCACTTATCCGACCTCTAAAAATGACTTTGCCAAACAATTGTAATGACTTTGCCAACCACTGTTAATCACTTGTCCGACCTCTAAAAATGACTTTGCCCAACAATTGTAATGACTTTTCAAACCACTGTTAATCACTTATCCGACCTCTAAAAATGACTTTGCCCAACAATTGTAATGACTTTACCAACCAGTGTTAATCACTTATCCGACCTCTAAAAATGACTTTGCCAAACAATTGTAATGACTTTGCCAACCACTGTTAATCACTTGTCAGACCTCTAAAAATGAATTTGCCCAACAATTGTAATAACTTTGCCAACCACTGTTAATCACTTATCCGGCCTCTAAAAATGACTTTGCCCAACAATTGTAATGACTTTTCCAACCACTGTTAATCACTTATCCGACCTTTAATAATCACTTTGCACAACAATTGTAATGACTTTGCCAACCACTGTTAATCACTTATCCGACCTCTTAAAACGACTTTGCCCAACAATTGTAATGACTTTGCCATCCAATGTTAATCCCTTATCCGACCTCTAAAAATGACTTTGCCCAACAATTGTAATGACTTTGCCATCCACTGTTAATCACTTATCCGACCTCTAAAAATGACTTTGCACAACAATTGTAATGACTTTGCCATCCACTGTTAATCACTTATCCGACCTCTAAAAACGATTTTGCCCAACAATTGTAATGACTTTGCCAACCACTGGTAATGACTTTGCCCACCACTGGTAATCACTTATCCGACATCTAAAAATGACTTTGCTTAACAATTGTAATGACTTTGTCAACCACTGGTAATTACTTATCCGACCTCTAAAAATGACTTAGCCCAACAATTGTAATGACTTTGCCAACCACTATTAATTACTTATCCGACCTCAAAAAATGACTTTTCCCATCAATTGATATGACTTTGCCAACCACTGTTAATCACTTATCCGTCCTCTAAAAATGACTTTGCCCAACAATTGTAATGACTTTGCCAACCACTGTTAATTACTTATCCGACCTCAAAAAATGACTTTGCCCAACAATTTTAATGACTTTGCCAACCACTGTTAATCACTTTTCCGGCCTCTAAAAATGACTTTGCCCAACAATTGTAATGACTTTGCCAACCACTGTTAATCACTTATCCGACCTCTAAAAATGACTTTGCCCAACAATTTTGATGACTTTGCCAACCACTGTAAATCACTTATCCGACCTCTAAAAATGACTTTGCCCAACAATTGTAATGACTTTTCCAACCACTGTTAATCACTTATCCGACCTCTAAAAATGACTTTGCCCAACAATTGTAATGACTTTGCCAACCACTGTTAATCACTTATCCGACCTCTAAAAATGACTTTGCCAAACAATTGTAATGACTTTGCCAACCACTGCTAATCACTTGTCCGACCTCTAAAAATGAATTTGCCCAACAATTGTAATAACTTTGCCAACCACTGTTAATCACTAATCCGGCCTCTATAAATGACTTTGCCCAACAATTTTAATGACTTTGCCAAATACTGTTAATCACTTTTCCGGCCTCTAAAAATGACTTTGCCCAACAATTTTGATGACTTTGCCAACCACTGTAAATCACTTATCCAACCTCTAAAAATGACTTTGCCCAACAATTGTAATGACTTTTCCAACCACTGTTAATCACTTATCCGACCTCTAAAAATGACTTTGCCCAACAATTGTAATGACTTTGCCAACCACTGTTAATCACTTATCCGACCTCTAAAAATGACTTTGCCAAACAATTGTAATGACTTTGCCAACCACTATTAATTACTTATCCGACCTCAAAAAATGACTTTTCCCATCAATTGTAATGACTTTGCCAACCACTGTTAATCACTTATCCGTCCTCTAAAAATGACTTTGCCCAACAATTGTAATGACTTTGCCAACCACTGTTAATCACTTATCCGACCTCTAAAAATGACTTTGCCAAACAATTGTAATGACTTTGCCAACCACTGTTAATCACTTGTCCGACCTCTAAAAATGAATTTGCCCAACAATTGTAATAACTTTGCCAACCACTGTTAATCACTTATCCGGCCTCTATAAATGACTTTGCCCAACAATTGTAATGACTTTGCCAACCACTGTTAATCACTTATCCGACCTCTAAAAATGACTTTGCCCAACAATTTTGATGACTTTGCCAACCACTGTTAATCACTTATCCGACCTCTAAAAATGACTTTGCCAAACAATTGTAATAACTTTGCCAACCACTGTAAATCTCTTTTCCGACATCTAAAAATGTATTTGCCCAACAATTGTAATAACTTTGCCAACCACCGTTAATCACTTATGCGGCCTCTAAAAATGACATTCCCCAACAATTGTAATGACTTTGCCAACCACTGTTAATTACTTATCCGACCTCAAAAAATGACTTTGCCCAACAATTTTAATGACTTTGCCAACCACTGTTAATCACTTTACCGGCCTCTAAAAATGACTTTGCCCAACAATTTTGATGACTTTTCCAACCACTGTTAATCACTTATCCGACCTCTAAAAATGACTTTGCCCAACAATTGTAATGACTTTGCCAACCACTGTTAATCACTTATCCGACCTCTAAAAATGACTTTGCCCAACAATTGTAATGACTTTGCCAACCACTGTTAATCACTTATCCGACCTCTAAAAATGACTTTGCCAAACAATTGTAATAACTTTGCCAACCACTGTTAATCACTTTACCGGCCTCTAAAAATGACTTTGCCCAACAATTTTGATGACTTTTCCAACCACTGTTAATCACTTATCCGACCTCTAAAAATGACTTTGCCCAACAATTGTAATGACTTTGCCAACCACTGTTAATCACTTATCCGACCTCTAAAAATGACTTTGCCCAACAATTTTGATGACTTTGCCAACCACTGTTAATCAGTTATCCGACCTCTAAAAATGACTTTGCCCAACAATTGTAATGACTTTGCCAACCACTGTTAATCACTTATCCGGCCTCTATAAATGACTTTGCCCAACAATTGTAATGACTTTGCCAACCACTGTTAATCACTTATCCGACCTCTAAAAATGACTTTGCCCAACAATTTTGATGACTTTGCCAACCACTGTTAATCACTTATCCGACCTCTAAAAATGACTTTGCCAAACAATTGTAATAACTTTGCCAACCACTGTAAATCTCTTTTCCGACATCTAAAAATGTATTTTCCCAACAATTGTAATAACTTTGCCAACCACCGTTAATCACTTATGCGGCCTCTAAAAATGACTTTGCCCAACAATTGTAATGACTTTGCCAACCACTATTAATTACTTATCCGACCTCAAAAAATGACTTTTCCCATCAATTGTAATGACTTTGCCAACCACTGTTAATCACTTATCCGTCCTCTAAAAATGACATTGCCCAACAATTATAATGACTTTGCCAACCACTGTTAATTACTTATCCGACCTCAAAAAATGACTTTGCCCAACAATTTTGATGACTTTGCCAACCACTGTTAATCACTTAACCGGCCTCTAAAAATGACTTTGCCCAACAATTTTGATGACTTTTCCAACCACTGTTAATCACTTATCCGACCTCTAAAAATGACTTTGCCCAACAATTGTAATGACTTTGCCAACCACTGTTAATCACTTATCCGACCTCTAAAAATGACTTTGCCCAACAATTGTAATAACTTTTCCAACCACTGTTAATCACTTATCCGACCTCTAAAAATGACTTTGCCCAACAATTGTAATGACTTTGCCAACCACTGTTAATCACTTATCCGACCTCTAAAAATGACTTTGCCAAACAATTGTAATGACTTTGCCAACCACTGTTAATCACTTGTCCGACCTCTAAAAATGAATTTGCCCAACAATTGTAATAACTTGCCAACCACTGTTAATCACTTATCCGGCCTCTATAAATGACTTTGCCCAACAATTGTAATGACTTTGCCAACCACTGTTAATCACTTATCCGACCTCTAAAAATGACTTTGCCAAACAATTGTAATGACTTTGCCAACCACTGTAAATCTCTTTTCCGACATCTAAAAATGTATTTGCCCAACAATTGTAATAACTTTTCCAACCACTGTTAATCACTTATCCGACCTCTAAAAATGACTTTGCCCAACAATTGGAATGACTTTGCCAACCACTGTTTATCACTTGTCCGACCTCTAAAAATGAATTTGCCCAACAATTGAAATGACCTTCCCAACCACTGTTAATCACTTATCCGACCTCTAAAAATCACTTTGCACAACAATTGTAATGACTTTGCCAACCACTGTTAATCACTTATCCGACCTCTAAAAATGACTTTGCCCAACAATTGTAATGACTTTGCCATCCAATTTTAATCACTTATCCGACCTCTAATAATGACTTTGCCAAACAATTGTAATGACTTTGCCAACCACTGTTAATCACTTGTCCGACCTCTAAAAATGAATTTGCCCAACAATTGTAATAACTTTGCCAACCACTGTAAATCTCTTTTCCGACATCTAAAAATGTATTTGCCCAACAATTGTAATAACTTTGCCAACCACCGTTAATCACTTATGCGGCCTCTAAAAATGACTTTTCCCAACAATTGTAATGACTTTGCCAACCACTATTAATTACTTATCCGACCTCAAAAAATGACTTTTCCCATCAATTGTAATGACTTTGCCAACCACTGTTAATCACTTATCCGTCCTCTAAAAATGACATTGCCCAACAATTGTAATGACTTTGCCAACCACTGTTAATTACTTATCCGACCTCAAAAAATGACTTTGCCCAACAATTTTAATGACTTTGCCAACCACTGTTAATCACTTAACCGGCCTCTAAAAATGACTTTGCCCAACAATTTTGATGACTTTTCCAACCACTGTTAATCACTTATCCGACCTCTAAAAATGACTTTGCCCAACAATTGTAATAACTTTTCCAACCACTGTTAATCACTTATCCGACCTCTAAAAATGACTTTGCCCAACAATTGTAATGACTTTGCCAACCACTGTTAATCACTTATCCGACCTCTAAAAATGACTTTGCCAAACAATTGTAATAACTTTGCCAACCACTGTTAATCACTTATCCGACCTCTAAAAATGACTTTGCCCAACAATTTTGATGACTTTTCCAACCACTGTTAATCACTTATCCGACCTCTAAAAATGACTTTGCCCAACAATTGTAATGACTTTGCCAATTACTGTTAATCACTTATCCGGCCTCTATAAATGACTTTGCCCAACAATTGTAATGACTTTGCCAACCACTGTTAATCACTTATCCGACCTCTAAAAATGACTTTGCCAAACAATTTTGATGACTATGCCAACCACTGTTAATCACTTATCCGACCTCTAAAAATGACTTTGCCTAACAATTGTAATAACTTTGCCAACCACTGTAAATCTCTTTTCCGACATCTAAAAATGTATTTGCCCAACAATTGTAATAACTTTGCCAACCACCGTTAATCACTTATGCGGTTTCTAAAAATGACTTTTCCCAACAATTGTAATTACTTTGCCAACCACTATTAATTACTTATCCGACCTCAAAAAATGACTTTTCCCATCAATTGTAATGACTTTGCCAACCACTGTTAATCACTTATCCGTCCTCTAAAAATGACATTGCCCAACAATTGTAATGACTTTGCCAACCACTGTTAATTACTTATCCGACCTCAAAAAATGACTTTGCCCAACAATTTTAATGACTTTGCCAACCACTGTTAATCACTTAACCGGCCTCTAAAAATGACTTTGCCCAACAATTTTGATGACTTTTCCAACCACTGTTAATCACTTATCCGACCTCTAAAAATGACTTTGCCCAACAATTGTAATGACTTTGCCAACCACTGTTAATCACTTATCCGACCTCTAAAAATGACTTTGCCCAACAATTGTAATAACTTTTCCAACCACTGTTAATCACTTATCCGACCTCTAAAAATGACTTTGCCCAACTATTGTAATGACTTTGCCAACCACTGTTAATCACTTATCCGACCTCTAAAAATGACTTTGCCAAACAATTGTAATGACTTTGCCAACCACTGTTAATCACTTGTCCGACCTCTAAAAATGAATTTGCCCAACAATTGTAATAACTTTGCCAACCACTGTTAATCACTTATCCGGCCTCTATAAATGACTTTGCCCAACAATTGTAATGACTTTGCCAACCACTGTTAATCACTTATCCGACCTCTAAAAATGACTTTGCCAAACAATTGTAATGACTTTGCCAACCACTGTAAATCTCTTTTCCGACATCTAAAAATGTATTTGCCCAAAAATTGTAATAACTTTTCCAACCACTGTTAATCACTTATCCGACCTCTAAAAATGACTTTGCCCAACAATTGGAATGACTTTGCCAACCACTGTTAATCACTTGTCCGACCTCTAAAAATGAATTTGCCCAACAATTGTAATAACTTTGCCAACCACTGTTAATCACTTATCCGGCCTCTATAAATGACTTTGCCCAACAATTGTAATGACTTTGCCAACCACTGTTAATCACTTATCCGACCTCTAAAAATGACATTGCCCAACAATTTTGATGACTTTGCCAACAACTGTTAATCACTTATCCGACCTATAAAAATGACTTTGCCAAACAATTGTAATAACTTTGCCAACCACTGTAAATCTCTTTTCCGACATCTAAAAATGTATTTGCCCAACAATTGTAATAACTTTGCCAACCACCGTTAATCACTTATGCGGCCTCTAAAAATGACTTTTCCCAACAATTGTAATGACTTTGCCAACCACTATTAATTACTTATCCGACCTCAAAAAATGACTTTTCCCATCAATTGTAATGACTTTGCCAACCACTGTTAATCACTTATCCGTCCTCTAAAAATGACATTGCCCAACAATTGTAATGACTTTGCCAACCACTGTTAATTACTTATCCGACCTCAAAAAATGACTTTGCCCAACAATTTAAATGACTTTGCCAACCACTGTTAATCACTTAACCGGCCTCTAAAAATCACTTTGCCCAACAATTTTGATGACTTTTCCAACCACTGTTAATCACTTATCCGACCTCTAAAAATGACTTTGCCCAACAATTGTAATGACTTTGCCAACCACTGTTAATCACTTATCCGACCTCTAAAAATGACTTTGCCCAACAATTGTAATAACTTTTCCAACCACTGTTAATCACTTATCCGACCTCTAAAAATGACTTTGCCCAACAATTGTAATGACTTTGCCAACCACTGTTAATCACTTATCCGACCTCTAAAAATGACTTTGCCAAACAATTGTAATGACTTTGCCAACCACTGTTAATCACTTGTCCGACCTCTAAAAATGAATTTGCCTAACAATTGTAATAACTTTGCCAACCACTGTTAATCACTTATCCGGCCTCTATAAATGACTTTGCCCAACAATTGTAATGACTTTGCCAACCACTGTTAATCACTTATCCGACCTCTAAAAATGACTTTGCCAAACACTTGTAATGACTTTGCCAACCACTGTAAATCTCTTTTCCGACATCTAAAAATGTATTTGCCCAACAATTGGAATGACTTTGCCAACCACTGTTAATCACTTGTCCGACCTCTAAAAATGAATTTGCCCAACAATTGTAATAACTTTGCCAACCACTGTTAATCACTTATCCGGCCTCTATAAATGACTTTGCCCAACAATTGTAATGACCTTCCCAACCACTGTTAATCACTTATCCGACCTCTAAAAATCACTTTGCACAACAATTGTAATGACTTTGCCAACCACTGTTAATCACTTAATCGACCTCTAAAAATGACTTTGCCCAACAATTGTAATGACTTTGCCATCCAATTTTAATCACTTATCCGACCTCTAAAAATGACTTTGCCAAACAATTGTAATGACTTTGCCAACCACTGTTAATCACTTGTCCGACCTCTAAAAATGAATTTGCCCAACAATTGTAATAACTTTGCCAACCACTGTTAATCACTTATCCGGCCTCTATTAATAACTATGCCCAACAATTTTATTGACTTTGCCAACCACTTTTAATCACTTATCCGGCCTCTAAAAATGACTTTGCCCAACAATTGTTATGACTTTGCCAACCACTGTTAATCACTTATCCGACCTCTAAAAATGACTTTGCCAAACAATTGTAATGACTTTGCCAACCACTGTAAATCTCTTTTCCGACATCTAAAAATGTATTTGCCCAACAATTGTAATAACTTTTCCAACCACTGTTAATCACTTATCCGACCTCTAAAAATGACTTTGCCCAACAATTGGAATGACTTTGCCAACCACTTTTAATCACTTGTCCGACCTCTAAAAATGAATTTGCCCATCAATTGTAATAACTTTGCCAACCACTGTTAATCACTTATCCGGCCTCTATAAATGACTTTGCCCAACAATTGTAATGACCTTCCCAACCACTGTTAATCACTTATCCGACCTCTAAAAATCACTTTGCACAACAATTGTAATGACTTTGCAAACCACTGTTAATCACTTATCCGACCTCTAAAAATGACTTTGCCCAACAATTGTAATGACTTTGCCATCCAATTTTAATCACTTATCCGACCTCTAAAAATGACTTTGCCAAACAATTGTAATGACTTTGCCAACCACTGTTAATCACTTGTCCGACCTCTAAAAATGAATTTGCCCAACAATTGTAATGACTTTGCCAACCACTGTTAATCACTTATCCGGCCTCTATTAATAACTTTGCCCAACAATTTTATTGACTTTGCCAACCACTTTTAATCACTTTTCCGGCCTCTAAAAATGACTTTGCCCAACAATTGTTATGACTTTGCCAACCACTGTTAATCACTTATCCGACCTCTAAAAATGACTTTGCCCAACAATTTTGATGACTTTGCCAACCACTGTTAATCACTTATCCGACCTCTAAAAATGACTTTGCCAAACAATTGTAATGACTCTGCCAACCACTGTAAATCTCTTTTCCGTCCTCTAAAAATCACTTTGCACAACAATTGTAATGACTTTGCAAACCACTGTCAATCACTTATCCGACCTCTAAAAATGACTTTGCCCAACAATTGTAATGACTTTGCCATCCAATTTTAATCACTTATCCGACCTCTAAAAATGACTTTGCCAAACAATTGTAATGACTTTGCCAACCACTGTTAATCACTTGTCCGACCTCTAAAAATGAATTTGCCCAACAATTGTAATAACTTTGCCAACCACTGTTAATCACTTATCCGGCCTCTATTAATAACTTTGCCCAACAATTTTATTGACTTTGCCAACCACTTTTAATCACTTTTCCGGCCTCTAAAAATGACTTTGCCTAACAATTTTGATGACTTTGCCAACCACTGTTAATCACTTATCCGACCTCTAAAAATGACTTTGCGAAACAATTGTAATGACTTTGCCAACCACTGTTAATCACTTATCCGACCTCTAAAAATGACTTTGCCAAACAATTGTAATGACTTTGCCAACCACTGTAAATCTCTTTTCCGACATCTAAAAATGTATTTGCCCAACAATTGTAATAACTTTTCCAACCACCGTTAATCATTTATCCGGCCTCTAAAAATTACTTTGCCCAACAATTGTAATGACTTTTCCAACCACTGTTAATCACTTATCCGACCTCTAAAATTCACTTTGCCCAACAATTGTAATAACTTTGCCAACCACTGTTAATCACTTATCCGGCCTCTATAAATGACTTTGCCCAACAATTGTAATGACTTTGCCAACCACTGTTAATCACTTATCCGACCTCTAAAAATGACTTTGCCAAACAATTGTAATGACTTTGCCAACCACTGTAAATCTTTTTTCCGACATCTAAAAATGTATTTGCCCAACAATTGTAATAACTTTTCCAACCACTGTTAATCACTTATCCGACCTCTAAAAATGACTTTGCCCAACAATTGGAATGACTTTGCCAACCACTGTTAATCACTTGTCCGACCTCTAAAAATGAATTTGCCCAACAATTGTAATAACTTTGCCAACCACTGTTAATCACTTATCCGGCCTCTATAAATGACTTTGCCCAACAATTGTAATGACCTTCCCAACCACTGTTAATCACTTATCCGACCTCTAAAAATCACTTTGCACAACAATTGTAATGACTTTGCAAACCACTGTTAATCACTTATCCGACCTCTAAAAATGACTTTGCCCAACAATTGTAATGACTTTGCCATCCAATTTTAATCACTTATCCGACCTCTAAAAATGACTTTGCCAAACAATTGTAATGACTTTGCCAACCACTGTTAATCACTTGTCCGACCTCTAAAAATGAATTTGCCCAACAATTGTAATAACTTTGCCAACCACTGTTAATCACTTATCCGGCCTCTATTAATAACTTTGCCCAACAATTTTATTGACTTTGCCAACCACTTTTAATCACTTTTCCGGCCTCTAAAAATGACTTTGCCCAACAATTGTTATGACTTTGCCAACCACTGTTAATCACTTATCCGACCTCTAAAAATGACTTTGCCCAACAATTTTGATGACTTTGCCAACCACTGTTAATCACTTATCCGACCTCTAAAAATGACTTTGCCAAACAATTGTAATGACTCTGCCAACCACTGTAAATCTCTTTTCCGTCCTCTAAAAATCACTTTGCACAACAATTGTAATGACTTTGCAAACCACTGTTAATCACTTATCCGACCTCTAAAAATGACTTTGCCCAACAATTGTAATGACTTTGCCATCCAATTTTAATCACTTATCCGACCTCTAAAAATGACTTTGCCAAACAATTGTAATGACTTTGCCAACCACTGTTAATCACTTGTCCGACCTCTAAAAATGAATTTGCCCAACAATTGTAATAACTTTGCCAACCACTGTTAATCACTTATCCGGCCTCTATTAATAACTTTGCCCAACAATTTTATTGACTTTGCCAACCACTTTTAATCACTTTTCCGGCCTCTAAAAATGACTTTGCCCAACAATTGTTATGACTTTGCCAACCACTGTTAATCACTTATCCGACCTCTAAAAATGACTTTGCCCAACAATTTTGATGACTTTGCCAAACACTGTTAATCACTTATCCGACCTCTAAAAATGACTTTGCCAAACAATTGTAATGACTCTGCCAACCACTGTAAATCTCTTTTCCGGCCTCTAAAAATTACTTTGCCCAACAATTGTAATGACTTTTCCAACCACTGTTAATCACTTATCCGACCTCTAAAATTCACTTTGCCCAACAATTGTAATAACTTTGCCAACCACTGTTAATCACTTATCCGGCCTCTATAAATGACTTTGCCCAACAATTGTAATGACTTTGCCAACCACTGTTAATCACTTATCCGACCTCTAAAAATGACTTTGCCAAACAATTGTAATGACTTTGCCAACCACTGTAAATCTCTTTTCCGACATCTAAAAATGTATTTGCCCAACAATTGTAATAACTTTTCCAACCACTGTTAATCACTTATCCGACCTCTAAAAATGACTTTGCCCAACAATTGGAATGACTTTGCCAACCACTGTTAATCACTTGTCCGACCTCTAAAAATGAATTTGCCCAACAATTGTAATAACTTTGCCAACCACTGTTAATCACTTATCCGGCCTCTATAAATGACTTTGCCCAACAATTGTAATGACCTTCCCAACCACTGTTAATCACCTATCCGACCTCTAAAAATCACTTTGCACAACAATTGTAATGACTTTGCAAACCACTGTTAATCACTTATCCGACCTCTAAAAATGACTTTGCCCAACAATTGTAATGACTTTGCCATCCAATTTTAATCACTTATCCGACCTCTAAAAATGACTTTGCCAAACAATTGTAATGACTTTGCCAACCACTGTTAATCACTTGTCCGACCTCTAAAAATGAATTTGCCCAACAATTGTAATAACTTTGCCAACCACTGTTAATCACTTATCCGACCTCTAAAAATGACTTTGCCCAACAATTTTGATGACTTTGCCAACCACTGTTAATCACTTATCCGACCTCAAAAAATGACTTTGCCAAACAATTGTAATGACTCTGCCAACCACTGTAAATCTCTTTTCCGTCCTCTAAAAATGACTTTGCCCAACAATTGTAATGACTTTGCCAACCACCGTTAATCATTTATCCGGCCTCTAAAAATTACTTTGCCCAACAATTGTAATGACTTTTCCAACCACTGTTAATCACTTATCCGACCTCTAAAAATGACTTTGCCCAACAATTGGAATGACTTTGCCAACCACTGTTAATCACTTGTCCGACCTCTAAAAATGAATTTGCCCAACAATTGTAATAACTTTGCCAACCACTGTTAATCACTTATCCGGCCTCTATAAATGACTTTGCCCAACAATTGTAATGACCTTCCCAACCACTGTTAATCACTTATCCGACCTCTAAAAATCACTTTGCACAACAATTGTAATGACTTTGCAAACCACTGTTAATCACTTATCCGACCTCTAAAAATGACTTTGCCCAACAATTGTAATGACTTTGCCATCCAATTTTAATCACTTATCCGACCTCTAAAAATGACTTTGCCAAACAATTGTAATGACTTTGCCAACCACTGTTAATCACTTGTCCGACCTCTAAAAATGAATTTGCCCAACAATTGTAATTACTTTGCCAACCACTGTTAATCACTTATCCGGCCTCTATTAATAACTTTGCCCAACAATTTTATTGACTTTGCCAACCACTTTTAATCACTTTTCCGGCCTCTAAAAATGACTTTGCCCAACAATTGTTATGACTTTGCCAACCACTGTTAATCACTTATCCGACCTCTAAAAATGACTTTGCCCAACAATTTTGATGACTTTGCCAACCACTGTTAATCACTTATCCGACCTCTAAAAATGACTTTGCCAAACAATTGTAATGACTCTGCCAACCACTGTAAATCTCTTTTCCGTCCTCTAAAAATGACTTTGCCCAACAATTGGAATGACTTTGCCAACCACTGTTAATCACTTGTCCGACCTCTAAAAATGAATTTGCCCAACAATTGTAATAACTTTGCCAACCACTGTTAATCACTTATCCGGCCTCTATAAATGACTTTGCCCAACAATTGTAATGACCTTCCCAACCACTGTTAATCACTTATCCGACCTCTAAAAATCACTTTGCACAACAATTGTAATGACTTTGCCAACCACTGTTAATCACTTATCCGGCATCTATAAATGACTTTGCCCAACGATTTTATTGACTTTGCCAACCACTGTTAATCACTTGTCCGACCTCTAAAAATGAATTTGCCCAACAATTGTAATAACTTTGCCAACCACTGTTAATCACTTATCCGGCCTCTATAAATGACTTTGCCCAACAATTGTAATGACCTTCCCAACCACTGTTAATCACTTATCCGACCTCTAAAAATCACTTTGCACAACAATTGTAATGACTTTGCCAACCACTGTTAATCACTTATCCGACCTCTAAAAATGACTTTGCCAAACAATTGTAATGACTCTGCCAACCACTGTAAATCTCTTTTCCGTCCTCTAAAAATGACTTTGCCCAACAATTGTAATGACTTTGCCAACCACCGTTAATCATTTATCCGGCCTCTAAAAATTACTTTGCCCAACAATTGTAATGACTTTTCCAACCACTGTTAATCACTTATCCGACCTCTAAAATTCACTTTGCACAACAATTGTAATGACTTTGCCAACCACTGTTAATCACTTATCCGACCTCTAAAAATGACTTTGCCCAACAATTGTAATAACTTTGCCAACCACTGTTAATCACTTATCCGGCCTCTATTAATAACTTTGCCCAACAATTTTATTGACTTTGCCAACCACTTTTAATCACTTTTCCGGCCTCTAAAAATGACTTTGCCCAACAATTGTAATGACTTTGCCAACCACTGTTAATCACTTGTCCGACCTCTAAAAATGTATTTGCCCAACAATTTTGATGACTTTGCCAACCACTGTTAATCACTTATCCGACCTCTAAAAATGACTTTGCCAAACAATTGTAATGACTTTGCCAACCACTGTTAATCTCTTGTCCGACCTCTAAAAATGAATTTGCCCAACAATTGTGATAACTTTGCCAACCACTGTTAATCACTTATCCGGCCTCTATAAATGACTTTGCCCAACGATTTTATTGACTTTGCCAACCACTGTTAATCACTTGTCCGACCTCTAAAAATGAATTTGCCCAACAATTGTAATAACTTTGCCAACCACTGTTAATCACTTATCCGGCCTCTATAAATGACTTTGCCCAACAATTGTAATGACCTTCCCAACCACTGTTAATCACTTATCCGACCTCTAAAAATCACTTTGCACAACAATTGTAATGACTTTGCAAACCACTGTTAATCACTTATCCGACCTCTAAAAATGACTTTGCCCAACAATTGTAATGACTTTGCCATCCAATTTTAATCACTTATCCGACCTCTAAAAATGACTTTGCCAAACAATTGTAATGACTTTGCCAACCACTGTTAATCACTTGTCCGACCTCTAAAAATGAATTTGCCCAACAATTGTAATAACTTTGCCAACCACTGTTAATCACTTATCCGGCCTCTATTAATAACTTTGCCCAACAATTTTATTGACTTTGCCAACCACTTTTAATCACTTTTCCGGCCTCTAAAAATGACTTTGCCCAACAATTGTTATGACTTTGCCAACCACTGTTAATCACTTATCCGACCTCTAAAAATGACTTTGCCCAACAATTGTAATGACTTTTCCAACCACTGTTAATCACTTATTCGACCTCTAAAAATGACCTTGCCAAACAATTGTAATGACTCTGCCAACCACTGTAAATCTCTTTTCCGTCCTCTAAAAATGACTTTGCCCAACAATTGTAATGACTTTGCCAACCACCGTTAATCATTTATCCGGCCTCTAAAAATTACTTTGCCCAACAATTGTAATGACTTTTCCAACCACTGTTAATCACTTATCCGACCTCTAAAATTCACTTTGCACAACAATTGTAATGACTTTGCCAACCACTGTTAATCACTTATCCGACCTCTAAAAATGACTTTGCCCAACAATTGTAATGACTATGCCAACCACTGTTAATCACTTATCCGACCTCTAAAAATCACTTTGCTCAACAATTGTAATGACTTTGCCAACCACTGGTAATGACTTTGCCAACCACTATTAATTACTTATCCGACCTTAAAAAATGACTTTCACAACAATTGTAATGACTATGCCAACCACTGTAAATCACTTATCCGACCTCTAAAAATGACTTTGCACAACAATAGTAATGACTATGCCAACCACTGTTAATTACTTATCCGACCTCAAAAAATGACTTTGCCCAACAATTGTAATGACTTTGCCAAACACCGTTAATCACTTATCCGGCCATTAAAAATGACTTTGCCCAACAATTGTAATGACTTTGCCAACCACTGTTAATCACTTATCCGACCTCTAAAAATGACTTTGCCAACAACTGATTATCACTTGTCCGACCTCTAAAAATGAATTTGCCCAACAATTGTAATAACTTTGCCAACCACTGTTAATCACTTGTCCGACCTCTAAAAATCACTTTGCACAACAATTGTAATGACTTTGCCAACAACTGTTAATAGATTATCGGACCTCTAAAAATGACTTTGCCCAACAATTGTAATGACTTTGCCAACCACTGTTAATCTCTTTTCCGACATCTTAAAATGACTTTGCCAAACAATTGTAATGACTTTGCCAACCACTGTTAATCACTTGTCCGACCTCTAAAAATGTATCTGCTCAACAATTGTAATAACTTTGCCAACCACCGTTAATCACTTATCCGGCCTCTAAAAATGACTTTGCCTAACAATTGTAATGACTTTTCCAACCACTGTTAATCACTTATCCGACCTCTAAAAATCACTTTGCACAACAATTTTAATGACTTTGCCAGCCACTGTTAATCACTTATCCGACCTCTAAAAATGACTTTGCCCAACAATTGTAATGACTTTGCCAACCACTGTTAATCACTTGTCCGACCTCTAAAAATGTATTTGCCCAACAATTGTAATAACTTTGCCAACCACCGTTAATCACTTATCCGGCCTCTAAAAATGACTTTGCCCAACAATTGTGATGACTTTCCCAACCACTGTTAATCACTTGTCCGACCTCTGAAAATGAATTTGCCCAACAATTGTAATAACTTTGCCAACCACTGTTAATCACTTTTCCGTCCTCTAAAATGACTTTGCCCAACAATTGTAATGACTTTGCCAACCACTGTTAATTACTTTTCCGACATCAAAAAATGACTTTGCCAAACAATTGTAATGACTTTGCCAACCACTGTTAATCACTTATCCGACCTCTAAAAATGACTTTGCCCAACAATTGTAATGACTTTTCCAACCACTGTTAATCAAATATCCGACCTCTAAAAATCACTTTGCACAACAATTGTAATGACTTTGCCAACCACTGTTAATCACTTATCCGACCTCTAAAAATGACTTTGCCCAACAATTGTAATGACTTTTCCAACCACTGTTAATCACTTATCCGACCCCTAAAAATCACTTTGCACAACAATTGTAATGACTTTGCCAACCACTGTTAATCACTTATCCGACCTCTAAAAATGACTTTGCCCAACAATTGTAATGACTTTGCCAACCACTGTTAATCACTTATCCGGCCTTTATAAATGACTTTGCCCAACAATTGAAATGACTTTTCCAACCACTGTTATTCACTTATCCGATCTCTAAAAATGACTTTGCCCAACAATTGTAATGACTTTGCCAACCACTGTTAATCACTTATCCGACCTCTAAAAATGACTTTGCCAAACAATTGTAATGACTTTGCCAACCACTGTTAATCACTTGTCCGACCTCTAAAAATGAATTTGCCCAACAATTGTAATAACTTTGCCAACCACTTTTAATCACTTATCCGGCCTCTATAAATGACTTTGCCCAACAATTGTAATGACTTTTCCAACCACTGTTAATCACTTATCCGACCTCTAAAAATCACTTTGCACAACAATTGTAATGACTTTGCCAACCACTGTTAATCACTTATCCGACCTCTAAAAATGACTTTGCCCAACAATTGTAATGACTTTTCCAACCACTGTTAATCACTTATCCGACCCCTAAAAATCACTTTGCACAACAATTGTAATGACTTTGCCAACCACTGTTAATCACTTATCCGGCCTTTATAAATGACTTTGCCCAACAATTGAAATGACTTTTCCAACCACTGTTAATCACTTATCCGACCTCTAAAAATCACTTTGCACAACAATTGTAATGACTTTGCCAACCACTGTTAATCACTTATCCGACCTCTAAAAATGACTTTGCACAACAATTGTAATGACTATGCCAACCACTGTTAATCGATTATCCGACCCCTAAAAATCACTTTGCACAACAATTGTAATGACTTTGCCAACCACTGTTAATCACTTATCCGACCTCTAAAAATGAATTTGCCCAACAATTGTAATGACTTTGCCAACCACTGTTAATCACTTATCCGACCTCTAAAAATGACTTTGCCCAACAATTGTAATGACTTTTCCAACCACTGTTAATCACTTATCCGACCCCTAAAAATCACTTTGCCCAACAATTGTAATGACTTTGCCAACCACTGTTAATCACTTATCCGGCCTTTATAAATGACTTTGCCCAACAATTGAAATGACTTTTCCAACCACTGTTAATCACTTATCCGACCTCTAAAAATCACTTTGCACAACAATTGTAATGACTTTGCCAACCACTGTTAATCACTTATCCGACCTCTAAAAATGACTTTGCCCAACAATTGTAATGACTTTTCCAACCACTGTTAATCACTTATCCGACCTCTAAAAATCACTTTGCACAACAATTGTAATGACTTTGCCAACCACTGTTAATCACTTATCCGACCTCTAAAAATGACTTTGCCCAACAATAGTAATGACTTTGCCAACCACTGTTAATCACTTATCCGACCTCTAAAAATCACTTTGCACAACAATTGTAATGACTTTGCCAACCACTGTTAATCACTTATCCGACCTCTAAAAATGACTTTGCACAACAATTGTAATGACTTTGCCAACCACTGTTAATCACTTATCCGACCTCTAAAAATGAATTTGCCCAACAATTGTAATAACTTTGCCAACCACTGTTAATCTCTTATCCGGCCTCTATAAATCACTTTGCCCAACAATTGTAATGACTTTTCCAACCACTGTTAATCACTTATCCGACCTCTAAAAATCACTTTGCACAACAATTGTAATGACTTTTCCAACCACTGTTAATCACTTATCCGACCTCTAAAAATCACTTTGCACAACAATTGTAATGACTTTGCCAACCACTGTTAATCACTTATCCGACCTCTAAAAATCACTTTGCACAACAATTGTAATGACTTTGCCAACCACTGTTAATCACTTATCCGACCTCTAAAAATGACTTTGCCCAACAATTGTAATGACTTTGCCATCCAATTTTAATCACTTATCCGACCTCTAAAAATGACTTTGCCAAACAATTGTAATGACTTTGCCAACCACTGTTAATCACTTGTCCGACCTCTAAAAATGAATTTGCCCAACAATTGTAATTACTTTGCCAACCACTGTTAATCACTTATCCGGCCTCTATTAATAACTTTGCCCAACAATTTTATTGACTTTGCCAACCACTTTTAATCACTTTTCCGGCCTCTAAAAATGACTTTGCCCAACAATTGTTATGACTTTGCCAACCACTGTTAATCACTTATCCGACCTCTAAAAATGACTTTGCCCAACAATTTTGATGACTTTGCCAACCACTGTTAATCACTTATCCGACCTCTAAAAATGACTTTGCCAAACAATTGTAATGACTCTGCCAACCACTGTAAATCTCTTTTCCGTCCTCTAAAAATGACTTTGCCCAACAATTGTAATGACTTTGCCAACCACCGTTAATCATTTATCCGGCCTCTAAAAATTACTTTGCCCAACAATTGTAATGACTTTTCCAACCACTGTTAATCACTTATCCGACCTCTAAAATTCACTTTGCACAACAATTGTAATGACTTTGCCAACCACTGTTAATCACTTATCCGACCTCTAAAAATCACTTTGCACAACAATTGTAATGACTTTGCCAACCACTGTTAATCACTTATCCGGCCTCTATAAATCACTTTGCCCAACAATTGTAATGACTTTTCCAACCACTGTTAATCACTTATCCGACCTCTAAAAATCACTTTGCACAACAATTGTAATGACTTTTCCAACCACTGTTAATCACTTATCCGACCTCTAAAAATCACTTTGCACAACAATTGTAATGACTTTGCCAACCACTGTTAATCACTTATCCGACCTCTAAAAATCACTTTGCACAACAATTGTAATGACTTTGCCAACCACTGTTAATCACTTATCCGACCTCTAAAAATGACTTTGCCCAACAATTGTAATGACTTTGCCATCCAATTTTAATCACTTATCCGACCTCTAAAAATGACTTTGCCAAACAATTGTAATGACTTTGCCAACCACTGTTAATCACTTGTCCGACCTCTAAAAATGAATTTGCCCAACAATTGTAATTACTTTGCCAACCACTGTTAATCACTTATCCGGCCTCTATTAATAACTTTGCCCAACAATTTTATTGACTTTGCCAACCACTTTTAATCACTTTTCCGGCCTCTAAAAATGACTTTGCCCAACAATTGTTATGACTTTGCCAACCACTGTTAATCACTTATCCGACCTCTAAAAATGACTTTGCCCAACAATTTTGATGACTTTGCCAACCACTGTTAATCACTTATCCGACCTCTAAAAATGACTTTGCCAAACAATTGTAATGACTCTGCCAACCACTGTAAATCTCTTTTCCGTCCTCTAAAAATGACTTTGCCCAACAATTGTAATGACTTTGCCAACCACCGTTAATCATTTATCCGGCCTCTAAAAATTACTTTGCCCAACAATTGTAATGACTTTTCCAACCACTGTTAATCACTTATCCGACCTCTAAAATTCACTTTGCACAACAATTGTAATGACTTTGCCAACCACTGTTAATCACTTATCCGACCTCTAAAAATGACTTTGCCCAACAATTGTAATAACTTTGCCAACCACTGTTAATCACTTATCCGGCCTCTATTAATAACTTTGCCCAACAATTTTATTGACTTTGCCAACCACTTTTAATCACTTTTCCGGCCTCTAAAAATGACTTTGCCCAACAATTGTTATGACTTTGCCAACCACTGTTAATCACTTATCCGACCTCTAAAAATGACTTTGCCCAACAATTTTGATGACTTTGCCAACCACTGTTAATCACTTATCCGACCTCTAAAAATGACTTTGCCAAACAATTGTAATGACTTTGCCAACCACTGTTAATCTCTTGTCCGACCTCTAAAAATGAATTTGCCCAACAATTGTAATAACTTTGCCAACCACTGTTAATCACTTATCCGGCCTCTATAAATGACTTTGCCCAACGATTTTATTGACTTTGCCAACCACTGTTAATCACTTGTCCCACCTCTAAAAATGAATTTGCCCAACAATTGTAATAACTTTGCCAACCACTGTTAATCACTTATCCGGCCTCTATAAATGACTTTGCCCAACAATTGAAATGACCTTCCCAACCACTGTTAATCACTTATCCGACCTCTAAAAATCACTTTGCACAACAATTGTAATGACTTTGCAAACCACTGTTAATCACTTATCCGACCTCTAAAAATGACTTTGCCCAACAATTGTAATGACTTTGCCATCCAATTTTAATCACTTATCCGACCTCTAAAAATGACTTTGCCAAACAATTGTAATGACTTTGCCAACAACTGTTAATCACTTGTCCGACCTCTAAAAATGACTTTGCCCAACAATTGTAATAACTTTGCCAACCACTGTTAATCACTTATCCGGCCTCTATTAATAACTTTGCCCAACAATTTTATTGACTTTGCCAACCACTTTTAATCACTTTTCCGGCCTCTAAAAATGACTTTGCCCAACAATTGTTATGACTTTGCCAACCACTGTTAATCACTTATCCGACCTCTAAAATGACTTTGCCCAACAATTGTAATGACTTTTCCAACCACTGTTAATCACTTATTCGACCTCTAAAAATGACCTTGCCAAACAATTGTAATGACTCTGCCAACCACTGTTAATCTCTTATCCGGCCTCTATAAATCACTTTGCCCAACAATTGTAATGACTTTTCCAACCACTGTTAATCACTTATCCGACCTCTAAAAATCACTTTGCACAACAATTGTAATGACTTTTCCAACCACTGTTAATCACTTATCCGACCTCTAAAAATCACTTTGCACAACAATTGTAATGACTTTGCCAACCACTGTTAATCACTTATCCGACCTCTAAAAATCACTTTGCACAACAATTGTAATGACTTTGCCAACCACTGTTAATCACTTATCCGACCTCTAAAAATGACTTTGCCCAACAATTGTAATGACTTTGCCAACCACTGGTAATGTCTTTGTCAACCACTATTAATTACTTATCCGACCTTAAAAAATGACTTTTCACAACAATTGTAATGACTTTGCCAACCACTGTAAATCACTTATCCGACCTCTAAAAATGACTTTGCACAACAATTGTAATGACTATGCCAACCACTGTTAATCACTTATCCGACCTCAAAAAATGACTTCGCCCAACAATTGTAATGACTTTGCCAACCACTGTTAATTACTTATCCGACCTCAAAAATTGACTTTGCCCAACAATTTTAATGACTTTGCCAACCACTGTTAATCACTTATCCGGCCTCTAAAAATGTATTTGCCCAACAATTGTAATAACTTTGCCAACCACCGTTAATTACTTATCAGACCTCTAAAAATGACTTTGCCAAACAATTGTAATGACTTTGCCAACCACTGTTAATCACTTGTCCGACCTCTAAAAATCAATTTGCCCAACAATTGTAATGACTTTGCCAACCACTGTTAATCACTTATCCGACCTCTAAAAATCACTTTGCACAACAATTGTAATGACTTTGCCAACCACTGTAAATCACTTATCCGACCTCTAAAAATGACTTTGCCCAACAATTGTAATGACTTTGCCAACCACTGGTAATGACTTTGTCAACCACTATTAATTACTTATCCGACCTTAAAAAATGACTTTTCACAACAATTGTAATGACTTTGCCAACCACTGTAAATCACTTATCCGACCTCTAAAAATGACTTTGCACAACAATTGTAATGACTATGCCAACCACTGTTAATCACTTATCCGACCTCAAAAAATGACTTCGCCCAACAATTGTAATGACTTTGCCAACCACTGTTAATTACTTATCCGACCTCAAAAATTGAATTTGCACAACAATTGTAATGACTTTGCTAACCACTGTTTATCACTTATCCGACCTCTAAAAATGACTTTGCCCAACAATTGTAATGACTTTGCCAACCACTGGTAATGACTTTGTCAACCACTATTAATTACTTATCCGACCTTAAAAAATGACTTTTCACAACAATTGTAATGACTTTGCCAACCACTGTAAATCACTTATCCGACCTCTAAAAATGACTTTGCACAACAATTGTAATGACTATGCCAACCACTGTTAATCACTTATCCGACCTCAAAAAATGACTTCGCCCAACAATTGTAATGACTTTGCCAACCACTGTTAATTACTTATCCGACCTCAAAAATTGACTTTGCCCAACAATTTTAATGACTTTGCCAACCACTGTTAATCACTTATCCGGCCTCTAAAAATGTATTTGCCCAACAATTGTAATGACTTTGCCAACCACTGTTAATCACTTATCCGACCTCTAAAAATGACTTTGCCCAACAATTGTAATGACTTTTCCAACCACTGTTAATCACTTATCCGACCTCAAAAAATGATTTTGCCCAACAATTGTAATGACTTTGCCAACCACTGTTAATCACTTATCCGACCTCTAAAAATGACTTTGCCAAACAATTGTAGTGACTTTGCCAACCACTGTTAATCACTTATCCGGCCTTTATAAATGACTTTGCACAACAATTGTAATGACTTTGCCAACCACTGTTAATCACTTATCCGACCTCTAAAAATGACTTTGCCCAACAATTGTAATGACTTTTCCAACCACTGTTAATCACTTATCCGACCTCTAAAAATCACTTTGCACAACAATTGTAATGACTTTGCCAACCACTGTTAATCACTTATCCGACCTCTAAAAATGACTTTGCCCAACAATTGTAATGACTTTTCCAACCACTGTTAATCACTTATCCGACCTCAAAAAATGATTTTGCCCAACAATTGTAATGACTTTGCCAACCACTGTTAATCACTTATCCGACCTCTAAAAATGACTTTGCCAAACAATTGTAGTGACTTTGCCAACCACTGTTAATCACTTATCCGGCCTTTATAAATGACTTTGTCCAACAATTGAAATGACTTTTCCAACCACTGTTAATCACTTATCCGACCTCTAAAAATCACTTTGCACAACAATTGTAATGACTTTGCCAACCACTGTTAATCACTTATCCGACCTCTAAAAATGACTTTGCCCAAAAATTGTAATGACTTTTCCAACCACTGTTAATCACTTATCCGACCTCTAAAAATCACTTTGCACAACAATTGTAATGACTTTGCCAACCAATGTTAATCACTTATCCGACCTCTAAAAATGAATTTGCCCAACAATTGTAATAACTTTGCCAACCACTGTTAATCTCTTATCCGGCCTCTATAAATGACTTTGCCCAACAATTGTAATGACTTTTCCAACCACTGTTAATCACTTATCCGACCTCTAAAAATCACTTTGCACAACAATTGTAATGACTTTGCCAACCACTGTTAATCACTTATCCGACCTCTAAAAATGACTTTGCCCAACAATAGTAATGACTTTGCCAACCACTGTTAATCACTTATCCGACCTCTAAAAATCACTTTGCACAACAATTGTAATGACTTTGCCAACCACTGTTAATCACTTATCCGACCTCTAAAAATGACTTTGCCCAACAATTGTAATGACTTTGCCAACCACTGGTAATGACTTTGTCAACCACTATTAATTACTTATCCGACCTTAAAAAATGACTTTTCACAACAATTGTAATGACTTTGCCAACCACTGTAAATCACTTATCCGACCTCTAAAAATGACTTTGCACGACAATTGTAATGACTATGCCAACCACTGTTAATCACTTATCCGACCTCAAAAAATGACTTCGCCCAACAATTGTAATGACTTTGCCAACCACTGTTAATTACTTATCCGACCTCAAAAATTGACTTTGCCCAACAATTTTAATGACTTTGCCAACCACTGTTAATCACTTATCCGGCCTCTAAAAATGTATTTGCCCAACAATTGTAATAAATTTGCCAACCACCGTTAATTACTTATCAGACCTCTAAAAATGACTTTGCCAAACAATTGTAATGACTTTGCCAACCACTGTTAATCACTTGTCCGACCTCTAAAAATGAATTTGCCCAACAATTGTAATGACTTTGCCAACCACTGTTAATCACTTATCCGACCTCTAAAAATGACTTTGCCCAACAATTTTGATGACTTTGCCAACCACTGTAAATCACTTATCCGACCTATAAAAATGACTTTGCCAAACAATTGTAATGACTTTGCCAACCACCGTTAATCACTTATCCGGCCTCTAAAAATGACTTTGCCCAACAATTGTAATGACTTTTCCAACCACTGTTAATCACTTATCCGACCTCAAAAAATGATTTTGCCCAACAATTGTAATGACTTTTCCAACCACTGTTAATCACTTATCCGACCTCTAAAAATCACTTTGCACAACAATTGTAATGACTTTGCCAACCACTGTTAATCACTTATCCGACCTCTAAAAATGACTTTGCCCAACAATTGTAATGACTTTTCCAACCACTGTTAATCACTTATCCGACCTCAAAATATGATTTTGCCCAACAATTGTAATGACTTTTCCAACCACTGTTAATCACTTATCCGACCTCTAAAATCACTTTGCACAACAATTGTAATGACTTTGCCAACCACTGTTAATCACTTATCCGACCTCTAAAAATGACTTTGCCCAACAATTGTAATGACTTTTCCAACCACTGTTAATCACTTATCCGACCTCTAAAAATCACTTTGCACAACAATTGTAATGACTTTTCCAACCACTGTTAATCACTTATCCGACCTCTAAAAATCACTTTGCACAACAATTGTAATGACTTTGCCAACCACTGTTAATCACTTATCCGACCTCTAAAAATGACTTTGCCCAACAATTGTAATGACTTTTCCAACCACTGTTAATCACTTATCCGACCTCTAAAAATCACTTTGCACAACAATTGTAATGACTTTGCCAACCACAGTTAATCACTTTTCCGTCCTCTAAAATGACTTTGCCCAACAATTGTAATGACTTTGCCAACCACTGTAAATTACTTATCAGACCTCTAAAAATGACTTTGCCAACAACTGATTATCACTTGTCCGACCTCTAAAAATGAATTTGCCCAACAATTGTAATGACTTTGCCAACCACTGTTAATTACTTATCAGACCTCTAAAATTGACTTTGCCAACCACTGTTAATCACTTGTCCGACCTCTAAAAATCACTTTGCACAGCAATTGTAATGACTTTGCCAACAACTGTTAATAGATTATCGGACCTCTAAAAATGACTTTGCCCAACAATTGTAATGACTTTGCCAACCACTGTAAATCTCTTTACCGACATCTTAAAATGACTTTGCCAAACAATTGTAATGACTTTGCCAACCACTGTTAATCACTTGTCCGACCTCTAAAAATGTATCTGCCCAACAATTGTAATAACTTTGCCAACCACCGTTAATCACTTATCCGGCCTCTAAAAATGACTTTGCCCAACAATTGTAATGACTTTTCCAACAACTGTTAATCACTTATCCGACCTCTAAAAATCACTTTGCACAACAATTGTAATGACGTTGCCAGCCACTGTTAATCACTTATCCGACCTCTAAAAATGACTTTGCCCAACAATTGTCATGACTTTGCCAACCACTGTTAATCACTTATCCGTCCTCTAAAAATGACTTTGCCCAACAAATGTAATGACTTTGCCAACCACTGTTAATCACTTGTCCGACCTCTAAAAATGTATTTGCCCAACAATTGTAATAACTTTGCCAACCACCGTTAATCACTTATCCGGCCTCTAAAAATGACTTTGCCCAACAATTGTGATGACTTTACCAACCACTGTTAATCACTTGTCCGACCTCTGAAAATGAATTTGCCCAACAATTGTAATAACTTTGCCAACCACTGTTAATCACTTTTCCGTCCTCTAAAATGACTTTGCCCAACAATTGTAATGACTTTGCCAACCACTGTTAATTACTTATCAGACCTCTAAAAATGACTTTGCCAAACAATTGTAATGACTTTGCCAACAACTGTTAATCACTTGTCCGACCTCTAAAAATGACTTTGCCCAACAATTGTAATGACTTTGCCAACCACTGTAAATCTCTTTTCCGACATCAAAAAATGACTTTGCCAAACAATTGTAATGACTTTGCCAACCACTATTAATCACTTGTCCGACCTCTAAAAATGTATTTGCCCAACAATTGTAATAACTTTGCCAACCACCGTTAATTACTTATCAGACCTCTAAAAATGACTTTGCCAAACAATTGTAATGACTTTGCCAACAACTGTTAATCACTTGTCCGTCCTCTAAAATGACTTTGCCCAACAATTGTAATGACTTTGCCAACCACTGTTAATTACTTATCAGACCTCTAAAAATGACTTTGCCAAACAATTGTAATGACTTTGCCAACAACTGTTAATCACTTGTCCGACCTCTAAAAATGACTTTGCCAAACAATTGTAATGACTTTGCCAACCACTGTTAATCACTTGTCCGACCTCTAAAAATGAATTTGCCCAACAATTGTAATAACTTTGCCAACCACTGTTAATCACTTATCCGACCTCTAAAAATCACTTTGCACAACAATTGTAATGACTTTGCCAACCACTGTTAATCACTTATCCGACCTCTAAAAATGACTTTGCCCAACAATTGTAATGACTTTTCCAACCACTGTTAATCACTTATCCGACCTCTAAAAATCACTTTGCACAACAATTGTAATGACTTTGCCAACCACAGTTAATCACTTTTCCGTCCTCTAAAATGACTTTGCCCAACAATTGTAATGACTTTGCCAACCACTGTTAATTACTTATCAGACCTCTAAAAATGACTTTGCCAACAACTGATTATCACTTGTCCGACCTCTAAAAATGAATTTGCCCAACAATTGTAATAACTTTGCCAACCACTGTTAATCACTTGTCCGACCTCTAAAAATCACTTTGCACAACAATTGTAATGACTTTGCCAACAACTGTTAATAGATTATCGGACCTCTAAAAATGACTTTGCCCAACAATTGTAATGACTTTGCCAACCACTGTAAATCTCTTTTCCGACATCTTAAAATGACTTTGCCAAACAATTGTAATGACTTTGCCAACCACTGTTAATCACTTGTCCGACCTCTAAAAATGTATCTGCCCAACAATTGTAATAACTTTGCCAACCACCGTTAATCACTTATCCGGCCTCTAAAAATGACTTTGCCCAACAATTGTAATGACTTTTCCAACCACTGTTAATCACTTATCCGACCTCTAAAAATCACTTTGCACAACAATTGTAATGACTTTGCCAGCCACTGTTAATCACTTATCCGACCTCTAAAAATGACTTTGCCCAACAATTGTCATGACTTTGCCAACCACTGTTAATCACTTATCCGTCCTCTAAAAATGACTTTGCCCAACAAATGTAATGACTTTGCCAACCACTGTTAATCACTTGTCCGACCTCTAAAAATGTATTTGCCCAACAATTGTAATAACTTTGCCAACCACCGTTAATCACTTATCCGGCCTCTAAAAATGACTTTGCCCAACAATTGTGATGACTTTACCAACCACTGTTAATCACTTGTCCGACCTCTGAAAATGAATTTGCCCAACAATTGTAATAACTTTGCCAACCACTGTTAATCACTTTTCCGTCCTCTAAAATGACTTTGCCCAACAATTGTAATGACTTTGCCAACCACTGTTAATCACTTATCCGGCCTTTATAAATGACTTTGTCCAACAATTGAAATGACTTTTCCAACCACTGTTAATCACTTATTCGACCTCTAAAAATCACTTTGCACAACAATTGTAATGACTTTGCCAACCACTGTAAATCTCTTTTCCGACATCAAAAAATGACTTTGCCAAACAATTGTAATGACTTTGCCAACCACTATTAATCACTTGTCCGACCTCTAAAAATGTATTTGCCCAACAATTGTAATAACTTTGCCAACCACCGTTAATTACTTATCAGACCTCTAAAAATGACTTTGCCAAACAATTGTAATGACTTTGCCAACAACTGTTAATGACTTGTCCGTCCTCTAAAATGACTTTGCCCAACAATTGTAATGACTTTGCCAATCACTGTTAATTACTTATCAGACCTCTAAAAATGACTTTGCCAAACAATTGTAATGACTTTGCCAACAACTGTTAATCACTTGTCCGACCTCTAAAAATGACTTTGCCAAACAATTGTAATGACTTTGCCAACCACTGTTAATCACTTGTCCGACCTCTAAAAATGAATTTGCCCAACAATTGTAATAACTTTGCCAACCACTGTTAATCACTTGTCCGACCTCTAAAAATCACTTTGCACAACAATTGTAATGACTTTGCCAACAACTGTTAATAGATTATCGGACCTCTAAAAATGACTTTGCCCAACAATTGTAATGACTTTGCCAACCACTGTAAATCTCTTTTCCGACATCTTAAAATGACTTTGCCAAACAATTGTAATGACTTTGCCAACCACTGTTAATCACTTGTCCGACCTCTAAAAATGTATCTGCCCAACAATTGTAATAACTTTGCCAACCACCGTTAATCACTTATCCGGCCTCTAAAAATGACTTTGCCCAACAATTGTAATGACTTTTCCAACCACTGTTAATCACTTATCCGACCTCTAAAAATCACTTTGCACAACAATTGTAATGACTTTGCCAGCCACTGTTAATCACTTATCCGACCTCTAAAAATGACTTTGCCCAACAATTGTCATGACTTTGCCAACCACTGTTAATCACTTATCCGTCCTCTAAAAATGACTTTGCCCAACAAATGTAATGACTTTGCCAACCACTGTTAATCACTTGTCCGACCTCTAAAAATGTATTTGCCCAACAATTGTAATAACTTTGCCAACCACCGTTAATCACTTATCCGGCCTCTAAAAATGACTTTGCCCAACAATTGTGATGACTTTACCAACCACTGTTAATCACTTGTCCGACCTCTGAAAATGAATTTGCCCAACAATTGTAATAACTTTGCCAACCACTGTTAATCACTTTTCCGTCCTCTAAAATGACTTTGCCCAACAATTGTAATGACTTTGCCAACCACTGTTAATTACTTATCAGACCTCTAAAAATGACTTTGCCAAACAATTGTAATGACTTTGCCAACAACTGTTAATCACTTGTCCGACCTCTAAAAATGACTTTGCCCAACAATTGTAATGACTTTGCCAACCACTGTAAATCTCTTTTCCGACATCAAAAAATGACTTTGCCAAACAATTGTAATGACTTTGCCAACCACTGTTAATCACTTGTCCGACCTCTAAAAATGTATTTGCCCAACAATTGTAATAACTTTGCCAACCACCGTTAATTACTTATCAGACCTCTAAAAATGACTTTGCCAAACAATTGTAATGACTTTGCCAACAACTGTTAATCACTTGTCCGTCCTCTAAAATGACTTTGCCCAACAATTGTAATGACTTTGCCAACCACTGTTAATTACTTATCAGACCTCTAAAAATGACTTTGCCAAACAATTGTAATGACTTTGCCAACAACTGTTAATCACTTGTCCGACCTCTAAAAATGACTTTGCCAAACAATTGTAATGACTTTGCCAACCACTGTTAATCACTTGTCCGACCTCTAAAAATGTATTTGCCCAACAATTGTAATAACTTTCCCAACCACCGTTAATTACTTATCAGACCTCTAAAAATGACTTTGCCAAACAATTGTAATAACTTTGCCAAACACTGTTAATCACTTATCCGGCCTCTATAAATGACTTTGCCCAACAATTTTATTGACTTTGCCAACCACTTTTAATCACTTTTCCGGCCTCTAAAAATGACTTTGCCCAACAATTGTAATGACTTTGCCAACCACTGTTAATCACTTATCCGACCTCTAAAAATGACTTTGCCCAACAATTTTGATAACTTTGCCAACCACTGTTAATCACTTATCCGACCTCTAAAAATGACTTTGCCAACCACTGTAAATCACTTGTCCGACCTCTAAAAATGTATTTGCCCAATAATTGAAATAACTTTGCCAACCACCGTTAATCACTTATCCGGCCTCTAAAAATGTATTTGCCAAACAATTGTAATAACTTTGCCAACCACCGTTAATTACTTATCAGACCTCTAAAAATGACTTTGCCAAACAATTGTAATGACTTTGCAAACCACTGTTAATCACTTGTCCGACCTCTAAAAATGAATTTGCCCAACAATTGTAATGACTTTGCCAACCACTGTTAATCACTTATCCGACCTCTAAAAATGACTTTGCCAAACAATTGTAATGACTTTGCCAACCACCGTTAATCACTTATCCGGCCTCTAAAAATGACTTTGCCCAACAATTGTAATGACTTTTCCAACCACTGTTATTCACTTATCCGACCTCTAAAAATGACTTTGCCCAACAATTGTAATGACTTTGCCAACCACTGTTAATCACTTATCCGACCTCTAAAAATGACTTTGCCAAACAATTGTAATGACTTTGCCAACCACTGTTAATCACTTGTCCGACCTCTAAAAATGAATTTGCCCAACAATTGTAATAACTTTGCCAACCACTGTTAATCACTTATCCGGCCTCTATAAATTACTTTGCCCAACAATTGTAATGACTTTTCCAACCACTGTTAATCACTTATCCGACCTCTAAAAATCACTTTGCACAACAATTGTAATGACTTTGCCAACCACTGTTAATCACTTATCCGACCTCTAAAAATGACTTTGCCCAACAATTGTAATGACTTTTCCAACCACTGTTAATCAAATATCCGACCTCTAAAAATCACTTTGCACAACAATTGTAATGACTTTGCCAACCACTGTTAATCACTTATCCGACCTCTAAAAATGACTTTGCCCAACAATTGTAATAACTTTGCCAACCACTGTTAATCACTTATCCGGCCTCTATAAATGACTTTGCCCAACAAATGTAATGACTTTTCCAACCACTGTTAATCACTTATCCGACCTCTAAAAATCACTTTGCACAACAATTGTAATGACTTTGCCAACCACTGTTAATCACTTATCCGACCTCTAAAAATGACTTTGCCCAACAATTGTAATGACTTTGCCAACCACTGTTAATCACTTATCCGGCCTTTATAAATGACTTTGCCCAACAATTGAAATGACTTTTCCAACCACTGTTAATCACTTATCCGACCTCTAAAAATCACTTTGCACAACAATTGTAATGACTTTGCCAACCACTGTTAATCACTTATCCGACCTCTAAAAATGACTTTGCCAAACAATTGTAATGACTTTGCCAACCACCGTTAATCACTTATCCGGCCTCTAAAAATGACTTTGCCCAACAATTGTAATGACTTTTCCAACCACTGTTATTCACTTATCCGACCTCTAAAAATGACTTTGCCCAACAATTGTAATGACTTTGCCAACCACTGTTAATCACTTATCCGACCTCTAAAAATGACTTTGCCAAACAATTGTAATGACTTTGCCAACCACTGTTAATCACTTGTCCGACCTCTAAAAATGAATTTGCCCAACAATTGTAATAACTTTGCCAACCACTGTTAATCACTTATCCGGCCTCTATAAATTACTTTGCCCAACAATTGTAATGACTTTTCCAACCACTGTTAATCACTTATCCGACCTCTAAAAATCACTTTGCACAACAATTGTAATGACTTTGCCAACCACTGTTAATCACTTATCCGACCTCTAAAAATGACTTTGCCCAACAATTGTAATGACTTTTCCAACCACTGTTAATCAAATATCCGACCTCTAAAAATCACTTTGCACAACAATTGTAATGACTTTGCCAACCACTGTTAATCACTTATCCGACCTCTAAAAATGACTTTGCCCAACAATTGTAATAACTTTGCCAACCACTGTTAATCACTTATCCAGCCTCTATAAATGACTTTGCCCAACAATTGTAATGACTTTTCCAACCACTGTTAATCACTTATCCGACCTCTAAAAATCACTTTGCACAACAATTGTAATGACTTTGCCAGCCACTGTTAATCACTTATCCGACCTCTAAAAATGACTTTGCCCAACAATTGTAATGACTTTGCCAACCACTGTTAATCACTTATCCGGCCTTTATAAATGACTTTGCCCAACAATTGAAATGACTTTTCCAACCACTGTTAATCACTTATCCGACCTCTAAAAATCACTTTGCACAACAATTGTAATGACTTTGCCAACCACTGTTAATCACTTATCCGACTTCTAAAAATGACTTTGCCCAACAATTGAAATAACTTTGCCAACCACTGTTAATCACTTATCCGACCTCTAAAAATGACTTTGCCAAACAATTGTAATGACTTTGCCAACCACTGTAAATCTCTTTTCCGACATCTAAAAATGTATTTGCCCAATAATTGTAATAACTTTGCCAACCACCGTTAATCACTTATCCGACCTCTAAAAATCACTTTGCACAACAATTGTAATGACTTTGCCAACCACTGTTAATCACTTATCCGACCTCTAAAAATGACTTTGCCCAACAATTGTAATGACTTTTCCAACCACTGTTAATCAAATATCCGACCTCTAAAAATCACTTTGCACAACAATTGTAATGATTTTGCCAACCACTGTTAATCACTTATCCGACCTCTAAAAATGACTTTGCCCAACAATTGTAATGACTTTGCCAACCACTGTTAATCACTTATCCGGCCTTTATAAATGACTTTGCCCAACAATTGAAATGACTTTTCCAACCACTGTTAGTCACTTATCCGACCTCTAAAAATCACTTTGCACAACAATTGTAATGACTTTGCCAACCACTGTTAATCACTTATCCGACCTCTAAAAATGACTTTGCCCAAAAATTGTAATGACTTTTCCAACCACTGTTAATCACTTATCCGACCTCTAAAAATCACTTTGCACAACAATTGTAATGACTTTGCCAACCACTGTTAATCACTTATCCGACTTCTAAAAATGACTTTGCCCAACAATTGTAATAACTTTGCCAACCACTGTTAATCTCTTATCCGGCCTCTATAAATGACTTTGCCCAACAATTGTAATGACTTTTCCAACCACTGTTAATAACTTATCCGACCTCTAAAAATCACTTTGCACAACAATTGTAATGACTTTGCCAACCACTGTTAATCACTTATCCGACCTCTAATAATGACTTTGCCCAACAATTGTAATGACTTTGCCAACCACTGGTAATGACTTTTCCAACCACTATTAATCACTTATCCGACCTCTAAAAATCACTTTGCACAACAATTGTAATGACTTTGCCAACCACTGTTAATCACTTATCCGACCTCTAAAAATGACTTTGCCCAACAATTGTAATGACTTTTCCAACCACTGTTAATCACTTATCCGACCTCTAAAAATCACTTTGCACAACAATTGTAATGACTTTGCCAACCACTGTTAATCACTTATCCGACTTCTAAAAATGACTTTGCCCAACAATTGTAATAACTTTGCCAACCACTGTTAATCTCTTATCCGGCCTCTATAAATGACTTTGCCCAACAATTGTAATGACTTTTCCAACCACTGTAAATCACTTATCCGACCTCTAAAAATGACTTTGCACAACAATTGTAATGACTATGCCAACCACTGTTAATCACTTATCCGACCTCAAAAAATGACTCTGCCCAACAATTGTAATGACTTTGCCAACCACTGATAAATACTTATCCGACCTCAAAAATTGACTTTGCCCAACAATTTTAATGACTTTGCCAACCACTGTTAATCACTTATCCGGCCTCTAAAAATGTATTTGCCCAACAATTGTAATAACTTTGCAAACCACCGTTAATTACTTATCAGACCTCTAAAAATGACTTTGCCAAACAAATGTAATGACTTTGCCAACCACTGTTAATCACTTGTCCGACCTCTAAAAATGAATTTGCCCAACAATTGTAATGACTTTGCCAGCCACTGTTAATCACTTATCCGACCTCTAAAAATGACTTTGCCCAACAATTTTGATGACTTTGCCAACCACTGTTAATCACTTATCCGACCTCTAAAAATGACTTTGCCAAACAATTGTAATGACTTTGCCAACCACCGTTAATCACTTATCCGGCCTCTAAAAATGACTTTGCCCAACAATTGTAATAACTTTGCCAACCACTGTTAATCACTTATCCGGCCTCTATAAATGACTTTGCCCAACAATTGTAATGACTTTTCCAACCACTGTTAATCACTTATCCGATCTCTAAAAATCACTTTGCCAAACAATTGTAATGACTTTGCCAACAACTGAAAATCACTTTTCCGACCTCTAAAAATGAATTTGCCCAACAATTGTAATAACTTTGCCAACCACTGTTAATCACTTATCCGGCCTCTATAAATGACTTTGCCCAACAATTGTAATGACTTTTCCAACCACTGTTAATCACTTATCCGACCTCTAAAAATCACTTTGCACAACAATTGTAATGACTTTGCCAACCACTGTTAATCACTTATCCGACCTCTAAAAATGACTTTGCCCAACAATTGTAATGACTATGCCAACCACTGTTAATTACTTATCCGACCTCAAAAAATGACTTTGCCCAACAATTGTGATGACTTTGCCAACCACTGTTAATCACTTATCCGACCTCAAAAAATGACTTTGCCCAACAATTTCAATGACTTTGCCAACCACTGTTAATCACTTTTCCGGCCTCTAAAAATGACTTTGCCCAACAATTGTAATAACTTTACCGACCACTGTTAATTACTTATCCGGCCTCTATAAATGACTTTGCCCAACAATTGTAATGACTTTTCCAACCACTGTTAATCACTTATCCGACCTCTAAAAATGACTTTGCCCAACAATTGTAATGACTTTGCCAACCACTGTTAATCACTTATCCGACCTCTAAAAATCACTTTGCACAACAATTGTAATGACTTTTCCAACCACTGTTAATCACTTATCCGACCTCTAAAAATGACTTTGCCCAACAATTGTAATAACTTTGACAACCACTGTTAATCACTTATACGGCCTCTATAAATGACTTTGCCCAACCATTGTAATGACTTTGCCAACCACTGTTAATCACTTATCCGGCCTTTATAAATGACTTTGCCCAACAATTGTAATGACTTTTCCAACCACTGTTAATCACTTATCCGACCTCTAAAAATCACTTTGCACAACAATTGTAATGACTTTGCCAACCACTGTTAATTACTTATCCGACCTCTAAAAATGACTTTGCCCAACAATTGTAATGACTTTGCCAACCACTGGTAATGACTTTGCCAACCACTATTAATTACTTATCCTACCTTAAAAAATGACTTTTCACAACAATTGTAATGACTATGCCAACCACTGTAAATCACTTATCCGACCTCTAAAAATGACTTTGCACAACAATTGTAATGACTATGCCAACCACTGTTAATCACTTATCCGACCTCAAAAAATGACTTTGCCCAACAATTGTAATGACTTTGCCAACCACTTTTAATTACTTATCCGACCTCAAAAAATGACTTTGCCCAACAATTTTAATGACTTTGCCAACCACTGTTAATCACTTTTCCGGCCTCTAAAAATGACTTTGCCCAACAATTGTAATGACTTTGCCAACCACTGTTAATCACTTATCCGACCTCTAAAAATGACTTTGCCCAACAATTGTGATGACTTTGCCAACCACTGTTAATCTCTTTTCCGACATCTAAAAATGACTTTGCCAAACAATTGTAATGACTTTGCCAACCACTGTTAATCACTTGTCCGACCTCTAAAAATGTATCTGCCCAACAATTGTAATAACTTTGCCAACCACCGTTAATCACTTATCCGGCCTCTAAAAATGATTTTGCCCAACAATTGTAATGACTTTTCCAACCACTGTTAATCACTTTTCCGACCTCTAAAAATGACTTTTCCCAACAATTGTAAAAACTTTGCCAACCACTGTTAATCACTTATCCGACCTCTAAAAATCACTTTGCACAACAATTGTAATGACTTTGCCAACCACTGTTAATTACTTATCAGACCTCTAAAAATGACTTTGCCCAACAATTGTAATGACTTTGCCAACCACTGTTAATCACTTATCCGGCCTCTATAAATGACTTTGCCCAACAATTGTAATGACTTTTCCAACCACTGTTAATCACTTATCCGACCTCTAAAAATCACTTTGCACAACAATTGTAATGACTTTGCCAACCACTGTTAATCACTTATCCGACCTCTAAAAATGACTTTGCCCAACAATTGTAATGACTTTGCCAACCACTGTAAATCACTTATCCGGCCTTTATAAATGACTTTGCCCAACAATTGAAATGACTTTTCCAACCACTGTTAATCACTTATCCGACCTCTAAAAATGACTTTGCCCAACAATTGTAATAACTTTGCCAACCACTGTTAATCACTTATCCGGCCTCTATAAATGACTTTGCCCAACAATTGTAATGACTTTTCCAACCACTGTTAATCACTTATCCGATCTCTAAAAATCACTTTGCCAAACAATTGTAATGACTTTGCCAACAACTGAAAATCACTTTTCCGACCTCTAAAAATGAATTTGCCCAACAATTGTAATAACTTTGCCAACCACTGTTAATCACTTGTCCGACCTCTAAAAATGACTTTGCCCAACAATTGTGATGACTTTGCCAACCACTGTTAATCACTTAACCGTCCCCTAAAAATGACTTTGCCCAACAATTGTAAAAACTTTGCCAACCACTGTTAATCACTTAACCGTCCCCTAAAAATGACTTTGCCCAACAATTGTAATGACTTTGCCAACCACTGTTAATTACTTATCAGACCTCTAAAAATGACTTTGCCAGACAATTGTAATGACTTTGCCAACCACTGTTAATTACTTATCAGACCTCTAAAAATGACTTTGCCCAACAATTGTAATGACTTTGCCAACCACTGTTAATCACTTATCCGGCCTCTATAAATGACTTTGCCCAACAATTGTAATGACTTTTCCAACCACTGTTAATCACTTATCCGACCTCTAAAAATCACTTTGCACAACAATTGTAATGACTTTGCCAACCACTGTTAATCACTTATCCGACCTCTAAAAATGACTTTGCCCAACAATTGTAATGACTTTGCCAACCACTGTAAATCACTTATCCGGCCTTTATAAATGACTTTGCCCAACAATTGAAATGACTTTTCCAACCACTGTTAATCACTTATCCGACCTCTAAAAATGACTTTGCCCAACAATTGTAATGACTTTGCCAACCACTGTTAATCACTTATCCGGCCTCTATAAATGACTTTGCCCAACAATTGTAATGACTTTTCCAACCACTGTTAATCACTTATCCGACCTCTAAAAATCACTTTGCACAACAATTGTAATGACTTTGCCAACCACTGTTAATCACTTATCCGACCTCTAAAAATGACTTTGCCCAACAATTGTAATGACTTTGCCAACCACTGTAAATCACTTATCCGGCCTTTATAAATGACTTTGCCCAACAATTGAAATGACTTTTCCAACCACTGTTAATCACTTATCCGACCTCTAAAAATGACTTTGCCCAACAATTGTAATAACTTTGCCAACCACTGTTAATCACTTATCCGGCCTCTATAAATGACTTTGCCAAACAATTGTAATGACTTTTCCAACCACTGTTAATCACTTATCCGATCTCTAAAAATCACTTTGCCAAACAATTGTAATGACTTTGCCAACAACTGAAAATCACTTTTCCGACCTCTAAAAATGAATTTGCCCAACAATTGAAATAACTTTGCCAACCACTGTTAATCACTTGTCCGACCTCTAAAAATGACTTTGCCCAACAATTGTGATGACTTTGCCAACCACTGTTAATCACTTTTCCGACCTCTAAAAATGACTTTGCCCAACAATTGTAAAAACTTTGCCAACCACTGTTAATCACTTAACCGTCCCCTAAAAATGACTTTGCCCAACAATTGTAATAACTTTGCCAACCACTGTTAATTACTTATCAGACCTCTAAAAATGACTTTGCCAGACAATTGTAATGACTTTGCCAACCACTGTTAATTACTTATCAGACCTCTAAAAATGACTTTGCCCAACAATTGTAATGACTTTGCCAACCACTGTTAATCACTTATCCGGCCTCTATAAATGACTTTGCCCAAGAATTGTAATGACTTTTCCAACCACTGTTAATCACTAATCCGACCTCTAAAAATCACTTTGCACAACAATTGAAATGACTTTGCCAACCACTGTTAATCACTTATCCGACCTCTAAAAATGACTTTGCCCAACAATTGTAATGTTTTTGCCAACCACTGTAAATCACTTATCCGGCCTTTATAAATGACTTTGCCCAACAATTGTAATAACTTTGCCAACCACTGTTAATCACTTATCCGGCCTCTATAAATGACTTTGCCCAACAATTGTAATAACTTTGCCAACCACTGTTAATCACTTATCCGGCCTCTATAAATGACTTTGCCCAACAATAGTAATGACTTTTCCAACCACTGTTAATCACTTATCCGATCTCTAAAAATCACTTTGCACAACAATTGTAATGACTTTGCCAACCACTGTTAATCACTTATCCGACCTCAAAAAATGACTTTGCCCAACAATTGTAATGACTTTTCCAACCACTGTTAATCACTTATCCGACCTCTAAAAATCACTTTGCACAACAATTGTAATGACTTTGCCATCCACTGTTAATCACTTATCCGACCTCTAAAAATGACTTTGCCCAACAATTGTAATAACTTTGCCAACCACTGTTAATCACTTATCCGGCCTCTATAAATGACTTTGCCCAACAATTGTAATGACTTTTCCAACCACTGTTAATCACTTATCCGACCTCTAAAAATCACTTTGCACAACAATTGTAATGACTTTTCCAACCACTGTTAATCACTTATCCGACCTCTAAAATCACTTTGCCCAACAATTGTAATGACTTTGCCAACCACTGTTAATCACTTATCCGGTCTTTATAAATGACTTTGCCCAAAAATTGTAATGACTTTTCCAAGCACTGTTAATCACTTATCCGACCTCTAAAAATCACTTTGCACAACAATTGTAATGACTTTGCCAACCACTGTTAATCACTTATCCGACCTCTAAAAATGACTTTGCCCAACAATTGTAATGACTTTTCCAACCACTGTTAATCACTTATCCGACCTCTAAAAATCACTTTGCACAACAATTGTAATGACTTTGCCAACCACTGTAAATCACTTATCCGACCTCTAAAAATGACTTTGCCCAACAATTATGATGACTTTGCCAACCACTGTTAATCACTTATCCGAGCTCTAAAAAAGACTTTGCCAAACAATTGGAATGACTTTGCCAACAACTGAAAATCACTTGTCCGACCTCTAAAAATTAATTTGCCCAACAATTGTAATAACTTTGCCAAACACTGTTAATCACTTGTCCGACCTCTAAAAATCACTTTGCACAACAATTGTAATGACTTTGCCAACAACTGTTAATAGATTATCGGACCTCTCAAAATGACTTTGCCCAACAATTGTAATGACTTTGCCAACCACTGTAAATCTCTTTTCCGACATCTAAAAATGACTTTGCCAAACAATTGTAATGACTTTGCCAACCACTGTTAATCACTTGTCCGACCTCTAAAAATGTATCTGCCCAACAATTTTAATAACTTTGCCAACCACCGTTAATCACTTATCCGGCCTCTAAGAATGACTTTGCCAAACAATTGTAATGACTTTGCCAACAACTGATAATCACTTGTCCGACCTCTAAAAATGAATTTGCCCAACAATTGTAATAACTTTGCCAATAACTGATAATCACTTGTCCGACCTCTAAAAATGAATTTGCCCAACAATTGTAATAACTTTGCCAACCACTGTTAATCACTTGTACGACCTCTAAAAATCACTTTGCACAACAATTGTAATGACTTTGCCAACAACTGTTAATAGATTATCGGACCTCTAAAAATGACTTTGCCCAACAATTGTAATGACTTTGCCAACCACTGTAAATCTCTTTTCCGACATCTAAAAATGACTTTGCCAAACAATTGTAATGACTTTGCCAACCACTGTTAATCACTTGTCCGACCTCTAAAAATGTATCTGCCCAACAATTGTAATAACTTTGCCAACCACCGTTAATCACTTATCCGGCCTCTAAAAATGACTTTGCCCAACAATTGTAATGACTTTTCCAACCACTGTTAATCACTTATCCGACCTCTAAAAATGACTTTGCCCAACAATTGTGATGACTTTGCCAACCACTGTTAATCACTTTTCCGACCTCTCAAAATGACTTTGCCCAACAATTGTAATAACTTTGCCAACCACTGTTAATCACTTAACCGTCCTCTAAAAATGACTTTGCCCAACAATTGTAATGACTTTGCCAACCACTGTTAATTACTTATCAGACCTCTAAAAATGACTTTGCCAGACAATTGTAATGACTTTGCCAACAACTGTTAATCACTTATCCGACCTCTAAAAATGACTTTGCCCAACAATTGTAATAACTTTGCCAACCACTGTTAATCACTTATCCGGCCTCTATAAATGACTTTGCCCAACAATTGTAATGACTTTTCCAACCACTGTTAATCACTTATCCGACCTCTAAAAATCACTTTGCACAACAATTGTAATGACTTTGCCAACCACTGTAAATCACTTATCCGACCTCTAAAAATGACTTTGCCCAACAATTGTAATGACTTTGCCAACCACTGTAAATCACTTATCCGGCCTTTATAAATGACTTTGCCCAACAATTGAAATGACTTTTCCAACCACTGTTAATCACTTATCCGACCTCTAAAAATGACTTTGCCCAACAATTGTAATAACTTTGCCAACCACTGTTAATCACTTATCCGGCCTCTATAAATGACTTTGCCCAACAATTGTAATGACTTTTCCAACCACTGTTAATCACTTATCCGATCTCTAAAAATCACTTTGCCAAACAATTGTAATGACTTTGCCAACAACTGAAAATCACTTTTCCGACCTCTAAAAATGAATTTGCCCAACAATTGTAATAACTTTGCCAACCACTGTTAATCACTTGTCCGACCTCTAAAAATGACTTTGCCCAACAATTGTGATGACTTTGCCAACCACTGTTAATCACTTAACCGTCCCCTAAAAATGACTTTGCCCAACAATTGTAATGACTTTGCCAACCACTGTTAATTACTTATCAGACCTCTAAAAATGACTTTGCCAGACAATTGTAATGACTTTGCCAACCACTGTTAATTACTTATCAGACCTCTAAAAATGACTTTAACCAACAATTGTAATGACTTTGCCAACCACTGTTAATCACTTATCCGGCCTCTATAAATGACTTTGCCCAACAATTTTAATGACTTTTCCAACCACTGTTAATCACTTATCCGACCTCTAAAAATCACTTTGCACAACAATTGAAATGACTTTGCCAACCACTGTTAATCACTTATCCGACCTCTAAAAATGACTTTGCCCAACAATTGTAATGACTTTGCCAACCACTGTAAATCACTTTTCCGGCCTTTATAAATGACTTTGCCCAACAATTGAAATGACTTTTCCAACCACTGTTAATCACTTATCCGACCTCTAAAAATGACTTTGCCCAACAATTGTAATAACTTTGCCAACCACTGTTAATCACTTATCCGGCCTCTATAAATGACTTTGCCCAACAATAGTAATGACTTTTCCAACCACTGTTAATCACTTATCCGATCTCTAAAAATCACTTTGCACAACAATTGTAATGACTTTGCCAACCACTGTTAATCACTTATCCGACCTCTAAAAATGACTTTGCCCAACAATTGTAATGACTTTTCCAACCACTGTTAATCACTTATCCGACCTCTAAAATTCACTTTGCACAACAATTGTAATGACTTTGCCATCCACTGTTAATCACTTATCCGACCTCTAAAAATGACTTTGCCCAACAATTGTAATAACTTTGCCAACCACTGTTAATCACTTATCCGGCCTCTATAAATGACTTTGCCAAACAATTGTAATGACTTTTCCAACCACTGTTAATCACTTATCCGACCTCTAAAAATCACTTTGCTCAACAATTGTAATGACTTTTCCAACCACTGTTAATCACTTATCCGACCTCTAAAAATCACTTTGCCCAACAATTGTAATGACTTTGCCAACCACTGTTAATCACTTATCCGGCCTTTAAAAATGACTTTGCCCAAAAATTGTAATGACTTTTCCAAGCACTGTTAATCACTTATCCGACCTCTAAAAATCACTTTGCACAACAATTGTAATGACTTTGCCAACCACTGTTAATCACTTATCCGGCCTCTATAAATGACTTTGCCCAACAATTGTAATGACTTTTCCTACCACTGTTAATTACTTATCAGACCTCTAAAAATGACTTTGCCAGACAATTGTAATAACTTTGCCAACCACTGTTAATCACTTATACGGCCTCTATAAATGACTTTGCCCAACAATTGTGATGACTTTGCCAACCACTGTTAATCACTTATCCGACCTCTAAAAATGACTTTGCCAAACAATTGGAATGACTTTGCCAACAACTGAAAATCACTTGTCCGACCTCTAAAAATGAATTTGCCCAACAATTGTAATAACTTTGCCAACCACTGTTAATCACTTGTCCGACCTCTAAAAATCACTTTGCACAACAATTGTAATGACTTTGCCAACAACTGTTAATAGATTATCGGACCTCTCAAAATGACTTTGCCCAACAATTGTAATGACTTTGCCAACCACTGTAAATCTCTTTTCCGACATCTAAAAATGACTTTGCCAAACAATTGTAATGACTTTGCCAACCACTGTTAATCACTTGTCCGACCTCTAAAAATGTATCTGCCCAAAAATTTTAATAACTTTGCCAACCACCGTTAATCACTTATCCGGCCTCTAAAAATGACTTTGCCCAACAATTGTAATGACTTTTCCAACCACTGTTAATCACTTATCCGACCTCTAAAAATGACTTTGCCCAACAATTGTGATGACTTTGCCAACCACTGTTAATCACTTTCCGACCTCTAAAAATGACTTTGCCCAACAATTGTAAAAACTTTGCCAACCACTGTTAATCACTTAACCGTCCTCTAAAAATGACTTTGCCCAACAATTGTAATGACTTTGCCAACCAGTGTTAATTACTTATCAGACCTCTAAAAATGACTTTGCCAGACAATTGTAATGACTTTGCCAACAACTGTAAATAGATTATCGGACCTCTAAAAATGACTTTGCCCAACAATTGAAATGTTTTTGCCAACCACTGTTAATCACTTGTCCGACCTCTAAAAATGAATTTGCCCAACAATTGTAATAACTTTGCCAACCACTGTTAATCACTTATCCGGCCTCTATAAATGACTTTGCCCAACAATTGTAATGACTTTTCCAACCACTGTTAATCACTTATCCGTCCTCTAAAAATCACTTTGCACAACAATTGTAATGACTTTTCCAACCACTCTTAATCACTTATCCGACCTCTAAAAATGACTTTGCCCAACAATTGTAATGACTTTTCCAACCACTGTTAATCACTTATCCGACCTCTAAAAATGACTTTGCCCAACAATTGTAATGACTTTGCCAACCACTGTTAATCACTTATCCGACCTCTAAAAATGACTTTGCCCGACAATTGTAATAACTTTGCCAACCACTGTTAATCACTTATACGGCCTCTATAAATGACTTTGCACAACAATTGTAATGACTTTTCAAACCACTGTTAATCACTTATCCGACCTCTAAAAATCACTTTGCACAACAATTGTAATGACTTTGCCAACCACTGTTAATCACTTATCCGACCTCTAAAAATGACTTTGCCCAACAATTGTAATGACTTTGCCAACCACTGTTAATCACTTATCCGGCCTCTATAAATGACTTTGCCCAACAATTGTAATGACTTTGCCAACCACTGTTAATCACTTATCCGACCTCTAAAAATCACTCTGCACAACAATTGTCATGACTTTGCCAGCCACTGTTAATCACTTATCCGAACTCTAAAAATGACTTTGCCCAACAATTGTAATAACTTTGCCAACCACTGTTAATTACTTATCCGACCTCTAAAAATCACTTTGCACAACAATTGTAATGACTTTGCCAACCACTGTTAATCACTTATCCGACCTCTAAAAATGACTTTGCCCAACAATTGTAATGACTTTGCCAACCACTGTAAATCACTAATCCGGCCTTTATAAATGACTTTGCCCAACAATTGAAATGACTTTTCCAACCACTGTTAATCACTTATCCGACCTCTAAAAATCACTTTGCACAACAATTGTAATGACTTTGCCAACAACTGATAATCACTTGTCCGACCTCTAAAAATGAATTTGCCCAACAATTGTAATAACTTTGCCAACCACTGTTAATCACTTGTCCGACCTCTAAAAATCACTTTGCACAACAATTGTAATGACTTTGCCAACAACTGTTAATAGATTATCGGACCTCTAAAAATGACTTTGCCCAACAATTGTAATGACTTTGCCAACCACTGTAAATCTCTTTTCCGACATCTAAAAATGACTTTGCCAAACAATTGTAATGACTTTGCCAACCACTGTTAATCACTTGTCCGACCTCTAAAAATGTATCTGCCCAACAATTGTAATAACTTTGCCAACCACCGTTAATCACTTATCCGGCCTCTAAAAATGACTTTGCCCAACAATTGTAATGACTTTTCCAACCACTGTTAATCACTTATCCGACCTCTAAAAATGACTTTGCCCAACAATTGTGATGACTTTGCCAACCACTGTTAATCACTTTTCCGACCTCTCAAAATGACTTTGCCCAACAATTGTAATAACTTTGCCAACCACTGTTAATCACTTAACCGTCCTCTAAAAATGACTTTGCCCAACAATTGAAATGACTTTGCCAACCACTGTTAATCACTTATCCGACCTCTAAAAATCACTTTGCCCAACAATTGTAATGACTTTGCCAACCACTGTTAATCACTTATCCGGCCTTTATAAATGACTTTGCCCAAAAATTGTAATGACTTTTCCAAGCACTGTTAATCACTTATCCGACCTCTAAAAATCACTTTGCACAACAATTGTAATGACTTTGCCAACCACTGTTAATCACTTATCCGACCTCTAAAAATGACTTTGCCCAACAATTGTAATGACTTTTCCAACCACTGTTAATCACTTATCCGATCTCTAAAAATCACTTTGCACAACAATTGTAATGACTTTGCCAACCACTGTTAATCACTTATCCGACCTCTAAAAATGACTTTGCCCAACAATTGTAATGACTTTTCCAACCACTGTTAATCACTTATCCGACCTCTAAAAATCACTTTGCACAACAATTGTAATGACTTTGCCAACCACTGTTAATCGCTTATCCGACCTCTAAAAATGACTTTGCCCAACAATTGTAATAACTTTGCCAACCACTGTTAATCACTTATCCGGCCTCTAAAAATGACTTTGCCCAACAATTGTAATGACTTTTCCAACCACTGTTAATCACTTATCTGACCTCTAAAAATCACTTTGCACAACAATTGTAATGACTTTTCCAAACACTGTTAATCACTTATCCGGCCTCTATAAATGACTTTGCCCAACAATTGTAATGACTTTTCCAACCACTGTTAATCACTTATCCGACCTCTAAAAATCACTTTGCACAACAATTGTAATGACTTTGCCAACCACTGTCAATCACTTATCCGACCTCTAAAAATGACTTTGCCCAACAATTGTAACGACTTTGCCAACCACTGTTAATCACTTATCCGGCCTCTATAAATGACTTTGCCCAACAATTGTAATGACTTTTCCAACCACTGTTAATCACTTATCCGACCTCTAAAAATCACTTTGCACAACAATTGTAATGACTTTGCCAACCACTGTTAATCACTTATCCGACCTCTAAAAATGAATTTGCCCAACAATTGTAATAATTTTGCCAACCACTGTTAATCACTTATCCGGCCTCTATAAATGACTTTGCCCAACAATTGTAATGACTTTTCCAACCACTGTTAATCACTTATCCGACCTCTTAAAATCACTTTGCACAACAATTGTAATGACTTTGCCAACCACTGTTAATCACTTATCCGACCTCTAAAAATGACTTTGCCCAACAATTGTAATGACTTTTCCAACCACTGTTAATCACTTATCCGACCTCTAAAAATCACTTTGCACAACTATTGTAATGACTTTGCCAACCACTGTTAATCACTTATCCGACCTCTAAAAATGACTTTGCCCAACAATTGTAATAACTTTGCCAACCACTGTTAATCACTTATCCGGCCTCTATAAATGACTTTGCCCAACAATTGTAATGACTTTTCCAACCACTGTTAATCACTTATCCGACCTCTAAAAATCACTTTGCACAACAATTGTAATGACTTTGCCAACCACTGTTAATCACTTATCCGACCTCTAAAAATGAATTTGCCCAACAATTGTAATAATTTTGCCAACCACTGTTAATCACTTATCCGGCCTCTATAAATGACTTTGCCCAACAATTGTAATGACTTTTCCAACCACTGTTAATCACTTATCCGACCTCTTAAAATCACTTTGCACAACAATTGTAATGACTTTGCCAACCACTGTTAATCACTTATCCGACCTCTAAAAATGACTTTGCCCAACAATTGTAATGACTTTTCCAACCACTGTTAATCACTTATCCGACCTCTAAAAATCACTTTGCACAACTATTGTAATGACTTTGCCAACCACTGTTAATCACTTATCCGACCTCTAAAAATGACTTTGCCCAACAATTGTAATAACTTTGCCAACCACTGTTAATCACTTATCCGGCCTCTATAAATGACTTTGCCCAACAATTGTAATGACTTTTCCAACCACTGTTAATCACTTATCCGACCTCTAAAAATCACTTTGCAGAACAATTGTAATGACTTTGCCAACCACTGTTAATCACTTATCCGACCTCTAAAAATGACTTTGCCCAACAATTGTAATGACTTTGCCAACCACTGTAAATCACTAATCCGGCCTTTATAAATGACTTTGCCCAACAATTGAAATGACTTTTCCAACCACTGTTAATCACTTATCCGACCTCTAAAAATCACTTTGCACAACAATTGTAATGACTTTTCCAACCACTGTTAATCACTTATCCGGCCTCTATAAATGACTTTGCCCAACAATTGTAATGACTTTTCCAACCACTGTTAATCACTTATCCGACCTCTAAAAATCACTTTGCACAACAATTGTAATGACTTTGCCAACCACTGTCAATCACTTATCCGACCTCTAAAAATGACTTTGCCCAACAATTGTAATGACTTTGCCAACCACTGTTAATCACTTATCCGGCCTCTATAAATGACTTTGCCCAACAATTGTAATGACTTTTCCAACCACTGTTAATCACTTATCCGACCTCTAAAAATCACTTTGCCCAACAATTGTAAAAACTTTGCCAACCACTGTTAATCACTTAACCGTCCCCTAAAAATGACTTTGCCCAACAATTGTAATGACTTTGCCAACCACTGTTAATTACTTATCAGACCTCTAAAAATGACTTTGCCAGACAATTGTAATGACTTTGCCAACCACTGTTAATTACTTATCAGACCTCTAAAAATGACTTTGCCCAACAATTGTAATGACTTTGCCAACCACTGTTAATCACTTATCCGGCCTCTATAAATGACTTTGCCCAAAAATTGTAATGACTTTTCCAACCACTGTTAATCACTTATCCGACCTCTAAAAATCACTTTGCACAACAATTGTAATGACTTTGCCAACCACTGTTAATCACTTATCCGACCTCTAAAAATGACTTTGCCCAACAATTGTAATGACTTTGCCAACCACTGTAAATCACTTATCCGACCTCTAAAAATGACTTTGCCCAACAATTGAAATGACTTTTCCAACCACTGTTAATCACTTATCCGACCTCTAAAAATGACTTTGCCCAACAATTGTAATAACTTTGCCAACCACTGTTAATCACTTATCCGGCCTCTATAAATGACTTTGCCCAACAATTGTAATGACTTTTCCAACCACTGTTAATCACTTATCCGATCTCTAAAAATCACTTTGCACAACAATTGTAATGACTTTGCCAACCACTGTTAATCACTTATCCGACCTCTAAAAATGACTTTGCCCAACAATTGTAATCACTTTTCCAACCAATGTTAATCACTTATCCGACCTCTAAAAATCACTTTGCACAACAATTGTAATGACTTTGCCAACCACTGTTAATCACTTATCCGACCTCTAAAAATGACTTTGCCCAACAATTGTAATAACTTTGCCAACCACTGTTAATCACTTATCCGGCCTCTATAAATGACTTTGCCCAACAATTGTAATGACTTTTCCAACCACTGTTAATCACTTATCCGACCTCTAAAAATCACTTTGCACAACAATTGTAATGACTTTTCCAACCACTGTTAATCACTTATCCGACCTCTAAAAATCACTTTGCCCAACAATTGTAATGACTTTGCCAACCACTGTTAATCACTTATCCGGCCTTTATAAATGACTTTGCCCAAAAATTGTAATGACTTTCCCAAGCACTGTTAATCACTTATCCGACCTCTAAAAATCACTTTGCACAACAATTGTAATGACTTTGCCAACCACTGTTAATCACTTATCCGACCTCTAAAAATGACTTTGCCCAACAATTGTAATGACTTTTCCAACCACTGTTAATCACTTATCCGACCTCTAAAAATCACTTTGCACAACAATTGTAATGACTTTGCCAACCACTGTAAATCACTTATCCGACCTCTAAAAATGACTTTGACCAACAATTGTGATGACTTTGCCAACCACTGTTAATCACTTATCCGACCTCTAAAAATGACTTTGCCAAACAATTGGAATGACTTTGCCAACAACTGAAAATCACTTGTCCGACCTCTAAAAATGAATTTGCCCAACAATTGTAATAACTTTGCCAACCACTGTTAATCACTTATCCGACCTCTAAAAATCACTTTGCACAACAATTGTAATGACTTTGCCAACAACTGTTAATAGATTATCGGACCTCTCAAAATGACTTTGCCCAACAATTGTAATGACTTTGCCAACCACTGTAAATCTCTTTTCCGACATCTAAAAATGACTTTGCCAAACAATTGTAATGACTTTGCCAACCACTGTTAATCACTTGTCCGACCTCTAAAAATGTATCTGCCCAACAATTTTAATAACTTTGCCAACCACTGTTAATCACTTATCCGACCTCTAAAAATGACTTTGCCCAACAATTGTAATCACTTTTCCAACCACTGTTAATCACTTATCCGACCTCTAAAAATCACTTTGCACAACAATTGTAATGACTTTGCCAACCACTGTTAATCACTTATCCGACCTCTAAAAATGACTTTGCCCAACAATTGTAATAACTTTGCCAACCACTGTTAATCACTTATCCGGCCTCTATAAATGACTTTGCCCAACAATTGTAATGACTTTTCCAACCACTGTTAATCACTTATCCGACCTCTAAAAATCACTTTGCACAACAATTGTAATGACTTTGCCAACCACTGTTAATCACTTATCCGGCCTTTATAAATGACTTTGCCCAAAAATTGTAATGACTTTTCCAAGCACTGTTAATCACTTATCCGACCTCTAAAAATCACTTTGCACAACAATTGTAATGACTTTGCCAACCACTGTTAATCACTTATCCGACCTCTAAAAATGACTTTGCCCAACAATTGTAATGACTTTTCCAACCACTGTTAATCACTTATCCGACCTCTAAAAATCACTTTGCACAACAATTGTAATGACTTTGCCAACCACTGTTAATCACTTATCCGGCCTTTATAAATGACTTTGCCCAAAAATTGTAATGACTTTTCCAACCACTGTTAATCACTTATCCGACCTCTAAAAATCACTTTGCACAACAATTGTAATGACTTTGCCAACCACTGTTAATCACTTATCCGACCTCTAAAAATACTTTGCCCAACAATTGTAATGACTTTTCCAACCACTGTTAATCACTTATCCGACCTCTAAAAATCACTTTGCACAACAATTGTAATGACTTTGCCAACCACTGTAAATCACTTATCCGACCTCTAAAAATGACTTTGCCCAACAATTGTGATGACTTTGCCAACCACTGTTAATCACTTATCCGACCTCTAAAAATGACTTTGCCAAACAATTGGAATGACTTTGCCAACAACTGAAAATCACTTGTCCGACCTCTAAAAATGAATTTGCCCAACAATTGTAATGACTTTGCCAACCACTGTAAATCTCTTTTCCGACATCTAAAAATGACTTTGCCAAACAATTGTAATGACTTTGCCAACCACTGTTAATCACTTATCCGACCTCTAAAAATCACTTTGCACAACAATTGTAATGACTTTGCCAACCACTGTTAATCACTTATCCGACCTCTAAAAATGACTTTGCCCAACAATTGTAATGACTTTGCCAACCACTGTAAATCACTTATCCGACCTCTAAAAATGACTTTGCCCAACAATTGAAATGACTTTTCCAACCACTGTTAATCACTTATCCGACCTCTAAAAATGACTTTGCCCAACAATTGTAATAACTTTGCCAACCACTGTTAATCACTTATCCGGCCTCTATAAATGACTTTGCCCAACAATTGTAATGACTTTTCCAACCACTGTTAATCACTTATCCGATCTCTAAAAATCACTTTGCACAACAATTGTAATGACTTTGCCAACCACTGTTAATCACTTATCCGACCTCTAAAAATGACTTTGCCAAACAATTGGAATGACTTTGCCAACAACTGAAAATCACTTGTCCGACCTCTAAAAATGAATTTGCCCAACAATTGTAATAACTTTGCCAACCACTGTTAATCACTTATCCGACCTCTAAAAATCACTTTGCACAACAATTGTAATGACTTTGCCAACAACTGTTAATAGATTATCGGACCTCTCAAAATGACTTTGCCCAACAATTGTAATGACTTTGCCAACCACTGTAAATCTCTTTTCCGACATCTAAAAATGACTTTGCCAAACAATTGTAATGACTTTGCCAACCACTGTTAATCACTTGTCCGACCTCTAAAAATGTATCTGCCCAACAATTTTAATAACTTTGCCAACCACTGTTAATCACTTATCCGACCTCTAAAAATGACTTTGCCCAACAATTGTAATCACTTTTCCAACCACTGTTAATCACTTATCCGACCTCTAAAAATCACTTTGCACAACAATTGTAATGACTTTGCCAACCACTGTTAATCACTTATCCGACCTCTAAAAATGACTTTGCCCAACAATTGTAATAACTTTGCCAACCACTGTTAATCACTTATCCGGCCTCTATAAATGACTTTGCCCAACAATTGTAATGACTTTTCCAACCACTGTTAATCACTTATCCGACCTCTAAAAATCACTTTGCACAACAATTGTAATGACTTTGCCAACCACTGTTAATCACTTATCCGGCCTTTATAAATGACTTTGCCCAAAAATTGTAATGACTTTTCCAAGCACTGTTAATCACTTATCCGACCTCTAAAAATCACTTTGCACAACAATTGTAATGACTTTGCCAACCACTGTTAATCACTTATCCGACCTCTAAAAATGACTTTGCCCAACAATTGTAATGACTTTTCCAACCACTGTTAATCACTTATCCGACCTCTAAAAATCACTTTGCACAACAATTGTAATGACTTTGCCAACCACTGTTAATCACTTATCCGGCCTTTATAAATGACTTTGCCCAAAAATTGTAATGACTTTTCCAACCACTGTTAATCACTTATCCGACCTCTAAAAATCACTTTGCACAACAATTGTAATGACTTTGCCAACCACTGTTAATCACTTATCCGACCTCTAAAAATACTTTGCCCAACAATTGTAATGACTTTTCCAACCACTGTTAATCACTTATCCGACCTCTAAAAATCACTTTGCACAACAATTGTAATGACTTTGCCAACCACTGTAAATCACTTATCCGACCTCTAAAAATGACTTTGCCCAACAATTGTGATGACTTTGCCAACCACTGTTAATCACTTATCCGACCTCTAAAAATGACTTTGCCAAACAATTGGAATGACTTTGCCAACAACTGAAAATCACTTGTCCGACCTCTAAAAATGAATTTGCCCAACAATTGTAATGACTTTGCCAACCACTGTAAATCTCTTTTCCGACATCTAAAAATGACTTTGCCAAACAATTGTAATGACTTTGCCAACCACTGTTAATCACTTGTCCGACCTCTAAAAATGTATCTGCCCAACAATTTTAATAACTTTGCCAACCACTGTTAATCACTTATCCGACCTCTAAAAATGACTTTGCCCAACAATTGTAATCACTTTTCCAACCACTGTTAATCACTTATCCGACCTCTAAAAATCACTTTGCACAACAATTGTAATGACTTTGCCAACCACTGTTAATCACTTATCCGACCTCTAAAAATGACTTTGCCCAACAATTGTAATAACTTTGCCAACCACTGTTAATCACTTATCCGGCCTCTATAAATGACTTTGCCCAACAATTGTAATGACTTTTCCAACCACTGTTAATCACTTATCCGACCTCTAAAAATCACTTTGCACAACAATTGTAATGACTTTGCCAACCACTGTTAATCACTTATCCGGCCTTTATAAATGACTTTGCCCAAAAATTGTAATGACTCTTCCAAGCACTGTTAATCACTTATCCGACCTCTAAAAATCACTTTGCAAAACAATTGTAATGACTTTGCCAACCACTGTAAATCACTTATCCGACCTCTAAAAATGACTTTGCCCAACAATTGTGATGACTTTGCCAACCACTGTTAATCACTTATCCGACCTCTAAAAATGACTTTGCCAAACAATTGGAATGACTTTGCCAACAACTGAAAATCACTTGTCCGACCTCTAAAAATGAATTTGCCCTACAATTGTAATAACTTTGCCAACCACTGTTAATCACTTATCCGACCTCTAAAAATCACTTTGCACAACAATTGTAATGACTTTGCCAACAACTGTTAATAGATTATCGGACCTCTCAAAATGACTTTGCCTAACAATTGTAATGACTTTGCCAACCACTGTAAATCTCTTTTCCGACATCTAAAAATGACTTTGCCAAACAATTGTAATGACTTTGCCAACCACTGTTAATCACTTGTCCGACCTCTAAAAATGTATCTGCCCAACAATTTTAATAACTTTGCCAACCACCGTTAATCACTTATCCGGCCTCTAAAAATCACTTTGCACAACAATTGTAATGACTTTTCCAACCACTGTTAATCACTTATCCGACCTCTAAAAATCACTTTGCCCAACAATTGTAATGACTTTGCCAACCACTGTAAATCTCTTTTCCGACATCTAAAAATGACTTTGCCAAACAATTGTAATGACTTTGCCAACCACTGTTAATCACTTGTCCGACCTCTAAAAATGTATCTGCCCAACAATTTTAATAACTTTGCCAACCACTGTTAATCACTTATCCGACCTCTAAAAATGACTTTGCCCAACAATTGTAATCACTTTTCCAACCACTGTTAATCACTTATCCGACCTCTAAAAATCACTTTGCACAACAATTGTAATGACTTTGCCAACCACTGTTAATCACTTATCCGACCTCTAAAAATGACTTTGCCCAACAATTGTAATAACTTTGCCAACCACTGTTAATCACTTATCCGGCCTCTATAAATGACTTTGCCCAACAATTGTAATGACTTTTCCAACCACTGTTAATCACTTATCCGACCTCTAAAAATCACTTTGCACAACAATTGTAATGACTTTGCCAACCACTGTTAATCACTTATCCGGCCTTTATAAATAACTTTGCCCAAAAATTGTAATGACTTTTCCAAGCACTGTTAATCACTTATCCGACCTCTAAAAATCACTTTGCACAACAATTGTAATGACTTTGCCAACCACTGTTAATCACTTATCCGACCTCTAAAAATGACTTTGCCCAACAATTGTAATGACTTTTCCAACCACTGTTAATCACTTATCCGACCTCTAAAAATCACTTTGCACAACAATTGTAATGACTTTGCCAACCACTGTAAATCACTTATCCGACCTCTAAAAATGACTTTGCCCAACAATTGTGATGACTTTGCCAACCACTGTTAATCACTTATCCGACCTCTAAAAATGACTTTGCCAAACAATTGGAATGACTTTGCCAACAACTGAAAATCACTTGTCCGACCTCTAAAAATGAATTTGCCCAACAATTGTAATAACTTTGCCAACCACTGTTAATCACTTATCCGACCTCTAAAAATCACTTTGCACAACAATTGTAATGACTTTGCCAACAACTGTTAATAGATTATCGGACCTCTCAAAATGACTTTGCCCAACAATTGTAATGACTTTGCCAAACAATTGTAATGACTTTGCAAACCACTGTTAATCACTTGTCCGACCTCTAAAAATGTATCTGCCCAACAATTTTAATAACTTTGCCAGCCACCGTTAATCACTTATCCGGCCTCTAAAAATCACTTTGCACAACAATTGTAATGACTTTTCCAACCACTGTTAATCACTTATCCGACCTCTAAAAATGACTTTGTCCAACAATTGTGATGACTTTGCCAACCACTGTTAATCACTTTCCGACCTCTTAAAATAACTTTGCCCAACAATTGTAAAAACTTTGCCAACCACCGTTAATCACTTATCCGGCCTCTAAAAATGACTTTGCCCAACAATTGTAATGACTTTTCCAACCACTGTTAATCACTTATCCGACCTCTAAAAATGACTTTGCCCAACAATTGTGATGACTTTGCCAACCACTGTTAATCACTTTCCGACCTCTAAAAATGACTTTGCCCAACAATTGTAATCACTTTTCCAACCACTGTTAATCACTTATCCGACCTCTAAAAATCACTTTGCACAACAATTGTAATGACTTTGCCAACAACTGTTAATAGATTATCGGACCTCTCAAAATGACTTTGCCCAACAATTGTAATGACTTTGCCAACCACTGTAAATCTCTTTTCCGACATCTAAAAATGACTTTGCCAAACAATTGTAATGACTTTGCCAACCACTGTTAATCACTTGTCCGACCTCTAAAAATGTATCTGCCCAACAATTTTAATAACTTTGCCAACCACTGTTAATCACTTATCCGACCTCTAAAAATGACTTTGCCCAACAATTGTAATCACTTTTCCAACCACTGTTAATCACTTATCCGACCTCTAAAAATCACTTTGCACAACAATTGTAATGACTTTGCCAACCACTGTTAATCACTTATCCGACCTCTAAAAATGACTTTGCCCAACAATTGTAATAACTTTGCCAACCACTGTTAATCACTTATCCGGCCTCTATAAATGACTTTGCCCAACAATTGTAATGACTTTTCCAACCACTGTTAATCACTTATCCGACCTCTAAAAATCACTTTGCACAACAATTGTAATGACTTTGCCAACCACTGTTAATCACTTATCCGGCCTTTATAAATGACTTTGCCCAAAAATTGTAATGACTTTTCCAAGCACTGTTAATCACTTATCCGACCTCTAAAAATCACTTTGCACAACAATTGTAATGACTTTGCCAACCACTGTTAATCACTTATCCGACCTCTAAAAATGACTTTGCCCAACAATTGTAATGACTTTTCCAACCACTGTTAATCACTTATCCGACCTCTAAAAATCACTTTGCACAACAATTGTAATGACTTTGCCAACCACTGTAAATCACTTATCCGACCTCTAAAAATGACTTTGCCCAACAATTGTGATGACTTTGCCAACCACTGTTAATCACTTATCCGACCTCTAAAAATGACTTTGCCAAACAATTGGAATGACTTTGCCAACAACTGAAAATCACTTGTCCGACCTCTAAAAATGAATTTGCCCAACAATTGTAATAACTTTGCCAACCACTGTTAATCACTTATCCGACCTCTAAAAATCACTTTGCACAACAATTGTAATGACTTTGCCAACCACTGTTAATCACTTATCCGGCCTTTATAAATGACTTTGCCCAAAAATTGTAATGACTTTTCCAAGCACTGTTAATCACTTATCCGACCTCTAAAAATCACTTTGCACAACAATTGTAATGACTTTTCCAAGCACTGTTAATCACTTATCCGACCTCTAAAAATCACTTTGCACAACAATTGTAATGACTTTGCCAACCACTGTTAATCACTTATCCGACCTCTAAAAATGACTTTGCCCAACAATTGTAATGACTTTTCCAACCACTGTTAATCACTTATCCGACCTCTAAAAATCACTTTGCACAACAATTGTAATGACTTTGCCAACCACTGTAAATCACTTATCCGACCTCTAAAAATGACTTTGCCCAACAATTGTAATGACTTTGCCAACCACTGTTAATCACTTATCCGACCTCTAAAAATGACTTTGCCAAACCATTGGAATGACTTTGCCAACAACTGAAAATCACTTGTCCGACCTCTAAAAATGAATTTGCCCAACAATTGTAATAACTTTGCCAACCACTGTTAATCACTTATCCGACCTCTAAAAATCACTTTGCACAACAATTGTAATGACTTTGCCAACAACTGTTAAAAGATTATCGGACCTCTCAAAATGACTTTGCCCAACAATTGTAATGACTTTGCCAAACAATTGTAATGACTTTGCCAACCACTGTTAATCACTTGTCCGACCTCTAAAAATGTATCTGCCCAACAATTTTAATAACTTTGCCAACCACTGTTAATCACTTATCCGGCCTCTATAAATGACTTTGCCCAACAATTGTAATGACTTTTCCAACCACTGTTAATCACTTATCCGACCTCTAAAAATCACTTTGCACAACAATTGTAATGACTTTGCCAACCACTGTTAATCACTTATCCGGCCTTTATAAATGACTTTGCCCAAAAATTGTAATGACTTTTCCAAGCACTGTTAATCACTTATCCGACCTCTAAAAATCACTTTGCACAACAATTGTAATGACTTTGCCAACCACTGTTAATCACTTATCCGACCTCTAAAAATGACTTTGCCCAACAATTGTAATGACTTTTCCAACCACTGTTAATCACTTATCCGACCTCTAAAAATCACTTTGCACAACAATTGTAATGACTTTGCCAACCACTGTAAATCACTTATCCGACCTCTAAAAATGACTTTGCCCAACAATTGTGATGACTTTGCCAACCACTGTTAATCACTTATCCGACCTCTAAAAATGACTTTGCCAAACAATTGGAATGACTTTGCCAACAACTGAAAATCACTTGTCCGACCTCTAAAAATGAATTTGCCCAACAATTGTAATAACTTTGCCAACCACTGTTAATCACTTATCCGACCTCTAAAAATCACTTTGCACAACAATTGTAATGACTTTGCCTACAACTGTTAAAAGATTATCGGACCTCTCAAAATGACTTTGCCCAACAATTGTAATGACTTTGCCAAACAATTGTAATGACTTTGCCAACCACTGTTAATCACTTGTCCGACCTCTAAAAATGTATCTGCCCAACAATTTTAATAACTTTGCCAACCACCGTTAATCACTTATCCGGCCTCTAAAAATCACTTTGCACAACAATTGTAATGACTTTTCCAACCACTGTTAATCACTTATCCGACCTCTAAAAATGACTTTGTCTAACAATTGTGATGACTTTGCCAACCACTGTTAATCACTTTCCGACCTCTTAAAATGACCTTGCCCAATAATTGTAAAAACTTTGCCAACCACCGTTAATCACTTATCCGGCCTCTAAAAATGACTTTGCCCAACAATTGTAATGACTTTTCCAACCACTGTTAATCACTTATCCGACCTCTAAAAATGACTTTGCCCAACAATTGTGATGACTTTGCCAACCACTGTTAATCACTTTCCGACCTCTAAAAATGACTTTGCCCAACAATTGATATCACTTTTCCAACCACTGTTAATCACTTATCCGACCTCTAAAAATCACTTTGCACAACAATTGTAATGACTTTGCCAACCACTGTTAATCACTTATCCGACCTCTAAAAATGACTTTGCCCAACAATTGTAATAACTTTGCCAACCACTGTTATTCACTTATCCGGCCTCTATAAATGACTTTGCCCAACAATTGTAATGACTTTTCCAACCACTGTTAATCACTTATCCGACCTCTAAAAATCACTTTGCACAACAATTGCAATGACTTTTCCAACCACTGTTAATCACTTATCCGACCTCTAAAAATCACTTTGCCCAACAATTGTAATGACTTTGCCAACCACTGTTAATCACTTATCCGGCCTTTATAAATGACTTTGCCCAAAAATTGTAATGACTTTGCCAACCACTGTTAATCACTTATCCGACCTCTAAAAATGACTTTGCCAAACAATTGGAATGACTTTGCCAACAACTGAAAATCACTTGTCCGACCTCTAAAAATGAATTTGCCCAACAATTGTAATAACTTTGCCAAACACTGTTAATCACTTATCCGACCTCTAAAAATCACTTTGCACAACAATTGTAATGACTTTGCCAACAACTGTTAATAGATTATCGGACCTCTCAAAATGACTTTGCCCAACAATTGTAATGACTTTGCCAACCACTGTAAATCTCTTTTCCGACATCTAAAAATGACTTTGCCAAACAATTGTAATGACTTTGCCAACCACTGTTAATCACTTGTCCGACCTCTAAAAATGTATCTGCCCAACAATTTTAATAACTTTGCCAACCACCGTTAATCACTTATCCGGCCTCTAAAAATCACTTTGCACAACAATTGTAATGACTTTTCCAACCACTGTTAATCACTTATCCGACCTCTAAAAATGACTTTGTCCAACAATTGTGATGACTTTGCCAACCACTGTTAATCACTTAACCGTCCTCTCAAAATGACTTTGCCCAACAATTGTAATGACTTTGCCAACCACTGTAAATCTCTTTTCCGACATCTAAAAATGACTTTGCCAAACAATTGTAATGACTTTGCCAACCACTGTTAATCACTTGTCCCACCTCTAAAAATGTATCTGCCCAACAATTGTAATAACTTTGCCAACCACTGTTAATCACTTATCCGGCCTCTATAAATGACTTTGCCCAACAATTGTAATGACTTTTCCAACCACTGTTAATCACTTATCCGACCTCTAAAAATCACTTTGCACAACAATTGTAATGACTTTTCCAACCACTGTTAATCACTTATCCGACCTCTAAAAATCACTTTGCCCAACAATTGTAATGACTTTGCCAACCACTGTTAATCACTTATCCGGCCTTTATAAATGACTTTGCCCAAAAATTGTAATGACTTTTCCAAGCACTGTTAATCACTTATCCGACCTCTAAAAATCACTTTGCACAACAATTGTAATGACTTTGCCAACCACTGTTAATCACTTATCCGACCTCTAAAAATGACTTTGCCCAACAATTGTAATGACTTTTCCAACCACTGTTAATCACTTATCCGACCTCTAAAAATCACTTTGCACAACAATTGTAATGACTTTGCCAACCACTGTAAATCACTTATCCGACCTCTAAAAATGACTTTGCCCAACAATTGTGATGACTTTGCCAACCACTGTTAATCACTTATCCGACCTCTAAAAATGACTTTGCCAAACAATTGGAATGACTTTGCCAACAACTGAAAATCACTTGTCCGACCTCTAAAAATGAATTTGCCCAACAATTGTAATAACTTTTCCAACCACGGTTAATCACTTATCCGACCTCTAAAAATCACTTTGCACAACAATTGTAATGACTTTGCCAACAACTGTTAATAGATTATCGGACCTCTCAAAATGACTTTGCCCAACAATTGTAATGACTTTGCCAACCACTGTAAATCTCTTTTCCGACATCTAAAAATGACTTTGCCAAACAATTGTAATGACTTTGCCAACCACTGTTAATCACTTGTCCGACCTCTAAAAATGTATCTGCCCAACAATTTTAATAACTTTGCCAACCACCGTTAATCACTTATCCGGCCTCTAAAAATGACTTTGCCCAACAATTGTAATGACTTTTCCAACCACTGTTAATCACTTATCCGACCTCTAAAAATGACTTTGTCCAACAATTGTGATGACTTTGCCAACCACTGTTAATCACTTTCCGACCTCTTAAAATGACTTTGCCCAACAATTGTAAAAACTTTGCCAACCACTGTTAATCACTTAACCGTCCTCTAAAAATGACTTTGCCCAACAATTGTAATGACTTTGCCAACCACTGTTAATCACTTATCCGACCTCTAAAAATGACTTTGCCAGACAATTGTAATGACTTTGCCAACAACTGTTAATAGATTATCGGACCTCTAAAAATGACTTTGCCCAACAATTGAAATGACTTTGCCAACCACTGTAAATCTCTTTTCCGACATCTAAAAATGACTTTGCCAAACAATTGTAATGACTTTGCCAACCACTGTTAATCACTTGTCCGACCTCTAAAAATGTATCTGCCCAACAATTTTAATAACTTTGCCAACCACCGTTAATCACTTATCCGGCCTCTAAAAATGACTTTGCCCAACAATTGTAATGACTTTTCCAACCACTGTTAATCACTTATCCGACCTCTAAAAATGACTTTGCCCAACAATTGTGATGACTTTGCCAACCACTGTTAATCACTTTCCGACCTCTAAAAATGACTTTGCCCAACAATTGTAAAAACTTTGCCAACCACTGTTAATCACTTAACCGTCCTCTAAAAATGACTTTGCCCAACAATTGTAATGACTTTGCCAACCACTGTTAATTACTTATCAGACCTCTAAAAATGACTTTGCCAGACAATTGTAATGACTTTGCCAACAACTGTTAATAGATTATCGGACCTCTAAAAATGACTTTGCCCAACAATTGAAATGACTTTGCCAACCACTGTTAATCACTTTTCCGACCTCTAAAAATGAATTTGCCCAACAATTGTAATGACTTTGCCAACCACTGTTAATCACTTATCCGGCCTCTATAAATGACTTTGCCCAACAATTGTAATGACTTTTCCAACCACTGTTAATCACTTATCCGACCTCTAAAAATCACTTTGCACAACAATTGTAATGACTTTTCCAACCACTGTTAATCACTTATCCGACCTCTAAAAATGACTTTGCCCAACAATTGTAATGACTTTTCCAACCACTGTTAATCACTTATCCGACCTCTAAAAATCACTTTGCACAACAATTGTAATGACTTTGCCAACCACTGTTAATCACTTATCCGACCTCTATAAATGACTTTGCCCAACAATTGTAATGACTTTTCCAACCACTGTTAATCACTTATCCGACCTCTAAAAATCACTTTGCACAACAATTGTAATGACTTTGCCAACCACTGTTAATCACTTATCCGACCTCTAAAAATGACTTTGCCCAACAATTGTAATGACTTTGCCAACCACTGTTAATCACTTATCCGGCCTCTATAAATGACTTTGCCCAACAATTGTAATGACTTTGCCAACCACTGTTAATCACTTATCCGACCTCTAAAAATCACTTTGCACAACAATTGTCATGACTTTGCCAACCACTGTTAATCACTTATCCGAACTCTAAAAATGACTTTGCCCAACAAATGTAATAACTTTGCCAACCACTGTTAATTACTTATCCGACCTCAAAAAATGACTTTGCCCAACAATTTTAATGACTTTGCCAACCACTGTTAATCACTTTACCGGCCTCTAAAAATGACTTTGCCCAACAATTGTAATGACTTTGCCTACCACTGTTAATCACTTAACCGACCTCTAAAAATGACTTTGCCCAACAATTGTGATGGCTTTGCCAACCACTGTTAATCACTTATCCGACCTCTAAAAATGACTTTGCCAAACAATTGTAATGACTTTGCCAACAACTGATAATCACTTGTCCGACCTCTAAAAATGAATTTGCCCAACAATTGTAATAACTTTGCCAACCACTGTTAATCACTTGTCCGACCTCTAAAAATCACTTTGCACAACAATTGTAATGACTTTGCCAACAACTGTTAATAGATTATCGGACCTCTAAAAATGACTTTGCCCAACAATTGTAATGACTTTGCCAACCACTGTAAATCTCTTTTCCGACATCTAAAAATGACTTTGCCAAACAATTGTAATGACTTTGCCAACCACTGTTAATCACTTGTCCGACCTCTAAAAATGTATCTGCCCAACAATTGTAATAACTTTGCCAACCACCGTTAATCACTTATCCGGCCTCTAAAAATGACTTTGCCCAACAATTGTAATGACTTTTCCAACCACTGTTAATCACTTATCCGACCTCTAAAAATGACTTTGCCCAACAATTGTGATGTCTTTGCCAACCACTGTTAATCACTTTTCCGACCTCTCAAAATGACTTTGCCCAACAATTGTAATAACTTTGCCAACCACTGTTAATCACTTAACCGTCCTCTAAAAATGACTTTGCCCAACAATTGTAATGACTTTGCCAACCACTGTTAATTACTTATCAGACCTCTAAAAATGACTTTGCCAGACAATTGTAATGACTTTGCCAACAACTGTTAATAGATTATCGGACCTCTAAAAATGACATTGCCCAACAATTGACATGACTTTGCCAACAACTGTTAATAGATTATCGGACCTCTAAAAATGACTTTGCCCAACAATTGAAATGACTTTGCCAACCACTGTTAATCACTTGTCCGACCTCTAAAAATGAATTTGCCCAACAATTGTAATGACTTTGCCAACCACTGTTAATCACTTATCCGGCCTCTAGAAATGACTTTGCCCAACAATTGTAATGACTTTTCCAACCACTGTTAATCACTTATCCGACCTCTAAAAATCACTTTGCACAACAATTGTAATGACTTTGCTAACCACTGTTAATCACTTATCCGACCTCTAAAAATGACTTTGCCAAACAATTGTAATGACTTTTCCAACCACTGTTAATCACTTATCCGACCTCTAAAAATGAATTTGCCCAACAATTGTAATGACTTTGCCAACCACTGTTAATCACTTATCCGGCCTCTATAAATGACTTTGCCCAACAATTGTAATGACTTTTCCAACCACTGTTAATCACTTATCCGACCTCTAAAAATCACTTTGCACAACAATTGTAATGACTTTTCCAACCACTGTTAATCACTTATCCGACCTCTAAAAATGACTTTGCCCAACAATTGTAATGACTTTTCCAACCACTGTTAATCACTTATCCGACCTCTAAAAATCACTTTGCACAACTATTGTAATGACTTTGCCAACCACTGTTAATCACTTATCCGACCTCTAAAAATGACTTTGCCCAACAATTGTAATAACTTTGCCAACCACTGTTAATCACTTATCCGGCCTCTATAAATGACTTTGCCCAACAATTGTAATGACTTTTCCAACCACTGTTAATCACTTATCCGACCTCTAAAAATCACTTTGCACAACAATTGTAATGACTTTGCCAACCACTGTCAATCACTTATCCGACCTCTAAAAATGACTTTGCCCAACAATTGTAATGACTTTGCCAACCACTGTTAATCACTTATCCGGCCTCTATAAATGACTTTGCCCAACAATTGTAATGACTTTTCCAACCACTGTTAATCACTTATCCGACCTCTAAAAATCACTTTGCACAACAATTGTAATGACTTTGCCAACCACTGTTAATCACTTATCCGACCTCTAAAAATGAATTTGCCCAACAATTGTAATAATTTTGCCAACCACTGTTAATCACTTATCCGGCCTCTATAAATGACTTTGCCCAACAATTGTAATGACTTTTCCAACCACTGTTAATCACTTATCCGACCTCTTAAAATCACTTTGCACAACAATTGTAATGACTTTGCCAACCACTGTTAATCACTTATCCGACCTCTAAAAATGACTTTGCCCAACAATTGTAATGACTTTTCCAACCACTGTTAATCACTTATCCGACCTCTAAAAATCACTTTGCACAACTATTGTAATGACTTTGCCAACCACTGTTAATCACTTATCCGACCTCTAAAAATGACTTTGCCCAACAATTGTAATAACTTTGCCAACCACTGTTAATCACTTATCCGGCCTCTATAAATGACTTTGCCCAACAATTGTAATGACTTTTCCAACCACTGTTAATCACTTATCCGACCTCTAAAAATCACTTTGCACAACAATTGTAATGACTTTGCCAACCACTGTCAATCACTTATCCGACCTCTAAAAATGACTTTGCCCAACAATTGTAATGACTTTGCCAACCACTGTTAATCACTTATCCGGCCTCTATAAATGACTTTGCCCAACAATTGTAATAACTTTACCAACCACTGTTAATCACTTATCCGACCTCTAAAAATGACTTTGCCCAACAATTGTAATGACTTTTCCAACCACTGTTAATCACTTATCCGACCTCTAAAAATCACTTTGCACAACTATTGTAATGACTTTGCCAACCACTGTTAATCACTTATCCGACCTCTAAAAATGACTTTGCCCAACAATTGTAATAACTTTGCCAACCACTGTTAATCACTTATCCGGCCTCTATAAATGACTTTGCCCAACAATTGTAATGACTTTTCCAACCACTGTTAATCACTTATCCGACATCTAAAAATGACTTTGCCCAACAATTGTAATGACTTTGCCAACCACTGTTAATCACTTATCCGACCTCTAAAAATCACTTTGCACAACAATTGTAATGACTTTGCCAACCACTGTTAATCACTTATCCGACCTCTAAAAATGACTTTGCCCAACAATTTTAATAACTTTGCCAACCACTGTTAATCACTTATCCGGCCTCTATAAATGACTTTGCCCAACAATTGTAATGACTTTTCCAACCACTGTTAATCACTTATCCGACCTCTAAAAATCACTTTGCACAACAATTGTAATGACTTTGCCAACCACTGTTAATCACTTATCCGACCTCTAAAAATGACTTTGCCCAACAATTGTAATGACTTTGCCAACCACTGGTAATGACTTTGCCAACCACTATTAATTACTTATCCGACCTTAAAAAATGACTTTTCACAACAATTGTAATGACTATGCCAACCACTGTAAATCACTTATCCGACCTCTAAAAATGACTTTGCACAACAATTGTAATGACTATGCCAACCACTGTAAATCACTTATCCGACCTCTAAAAATGACTTTGCACAACAATTGTAATGACTTTGCCAACCACTGTTAATTACTTATCCGACCTCAAAAATGACTTTGCCCTACAATTTTAATAACTTTGCCAACCACTGTTAATCACTTTTCCGGCCTCTAAAAAGACTTTGCCCAACAATTGTAATGACTTTGCCAACCACTGTTAATCACTTATCCGACCTCTAAAAATGACTTTGCCCAACAATTGTGATGACTTTACCGACCACTGTTAATCACTTATCCGACCTCTAAAAATGACTTTGCCAAACAATTGTAATGACTTTGCCAACAACTGATAATCACTTGTCCGACCTCTAAAAATGAATTTGCCCAACAATTGTAATAACTTTGCCAACCACTGTTAATCACTTGTCCGACCTCTAAAAATCACTTTGCACAACAATTGTAATGACTTTGCCAACAACTGTTAATAGATTATCGGACCTCTAAAAATGACTTTGCCCAACAATTGTAATGACTTTGCCAACCACTGTCAATCACTTATCCGACCTCTAAAAATGACTTTGCCCAACAATTGTAATGACTTTGCCAACCACTGTTAATCACTTATCCGGCCTCTATAAATGACTTTGCCCAACAATTGTAATGACTTTTCCAACCACTGTTAATCACTTATCCGACCTCTAAAAATCACTTTGCACAACAATTGTAATGACTTTGCCAACCACTGTTAATCACTTATCCGACCTCTAAAAATGAATTTGCCCAACAATTGTAATAATTTTGCCAACCACTGTTAATCACTTATCCGGCCTCTATAAATGACTTTGCCCAACAATTGTAATGACTTTTCCAACCACTGTTAATCACTTATCCGACCTCTTAAAATCACTTTGCACAACAATTGTAATGACTTTGCCAACCACTGTTAATCACTTATCCGACCTCTAAAAATGACTTTGCCCAACAATTGTAATGACTTTTCCAACCACTGTTAATCACTTATCCGACCTCTAAAAATCACTTTGCACAACTATTGTAATGACTTTGCCAACCACTGTTAATCACTTATCCGACCTCTAAAAATGACTTTGCCCAACAATTGTAATAACTTTGCCAACCACTGTTAATCACTTATCCGGCCTCTATAAATGACTTTGCCCAACAATTGTAATGACTTTTCCAACCACTGTTAATCACTTATCCGACCTCTAAAAATCACTTTGCACAACAATTGTAATGACTTTGCCAACCACTGTCAATCACTTATCCGACCTCTAAAAATGACTTTGCCCAACAATTGTAATGACTTTGCCAACCACTGTTAATCACTTATCCGGCCTCTATAAATGACTTTGCCCAACAATTGTAATAACTTTACCAACCACTGTTAATCACTTATCCGACCTCTAAAAATGACTTTGCCCAACAATTGTAATGACTTTTCCAACCACTGTTAATCACTTATCCGACCTCTAAAAATCACTTTGCACAACTATTGTAATGACTTTGCCAACCACTGTTAATCACTTATCCGACCTCTAAAAATGACTTTGCCCAACAATTGTAATAACTTTGCCAACCACTGTTAATCACTTATCCGGCCTCTATAAATGACTTTGCCCAACAATTGTAATGACTTTTCCAACCACTGTTAATCACTTATCCGACATCTAAAAATGACTTTGCCCAACAATTGTAATGACTTTGCCAACCACTGTTAATCACTTATCCGACCTCTAAAAATCACTTTGCACAACAATTGTAATGACTTTGCCAACCACTGTTAATCACTTATCCGACCTCTAAAAATGACTTTGCCCAACAATTTTAATAACTTTGCCAACCACTGTTAATCACTTATCCGGCCTCTATAAATGACTTTGCCCAACAATTGTAATGACTTTTCCAACCACTGTTAATCACTTATCCGACCTCTAAAAATCACTTTGCACAACAATTGTAATGACTTTGCCAACCACTGTTAATCACTTATCCGACCTCTAAAAATGACTTTGCCCAACAATTGTAATGACTTTGCCAACCACTGGTAATGACTTTGCCAACCACTATTAATTACTTATCCGACCTTAAAAAATGACTTTTCACAACAATTGTAATGACTATGCCAACCACTGTAAATCACTTATCCGACCTCTAAAAATGACTTTGCACAACAATTGTAATGACTATGCCAACCACTGTAAATCACTTATCCGACCTCTAAAAATGACTTTGCACAACAATTGTAATGACTTTGCCAACCACTGTTAATTACTTATCCGACCTCAAAATGACTTTGCCCTACAATTTTAATAACTTTGCCAACCACTGTTAATCACTTTTCCGGCCTCTAAAAAGACTTTGCCCAACAATTGTAATGACTTTGCCAACCACTGTTAATCACTTATCCGACCTCTAAAAATGACTTTGCCCAACAATTGTGATGACTTTACCGACCACTGTTAATCACTTATCCGACCTCTAAAAATGACTTTGCCAAACAATTGTAATGACTTTGCCAACAACTGATAATCACTTGTCCGACCTCTAAAAATGAATTTGCCCAACAATTGTAATAACTTTGCCAACCACTGTTAATCACTTGTCCGACCTCTAAAAATCACTTTGCACAACAATTGTAATGACTTTGCCAACAACTGTTAATAGATTATCGGACCTCTAAAAATGACTTTGCCCAACAATTGTAATGACTTTGCCAACCACTGTAAATCTCTTTTCCGACATCTAAAAATGACTTTGCCAAACAATTGTAATGACTTTGCCAACCACTGTTAATCACTTGTCCGACCTCTAAAAATGTTTCTGCCCAACAATTGTAATAACTATGCCAACCACCGTTAATCACTTATCCGGCCTCTAAAAATGACTTTGCCAAACAACTGTAATGACTTTTCCAACCACTGTTAATCACTTATCCGACCTCTAAAAATGACTTTGCCCAACAATTGTGATGACTTTGCCAACCACTGTTAATCACTTTTCCGACCTCTAAAAATGACTTTGCCCTACAATTTTAATAACTTTGCCAACCACTGTTAATCACTTAACCGTCCTCTAAAAATGACTTTGCCCAACAATTGTAATGACTTTGCCAACCACTGTTAATCACTTGTCCGACCTCTAAAAATCACTTTGCACAACAATTGTAATGACTTTGCCAACAACTGTTAATAGATTATCGGACCTCTAAAAATGACTTTGCCCAACAATTGTAATGACTTTGCCAACCACTGTAAATCTCTTTTCCGACATCTAAAAATGACTTTGCACAACAATTGTAATGACTATGCCAACCACTGTAAATCACTTATCCGACCTCTAAAAATGACTTTGCACAACAATTGTAATGACTTTGCCAACCACTGTTAATTACTTATCCGACCTCAAAAATGACTTTGCCCTACAATTTTAATAACTTTGCCAACCACTGTTAATCACTTTTCCGGCCTCTAAAAAGACTTTGCCCAACAATTGTAATGACTTTGCCAACCACTGTTAATCACTTAACCGTCCTCTAAAAATGACTTTGCCCAACAATTGTAATGACTTTGCCAACCACTGTTAATCACTTGTCCGACCTCTAAAAATCACTTTGCACAACAATTGTAATGACTTTGCCAACAACTGTTAATAGATTATCGGACCTCTAAAAATGACTTTTCACAACAATTGTAATGACTATGCCAACCACTGTAAATCACTTATCCGACCTCTAAAAATGACTTTGCACAACAATTGTAATGACTATGCCAACCACTGTAAATCACTTATCCGACCTCTAAAAATGACTTTGCACAACAATTGTAATGACTTTGCCAACCACTGTTAATTACTTATCCGACCTCAAAAATGACTTTGCCCTACAATTTTAATAACTTTGCCAACCACTGTTAATCACTTTTCCGGCCTCTAAAAAGACTTTGCCCAACAATTGTAATGACTTTGCCAACCACTGTTAATCACTTATCCGACCTCTAAAAATGACTTTGCCCAACAATTGTGATGACTTTACCAACCACTGTTAATCACTTATCCGACCTCTAAAAATGACTTTGCCCAACAATTGTGATGACTTTGCCAACAACTGATAATCACTTGTCCGACCTCTAAAAATGAATTTGCCCAACAATTGTAATAACTTTGCCAACCACTGTTAATCACTTGTCCGACCTCTAAAAATCACTTTGCACAACAATTGTAATGACTTTGCCAACAACTGTTAATAGATTATCGGACCTCTAAAAATGACTTTGCCCAACAATTGTAATGACTTTGCCAACCACTGTAAATCTCTTTTCCGACATCTAAAAATGACTTTGCCAAACAATTGTAATGACTTTGCCAACCACTGTTAATCACTTGTCCGACCTCTAAAAATGTTTCTGCCCAACAATTGTAATAACTATGCCAACCACCGTTAATCACTTATCCGGCCTCTAAAAATGACTTTGCCAAACAATTGTAATGACTTTTCCAACCACTGTTAATCACTTATCCGACCTCTAAAAATGACTTTGCCCAACAATTGTGATGACTTTGCCAACCACTGTTAATCACTTTTCCGACCTCTAAAAATGACTTTGCCCAACAATTGTAATAACTTTGCCAACCACTGTTAATCACTTAACCGTCCTCTAAAAATGACTTTGCCCAACAATTGTAATGACTTTGCCAACCACTGTTAATCACTTGTCCGACCTCTAAAAATCACTTTGCACAACAATTGTAATGACTTTGCCAACAACTGTTAATAGATTATCGGACCTCTAAAAATGACTTTGCCCAACAATTGTAATGACTTTGCCAACCACTGTAAATCTCTTTTCCGACATCAAAAAATGACTTTGCCAAACAATTGTAATGACTTTGCCAACCACCGTTAATCACTTATCCGGCCTCTAAAAATGACTTTGCCCAACAATTGTAATGACTTTGCCAACCACTGTTAGTCACTTATCCGACCTCAAAAAATGACTTTACCCAACAATTGTAATGACTTTGCCAACCACTGTTAATCACTTATCAGACCTCTAAAAAGACTTTGCCCAACAATTGTAATGACTTTGCCAACCACTGTTAATCACTTATCCGACCTCTAAAAATGACTTTGCCCAACAATTGTGATGACTTTACCAACCACTGTTAATAACTTATCCGACCTCTAAAAATGACTTTGCCAAACAATTGTAATGACTTTGCCAACAACTGATAATCACTTGTCCGACCTCTAAAAATGAATTTGCCCAACAATTGTAATAACTTTGCCAACCACTGTTAATCACTTGTCCGACCTCTAAAAATCACTTTGCACAACAATTGTAATGACTTTGCCAACAACTGTTAATAGATTATCGGACCTCTAAAAATGACTTTGCCCAACAATTGTAATGACTTTGCCAACCACTGTAAATCTCTTTTCCGACATCTAAAAATGACTTTGCCAAACAATTGTAATGACTTTGCCAACCACTGTTAATCACTTGTCCGACCTCTAAAAATGTTTCTGCCCAACAATTGTAATAACTATGCCAACCACCGTTAATCACTTATCCGGCCTCTAAAAATGACTTTGCCAAACAATTGTATTGACTTTTCCAACCACTGTTAATCACTTATCCGACCTCTAAAAATGACTTTGCCCAACAATTGTGATGACTTTGCCAACCACTGTTAATCACTTTTCCGACCTCTAAAAATGACTTTGCCCAACAATTGTAATAACTTTGCCAACCACTGTTAATCACTTAACCGTCCTCTAAAAATGACTTTGCCCAACAATTGTAATGACTTTGCCAACCACTGTTAATCACTTGTCCGACCTCTAAAAATCACTTTGCACAACAATTGTAATGACTTTGCCAACAACTGTTAATAGATTATCGGACCTCTAAAAATGACTTTGCCCAACAATTGTAATGACTTTGCCAACCACTGTAAATCTCTTTTCCGACATCTAAAAATGACTTTGCCAACCACTGTTAATCACTTGTCCGACCTCTAAAATGTTTCTGCCCAACAATTGTAATAACTATGCCAACCACCGTTAATCACTTATCCGGCCTCTAAAAATGACTTTGCCAAACAATTGTAATGACTTTTCCAACCACTGTTAATCACTTATCCGACCTCTAAAAATGACTTTGCCCAACAATTGTGATGACTTTGCCAACCACTGTTAATCACTTTTCCGACCTCTAAAAATGACTTTGCCCAACAATTGTAATAACTTTGCCAACCACTGTTAATCACTTAACCGTCCTCTAAAAATGACTTTGCCCAACAATTGTAATGACTTTGCCAACCACTGTTAATCACTTGTCCGACCTCTAAAAATCACTTTGCACAACAATTGTAATGACTTTGCCAACAACTGTTAATAGATTATCGGACCTCTAAAATGACTTTGCCCAACAATTGTAATGACTTTGCCAACCACTGTAAATCTCTTTTCCGACATCTAAAAATGACTTTGCCAACCACTGTTAATCACTTGTCCGACCTCTAAAAATGTATCTGCCCAACAATTGTAATAACTTTGCCAACCACCGTTAATCACTTATCCGGCCTCTAAAAATGACTTTGCCAAACAATTGTAATGACTTTTCCAACCACTGTTAATCACTTATCCGACCTCTAAAAATGACTTTGCCCAACAATTGTGATGACTTTGCCAACCACTGTTAATCACTTTTCCGACCTCTAAAAATGACTTTGCCCAACAATTGTAATAACTTTGCCAACCACTGTTAATCACTTAACCGTCCTCTAAAAATTACTTTGCCCAACAATTGTAATGACTTTGCCAACCACTGTTAATTACTTATCAGACCTCTAAAAATGACTTTGCCAGACAATTGTAATGACTTTGCCAACAACTGTTGATAGATTATCGGACCTCTAAAAATGACTTTGCCCAACAATTGTAATGACTTTGCCAACCACTGTAAATCTCTTTTCCGACATCAAAAAATGACTTTGCCAAACAATTGTAATGACTTTGCCAACCACCGTTAATCACTTATCCGGCCTCTAAAAATGACTTTGCCCAACAATTGTAATGACTTTGCCAACCACTGTTAGTCACTTATCCGACCTCAAAAAATGACTTTACCCAACAATTGTAATGACTTTGCCAACCACTGTTAATCACTTATCAGACCTCTAAAAATGACTTTGCCAGACAATTGTAATGACTTTGCCAACAACTGTTAATAGATTATCGGACCTCTAAAAATGACTTTGCCCAACAATTGTAATGACTTTGCCAACCACTTTAAATCTCTTTTCCGACATCAAAAAATGACTTTGCCAAACAATTGTAATGACTTTGCCAACCACTGTTAATCACTTGTCCGACCTTTAAAAATGTATTTGCCCAACAATTGAAATAACTTTGCCAACCACCGTTAATCACTTATCCGGCCTCTAAAAATGACTTTGCCCAACAATTGTAATGACTTTGCCAACCACTGTTAATCACTTTTCCGGCCTCTAAAAATGACTTTGCCCAACAATTGTAATGACTTTGCCAACCACTGTTAATCACCTATCCGACCTCTAAAAATGACTTTGCCAAACAATTGTAATGACTTTGCCAACCACTGTTAATCACTTATCCTATCTCTAAAAATGACTTTGCCAAACAATTGTAATGACTTTGCCAACCACTGTTAATCACTTATCCTATCTCTAAAAATGACTTTGCCAAACAATTGTAATGACTTTGCCAACAACTGTTAATCACTTTTCCGACCTCTAAAAATGACTTTGCCCAACAATTGTAATGACTTTGCCAACCACTGTTAATCACTTATCCGACCTCTAAAAATGACTTTGCCCAACAATTGTAATGACTTTGCCAACCACCGTTAATCACTTATCCGGCCTCTAAAAATGACTTTGCCCAACAATTGTAATGACTTTTCCAACCACTGTTAATCACTTATCCGACCTCTAAAAATGACTTTGCCTAACAATTGTAATGACTTTGCCAACCACTGTTAATCACTTATCCGACCTCTAAAAATGAATTTGCCCAACAATTGTAATAACTTTGCCATTCACTGTTAATCACTTATCCGGCCTCTAAAAATGACTTTGCCCAACAATTGTAATAACTTTGCCAACCACCGTTAATCACTTATCCGGCCTCTAAAAATGACTTTGCCCAACAATTGTAATGACTTTGCCAACGACTGTTAGTCACTTATCCGACCTCTAAAAATGACTTTACCCAACAATTGTAATGACTTTGCCAACCACTGTTAATCACTTATCCGACCTCTAAAAATGACTTTGCCAAACAATTGTAATGACTTTTCCAACCACTTTTAATCACTTATCCGACCTCTAAAAATCACTTTGCACAACAATTGTAATGACTTTGCCAACCACTGTTAATCACTTATCCGACCTCTAAAAATGACTTTGCCCAACAATTGTGATGACTTTGCCAACCACTGTTAATCACTTTTCCGACCTCTAAAAATGACTTTGCCCAACAATTGTAATGACTTTGCCAACCACTGTTAATCACTTATCCGACCTCTAAAAATGACTTTGCCCAACAATTGTAATGACTTTGCGAACCACTGTTAATCACTTATCCGTCCTCTAAAAATGACTTTGCTCAACAATTGTAATGACTTTGCCAACCACTGTTAATTACTTATCCGACCTCAAAAAATGACTTTTCACAACAATTTTAATGACTTTGCCAACCACTGGTAATGACTTATCCGACCTCTAAAAATGACTTTGCCCAACAATTGTAATGACTTTGCCAACCACTGTTAATCACTTATCCGACCTTAAAAAATGACTTTGCACAACAATTGTAATGACTTTGCCAACCACTGTTAATTACTTATCCGACCTCAAAAAATGACTTTGCCCAACAATTGTAATGACTTTGCCAACCACTGTTAATCACTTATCCGACCTTAAAAAATGACTTTGCACAACAATTGTAATGACTTTGCCAACCACTGTTAATCACTTATCCGACCTCAAAAAATGACTTTGCCCAACAATTTCAATGACTTTGCCAACCACTGTTAATCACTTATCCGACCTTAAAAAATGACTTTGCACAACAATTGTAATGACTTTGCCAACCACTGTTAATCACTTATCCGACCTCAAAAAATGACTTTGCCCAACAATTTCAATGACTTTGCCAACCACTGTTAATCACTTTTCCGGCCTCTAAAAATGACTTTGCCCAACAATTGTAATGACTTTGCCAACCACTGTTAATCACCTATCCGACCTCTAAAAATGACTTTGCCCAACAATTGTGATGCATTTGCCAACCACTGTTAATCACTTATCCGACCTCTAAAAATGACTTTGCCAAACAATTGTAATGACTTTGCCAACCACTGTTAATCACTTATCCTATCTCTAAAATGACTTTGCCAAACAATTGTAATGACTTTGCCAACAACTGTTAATCACTTTTCCGACCTCTAAAAATGACTTTGCCCAACAATTGTAATGACTTTGCCATCCACTGTTAATCACTTATCCGACCTCTAAAAATGACTTTGCCCAACAATTGTAATGACTTTGCCAACCACTGTTAATCACTTATCCGACCTTAAAAAATGACTTTGCACAACAATTGTAATGACTATGCCAACCACTGTTAATTACTTATCCGACCTCAAAAAATGACTTTGCCCAACAATTGTGATGACTTTGCCAACCACTGTTAATCACTTATCCGACCTCTAAAAATGACTTTGCCCAACAATTGTGATGACTTTGCCAACCACTGTTAATCACTTATCCTATCTCTAAAAATGACTTTGCCAAACAATTGTAATGACTTTGCCAACAACTGTTAATCACTTGTCCGACCTCTAAAAATGAATTTGCCCAACAATTGTAATGACTTTGCGAACCACTGTTAATCACTTATCCGTCCTCTAAAAATGACTTTGCTCAACAATTGTAATGACTTTGCCAACCACTGTTAATTACTTATCCGACCTCAAAAAATGACTTTTCACAACAATTTTAATGACTTTGCCAACCACTGGTAATGACTTATCCGACCTCTAAAAATGACTTTGCCCAACAATTGTAATGACTTTGCCAACCACTGTTAATCACTTATCCGACCTTAAAAAATGACTTTGCACAACAATTGTAATGACTTTGCCAACCACTGTTAATTACTTATCCGACCTCAAAAAATGACTTTGCCCAACAATTGTGATGACTTTGCCAACCACTGTTAATCACTTATCCGACCTCAAAAAATGACTTTGCCCAACAATTTCAATGACTTTGCCAACCACTGTTAATCACTTTTCCGGCCTCTAAAAATGACTTTGCCCAACAATTGTAATGACTTTGCCAACCACTGTTAATCACCTATCCGACCTCTATAAATGACTTTGCCCAACAATTGTGATGCATTTGCCAACCACTGTTAATCACTTATCCGACCTCTAAAAATGACTTTGCCAAACAATTGTAATGACTTTGCCAACCACTGTTAATCACTTATCCTATCTCTAAAAATGACTTTGCCAAACAATTGTAATGACTTTGCCAACAACTGTTAATCACTTGTCCGACCTCTAAAAATGAATTTGCCCAACAATTGTAATGACTTTGCGAACCACTGTTAATCACTTATCCGTCCTCTAAAAATGACTTTGCTCAACAATTGAAATGACTTTGCCAACCACTGTTAATTACTTATCTGACCTCAAGAAATGACTTTTCACAACAATTTTAATGACTTTGCCAACCACTGGTAATGACTTATCCGACCTCTAAAAATGACTTTGCCCAACAATTGTAATGACTTTGCCCAACAATTGTAATGACTTTGCCAACCACTGTTAGTCACTTATCCGACCTTAAAAAATGACTTTGCACAACAATTGTAATGACTATGCCAACCACTGTTAATTACTTATCCGACCTCAAAAAATGACTTTGCCCAACAATTGTGATGACTTTGCCAACCACTGTTAATCACTTATCCGACCTCAAAAAATGACTTTGCCCAACAATTTCAATGACTTTGCCAACCACTGTTAATCACTTTTCCGGCCTCTAAAAATGACTTTGCCCAACAATTTTAATGACTTTGCCAACCACTGTTAATCACCTATCCGACCTCTAAAAATGACTTTGCCCAACAATTGTGATGCATTTGCCAACCACTGTTAATCACTTATCCGACCTCTAAAAATGACTTTGCCAAACAATTGTAATGACTTGCCAACAACTGTTAATCACTTGTCCGACCTCTAAAAATGAATTTGCCCAACAATTGTAATAATTTTGCCAGCCACTGTTAATCACCTATCCGGCATCTAAAAATGACTTTGCGCAACAATTGTAATGACTTTGCCATCCAATGTTAATCACTTATCCGACCTCTAAAAATGACTTTGCCAAACAATTGTAATGACTTTGCCAACAACTGATAATCACTTGTCCGACCTCTAAAAATGAATTTGCCCAACATTTGTAATAACTTTGCCAACCACTGTTAATCACTTGTCCGACCTCTAAAAATCACTCTGCACAACAATTGTAATGACTTTGCCAACAACTGTTAATAGATTATCGGACCTCTAAAAATGACTTTGCCCAACAATTGAAATGACTTTGCCAACCACTGTAAATCTCTTATCCGACATCAAAAAATGACTTTGCCAAACAATTGTAATGACTTTGCCAACCACTGTTAATCACTTGTCCGACCTTTAAAAATGTATTTGCCCAACAATTGTAATTACTTTGCCAACCACCGTTAATCACTTATCCGGCCTCTAAAAATGACTTTGCCCAACAATTGTGATGCATTTGCCAACCACTGTTAATCACTTATCCGACCTCTAAAAATGACTTTGCCAAACAATTGTAATGACTTGCTAACAACTGTTAATCACTTGTCCGACCCCTAAAAATGAATTTGCCCAACAATTGTAATAATTTTGCCAACCACTGTTAATCACTTATCCGGCCTCTAAAAATGATTTTGCCAAACAATTGTAATGACTTGCCAACAACTGTTAATCACTTGTCCGACCTCTAAAAATGAATTTGCCCAACAATTGTAATAATTTTGCCAGCCACTGTTAATCACTTATCCGGCATCTAAAAATGACTTTGCGCAACAATTGTAATGACTTTGCCATCCAATGTTAATCACTTATCCGACCTCTAAAAATGACTTTGCCAAACAATTGTAATGACTTTGCCAACAACTGATAATCACTTGTCCGACCTCTAAAAATGAATTTGCCCAACATTTGTAATAACTTTGCCAACCACTGTTAATCACTTGTCCGACCTCTAAAAATCACTCTGCACAACAATTGTAATGACTTTGCCAACAACTGTTAATAGATTATCGGACCTCTAAAAATGACTTTGCCCAACAATTGTAATGACTTTGCCAACAACTGTTAATAGATTATCGGACCTCTAAAAATGACTTTGCCCAACAATTGAAATGACTTTGCCAACCACTGTAAATCTCTTATCCGACATCAAAAAATGACTTTGCCAAACAATTGTAATGACTTTGCCAACCACTGTTAATCACTTGTCAGACCTTTAAAAATGTATTTGCCCAACAATTGTAATTACTTTGCCAACCACCGTTAATCACTTATTCGGCCTCTATAAATGACTTTGCCCAACAATTGTAATGACTTTGCCAACCACTGTTAGTCACTTATCCGACCTCTAAAAATGACTTTGCCCAACAATTGTAATGACTTTGCCAACCACTGTTAATCACTTATCCGACCTCAAAAAATGACTTTGCCCAACAATTGTGATGACTTTGCCAACCACTGTTAATCACTTATCCGACCTCAAAAAATGACTTTGCCCAACAATTGTAATGACTTTGCCAACCACTGTTAATCACTTATCCGACCTCTAAAAATGACTTTGCCAAACAACTGTAATGACTTTGCCAACCACTGTTAATCACTTGTCCGACCTCTAAAAATGAATTTGCCCAACAATTGTAATAACTTTGCCAACCACTGTTTATCACTTATCCGGCCTCTAAAAATGACTTTGCCCAACAATTGTAATGACTTTACCAACCACTGTTAATCACTTATCCGTCCTCTAAAAATGACTTTGCCCAACATTTGTGGTGACTTTGCCAACCACTGTTAATAGCTTATCCTATCTCTAAAAATGACTTTGCCAAACAATTGTAATGACTTTGCGAACCACTGTTAATCACTTATCCGTCCTCTAAAAATGACTTTGCTCAACAATTGTAATGACTTTGCGAACCACTGTTAATCACTTATCCGTCCTCTAAAAATGACTTTGCTCAACAATTGTAATGACTTTGCCAACCACTGTTAATTACTTATCCGACCTCAAAAATTGACTTTTCACTACAATTTTAATGACTTTGCCAACCACTGGTAATGACTTATCCGACCTCTAAAAATGACTTTGCCCAACAATTGTAATGACTTTGCCAACCACTGTTAATCACTTTTCCGACCTTAAAAAATGACTTTGCACAACAATTGTAATGACTATGCCAACCACTGTTAATTACTTATCCGACCTCAAAAAATGACTTTGCCCAACAATTGTGATGACTTTGCCAACCACTGTTAATCACTTATCCGACCTCAAAAAATGACTTTGCCCAACAATTGTGATGACTTTGCCAACCACTGTTAATCACTTATCCGACCTCTAAAAATGACTTTGCTAAACAATTGTAATGACTTGCCAACAACTGTTTATCACTTGTCCGACCCCTAAAATGAATTTGCCCAACAATTGTAATAATTTTGCCAACCACTGTTAATCACTTATCCGACCTTAAAAAATGACTTTGCACAACAATTGTAATGACTATGCCAACCACTGTTAATTACTTATCCGACCTCAAAAAATGACTTTGCCCAACAATTGTGATGACTTTGCCAACCACTGTTAATCACTTATCCGACCTCAAAAAATGACTTTGCCCAACAATTTCAATGACTTTGCCAACCACTGTTAATCACTTTTCCGGCCTCTAAAAATGACTTTGCCCAACAATTGTAATGACTTTGCCAACCACTGTTAATCACCTATCCGACCTCTAAAAATGACTTTGCCCAACAATTGTGATGCATTTGCCAACCACTGTTAATCACTTATCCGACCTCTAAAAATGACTTTGCTAAACAATTGTAATGACTTGCCAACAACTATTTATCACTTGTCCGACCCCTAAAAATGAATTTGCCCAACAATTGTAATAATTTTGCCAACCACTGTTAATCACTTATCCGGCCTCTAAAAATGATTTTGCCAAACAATTGAAATGACTTGCCAACAACTGTTAATCAATTGTCCGACCTTAAAAAATGACTTTGCACAACAATTGTAATGACTATGCCAACCACTGTTAATTACTTATCCGACCTCAAAAAATGATTTTGCCAAACAATTGAAATGACTTGCCAACAACTGTTAATCACTTGTCCGACCTTAAAAAATGACTTTGCCCAACATTTGTGGTGACTTTGCCAACCACTGTTAATCACTTATCCGACCTCTAAAAATGACTTTGCCAAACAACTGTAATGACTTTGCCAACCACTGTTAATCACTTGTCCGACCTCTAAAAATGAATTTGCCCAACAATTGTAATAACTTTGCCAACCACTGTTTATCACTTATCCGGCCTCTAAAATGACTTTGCCCAACAATTGTAATGACTTTACCAACCACTGTTAATCACTTATCCGTCCTCTAAAAATGACTTTGCCCAACATTTGTGGTGACTTTGCCAACCACTGTTAATAGCTTATCCTATCTCTAAAAATGACTTTGCCAAACAATTGTAATGACTTTGCCAACAACTGTTAATCACTTGTCCGACCTCTAAAAATGAATTTGCCCAACAATTGTAATGACTTTGCGAACCACTGTTAATCACTTATCCGTCCTCTAAAAATGACTTTGCTCAACAATTGTAATGACTTTGCCAACCACTGTTAATTACTTATCCGACCTCAAAAATTGACTTTTCACTACAATTTTAATGACTTTGCCAACCACTGGTAATGACTTATCCGACCTCTAAAAATGACTTTGCCCAACAATTGTAATGACTTTGCCAACCACTGTTAATCACTTTTCCGACCTTAAAAAATGACTTTGCACAACAATTGTAATGACTATGCCAACCACTGTTAATTACTTATCCGACCTCAAAAATGACTTTGCCCAACAATTGTGATGACTTTGCCAACCACTGTTAATCACTTATCCGACCTCAAAAAATGACTTTGCCCAACAATTTCAATGACTTTGCCAACCACTGTTAATCACTTTTCCGGCCTCTAAAAATGACTTTGCCCAACAATTGTAATGACTTTGCCAACCACTGTTAATCACCTATCCGACCTCTAAAAATGACTTTGCCCAACAATTGTGATGACTTTGCCAACCACTGTTAATCACTTATCCGACCTCTAAAAATGACTTTGCTAAACAATTGTAATGACTTGCCAACAACTGTTTATCACTTGTCCGACCCCTAAAAATGAATTTGCCCAACAATTGTAATAATTTTGCCAACCACTGTTAATCACTTATCCGACCTTAAAAAATGACTTTGCACAACAATTGTAATGACTATGCCAACCACTGTTAATTACTTATCCGACCTCAAAAAATGACTTTGCCCAACAATTGTGATGACTTTGCCAACCACTGTTAATCACTTATCCGACCTCAAAAAATGACTTTGCCCAACAATTTCAATGACTTTGCCAACCACTGTTAATCACTTTTCCGGCCTCTAAAAATGACTTTGCCCAACAATTGTAATGACTTTGCCAACCACTGTTAATCACCTATCCGACCTCTAAAAATGACTTTGCCCAACAATTGTGATGCATTTGCCAACCACTGTTAATCACTTATCCGACCTCTAAAAATGACTTTGCTAAACAATTGTAATGACTTGCCAACAACTATTTATCACTTGTCCGACCCCTAAAAATGAATTTGCCCAACAATTGTAATAATTTTGCCAACCACTGTTAATCACTTATCCGGCCTCTAAAAATGATTTTGCCAAACAATTGAAATGACTTGCCAACAACTGTTAATCAATTGTCCGACCTTAAAAAATGACTTTGCACAACAATTGTAATGACTATGCCAACCACTGTAAATTACTTATCCGACCTCAAAAAATGATTTTGCCAAACAATTGAAATGACTTGCCAACAACTGTTAATCACTTGTCCGACCTTAAAAAATGACTTTGCCCAACAATTGTGATGACTTTGCCAACCACTGTTAATCACTTATCCGACCTCTAAAAATGACTTTGCCAAACAACTGTAATGACTTTGCCAACCACTGTTAATCACTTGTCCGACCTCTAAAAATGAATTTGCCCAACAATTGTAATAACTTTGCCAACCACTGTTAATCACTTATCCGGCCTCTAAAAATGACTTTGCCCAACAATTGTAATGACTTTTCCAACCACTGTTAATCACTTATCCGTCCTCTAAAAATGACTTTGCCCAACATTTGTGGTGACTTTGCCAACCACTGTTAATAGCTTATCCTATCTCTAAAAATGACTTTGCCAAACAATTGTAATGACTTTGCCAAAAACTGTTAATCACTTGTCCGACCTCTAAAAATGAATTTGCCCAACAATTGTAATGACTTTGCGAACCACTGTTAATCACTTATCCGTCCTCTAAAAATGACTTTGCTCAACAATTGTAATGACTTTGCCAACCACTGTTAATTACTTATCCGACCTCAAAAATTGACTTTTCACTACAATTTTAATGACTTTGCCAACCACTGGTAATGACTTATCCGACCTCTAAAAATGACTTCGCCCAACAATTGTAATGACTTTGCCAACCACTGTTAATCACTTATCCGACCTTAAAAAATGACTTTGCACAACAATTGTAATGACCATGCCAACCACTGTTAATTACTTATCCGACCTCAAAAAATGACTTTGCCCAACAATTGTGATGACTTTGCCAACCACTGTTAATCACTTATCCGACCTCAAAAAATTACTTTGCCCAACAATTTCAATGACTTTGCCAACCACTGTTAATCACTTTTCCGGCCTCTAAAAATGACTTTGCCCAACAATTGTAATGACTTTGCCAACCACTGTTAATCACCTATCCGACCTCTAAAAATGACTTTGCCCAACAATTGTGATGCATTTGCCAACCACTGTTAATCACTTATCCGACCTCTAAAAATGACTTTGCCAAACAATTGTAATGACTTGCCAACAACTGTTTATCACTTGTCCGACCCCTAAAAATGAATTTGCCCAACAATTGTAATAATTTTGCCAACCACTGTTAATCACTTATCCGGCCTCTAAAAATGATTTTGCCAAACAATTGTAATGACTTGCCAACAACTGTTAATCACTTGTCCGACCTTAAAAAATGACTTTGCACAACAATTGTAATGACTATGCCAACCACTGTTAATTACTTATCCGACCTCAAAAATGACTTTGCCCAACAATTGTGATGACTTTGCCAACCACTGTTAATCACTTATCCGGCCTCTAAAAATGACTTTGCCCAACAATTGTAATGACTTTGCCAACCACTGTTAATCACTTGTCCGACCTCTAAAAATGAATTTGCCCAACAATTGTAATAACTTTGCCAACCACTGTTTATCACTTATCCGGCCTCTAAAAATGACTTTGCCCAACAATTGTAATGACTTTACCAACCACTGTTAATCACTTATCCGTCCTCTAAAAATGAATTTGCCCAACAATTGTAATGACTTTGCGAACCACTGTTAATCACTTATCCGTCCTCTAAAAATGACTTTGCTCAACAAATGTAATGACTTTGCCAACCACTGTTAATTACTTATCCGACCTCAAAAAATGACTTTTCACAACAATTTTAATGATTTTTCCAACCACTGTTAATCACTTATCCGTCCTCTAAAAATGACTTTGCACAACAATTGTAATGACTATGCCAACCACTGTTAATCACTTATCCGACCTTAAAAAATGACTTTGCACAACAATTGTAATGACTATGCCAACCACTGTTAATTACTTATCCGACCTCAAAAAATGACTTTGCCCAACAATTGTGATGACTTTGTCAAACACTGTTAATCACTTATCCGACCTCAAAAAATGACTTTGCCCAACATTTGTGATGACTTTGCCAACCACTGTTAATCACTTATCCTATCTCTAAAAATGACTTTGCCAAACAATTGTAATGACTTTGCCAACAACTGTTAATTACTTATCCGACCTCAAAAAATGAATTTGCCCAACAATTGTAATGACTTTGCGAACCACTGTTAATCACTTATCCGTCCTCTAAAAATGACTTTGCTCAACAATTGTAATGACTTTGCCAACCACTGTTAATTACTTATCCGACCTCAAAAAATGACTTTTCACAACAATTTTAATGATTTTTCCAACCACTGTTAATCACTTATCCGTCCTCTAAAAATGACTTTGCACAACAATTGTAATGACTATGCCAACCACTGTTAATCACTTATCCGACCTTAAAAAATGACTTTGCACAACAATTGTAATGACTATGCCAACCACTGTTAATTACTTATCCGACCTCAAAAAATGACTTTGCCCAACAATTTCAATGACATTGCCAACCACTGTTAATCACTTTTCCGTCCTCTAAAAATGACTTTGCCCAACATTTGTGATGACTTTGCCAACCACTGTTAATCACTTATCCTATCTCTAAAAATGACTTTGCCAAACAATTGTAATGACTTTGCCAACAACTGTTAATTACTTATCCGACCTCAAAAAATGACTTTGCCCAACAATTGTGATGACTTTGCCAACCACTGTTAATCACTTATCCGGCCTCTAAAAATGACTTTGCCCAACAATTGTAATGACTTTTCCAACCACTGTTAATCACTTATCCGTCCTCTAAAAATGACTTTTCACAACAATTTTAATGACTTTTCCAACCACTGTTAATCACTTATCCGTCCTCTAAAAATGACTTTGCACAACAATTGTAATGACTATGCCAACCACTGTTAATCACTTATCCGACCTTAAAAAATGACTTTGCACAACAATTGTAATGACTATGCCAACCACTGTTAATTACTTATCCGACCTCAAAAAATGACTTTGCCCAACAATTGTGATGACTTTGCCAAACACTGTTAATCACTTATCCGACCTCAAAAAATGACTTTGCCCAACAATTTCAATGACATTGCCAACCACTGTTAATCACTTTTCCGTCCTCTAAAAATGACTTTGCCCAACATTTGTGATGACTTTGCCAACCACTGTTAATCACTTATCCTATCTCTAAAAATGACTTTGCCAAACAATTGTAATGACTTTGCCAACAACTGTTAATCACTTATCCGACCTCAAAAAATGACTTCGCCCAACAATTGTAATAATTTTGCCAACCACTGTTAATCACTTATCCGGCCTCTAAAAATGATTTTGCCAAACAATTGTAATGACTTACCAACAACTGTTAATTACTTGTCCGACCTTAAAAAATGACTTTGCACAACAATTGTAATGACTATGCCAACCACTGTTAATTACATATCCGACCTCAAAAAATGACTTTGCCCAACAATTGTGATGACTTTGCCAACCACTGTTAATCACTTATCCGGCCTCTAAAAATGACTTTGCCCAACAATTGTAATGACTTTTCCAACCACTGTTAATCACTTATCCGTCCTCTAAAAATGACTTTGCACAACAATTGTAATGACTATGCCAACCACTGTTAATTACTTATCCGACCTCAAAAAATGACTTTGCCCAACAATTGTGATGACTTTGCCAACCACTGTTAATCACTTATCCGACCTCAAAAAATGACTTTGCCCAACAATTTCAATGACTTTGCCAACCACTGTTAATCACTTTTCCGGCCTCTAAAAATGACTTTTCCCAACAATTGTAATGACTTTGCCAACCACTGTTAATCACCTATCCGACCTCTAAAAATGACTTTGCCCAACAATTGTGATGCATTTGCCAACCACTGTTAATCACTTATCCGACCTCTAAAAATGACTTTGCCAAACAATTGTAATGACTTGCCAACAACTGTTTATCACTTGTCCGACCCCTAAAAATGAATTTGCCCAACAATTGTAATAATTTTGCCAACCACTGTTAATCACTTATCCGGCCTCTAAAAATGATTTTGCCAAACAATTGTAATGACTTGCCAACAACTGTTAATCACTTGTCCGACCTTAAAAAATGACTTTGCACAACAATTGTAATGACTATGCCAACCACTGTTAATTACTTATCCGACCTCAAAAAATGACTTTGCCCAACAATTGTGATGACTTTGCCAACCACTGTTAATCACTTATCCGGCCTCAAAAAATGACTTTGCCCAACAATTGTAATGACTTTTCCAACCACTGTTAATCACTTATCCGTCCTCTAAAAATGACTTTGCCCAACATTTGTGATGACTTTGCCAACCACTGTTAATCACTTATCCTATCTCTAAAAATGACTTTGCCAAACAATTGTAATGACTTTGCCAACCACTGTTAATCACTTATCCGTCCTCTTAAAATGACTTTGCTCAACAATTGTAATGACTTTGCCAACCACTGTTAATTACTTATACGACCTCAAAAAATGACTTTTCACAACAATTTCAATGACTTTGCCAACCACTGGTAATGACTTATCCGACCTCTAAAAATGACTTTGCCCAACAATTGTAATGACTTTGCCAACCACTGTTAATCACTTATCCGACCTTAAAAAATGACTTTGCACAACAATTGTAATGACTATGCCAACCACTGTTAATTACTTATCCGACCTCAAAAAATGACTTTTCCCAACAACTGTGATGACTTTGCCAACCACTGTTAATTACTTATACGACCTCAAAAAATGACTTTTCACAACAATTTCAATGACTTTGCCAACCACTGGTAATGACTTATCCGACCTCTAAAAATGACTTTGCCCAACAATTGTAATGACTTTGCCAACCACTGTTAATCACTTATCCGACCTTAAAAAATGACTTTGCACAACAATTGTAATGACTATGCCAACCACTGTTAATTACTTATCCGACCTCAAAAAATGACTTTTCCCAACAACTGTGATGACTTTGCCAACCACTGTTAATCACTTATCCGACCTCAAAAAATGACTTTGCCCAACAATTTCAATGACTTTGCCAACCACTGTTAATCACTTTTCCGGCCTCTAAAAATGACTTTGCCCAACAATTGTAATGACTTTGCCAACCACTGTTAATCACCTATCCGACCTCTAAAAATGACTTTGCCCAACAATTGTGATGCATTTGCCAACCACTGTTAATCACTTATCCGACCTCTAAAAATGACTTTGCCAAACAATTGTAATGACTTGCTAACAACTTTTAATCACTTGTCCGACCCCTAAAAATGAATTTGCCCAACAATTGTAATAATTTTGCCAACCACTGTTAATCACTTATCCGGCCTCTAAAAATGATTTTGCCAAACAATTGTAATGACTTGCCAACAACTGTTAATCACTTGTCCGGCATGTAAAAATGACTTTGCGCAACAATTGTAATGACCTTGCCATCCAATGTTAATCACTTATCCGACCTCTAAAAATGACTTTGCCAAACAATTGTAATGACTTTGCCAACAACTGATAATCACTTGTCCGACCTCTAAAAATGAATTTGCCCAACATTTGTAATAACTTTGCCAACCACTGTTAATCACTTGTCCGACCTCTAAAAATCACTCTGCACAACAATTGTAATGACTTTGCCAACAACTGTTAATAGATTATCGGACCTCTAAAAATGACTTTGCCCAACAATTGTAATGACTTTGCCAACAACTGTTAATAGATTATCGGACCTCTAAAAATGACTTTGCCCAACAATTGAAATGACTTTGCCAACCACTGTAAATCTCTTTTCCGACATCAAAAAATGACTTTGCCAAACAATTGTAATGACTTTGCCAACCACTGTTAATCACTTGTCCGACCTTTAAAAATGTATTTGCCCAACAATTGTAATTACTTTGCCAACCACCGTTAATCACTTATCCGGCCTCTAAAAATGACTTTGCCCAACAATTGTAATGACTTTGCCAACCACTGTTAGTCACTCATCCGACCTCTAAAAATGACTTTGCCCAACAATTGAAATGACTTTGCCAACCACTGTTAATCACTTATCCGACCTCTAAAAATGACTTTGCTAAACAATTGTAATGACTTTTCCAACCACTGTTAATCACTTATCCGACCACTAAAAATCACTTTGCACAACAATTGTAATGACTTTGCCAACCACTGTTAATCACTTATCCGACCTCTAAAAATGACTTTGCCCAACAATTGTGATGACTTTGCCAACCACTGTTAATTACTTATCCGACCTCAAAAAATGACTTTGCCCAACAATTGTATAGACCTTGCCAACCACTGTTAATCACTTATCCGACCTCTAAAAATGACTTTGCCCAACAATTGTAATGACTTTGCCAACCACTGTTAATCACTTATCCGACCTCTAAAAATGACTTTGCCCAACAATTGTGATGACTTTGCCAACCACTGTAAGTCACTTATCCGACATCTAAAAATGACTTTGCCCAACAATTGTAATGACTTTGCCAACCACTGTTAATCACTTATCCGACCTCTAAAAATGACTTTGCCAAACAATTGTTATGACTTTGCCAACCACTGTTAATCACTTGTCCGACCTCTAAAAATGAATTTGCCCAACAATTGTAATAACTTTGCCAACCACTGTTAATCACTTATCCGGCCTCTAAAAATGACTTTGCCCAACAATTGTAATGACTTTTCCAACCACTGTTAATCACTTATCCGTCCTCTAAAAATGACTTTGCCCAACATTTGTGATGACTTTGCCAACCACTGTTAATCACTTATCCTATCTCTAAAAATGACTTTGCCAAACAATTGTAATGACTTTGCCAACAACTGTTAATCACTTGTCCGACCTCTAAAAATGAATTTGCCCAACAATTGTAATGACTTTGCGAACCACTGTTAATCACTTATCCGTCCTCTAAAAATGACTTTGCTCAACAATTGTTATGACTTTGCCAACCACTGTCAATTACTTATCCGACCTCAAAAAATGACTTTTCACAACAATTTTAATGACTTTGCCAACCACTGGTAATGACTTATCCGACCTCTAAAAATGACTTTGCCCAACAATTGTAATGACTTTGCCAACCACTGTTAATCACTTATCCGACCTCAAAAAATGACTTTTCACAACAATTTTAATGACTATGCCAACCACTGTTAATTACTTATCCGACCTCAAAAAATGACTTTGCCCAACAATTGTGATGACTTTGCCAACCACTGTTAATCACCTATCCGACCTCTAAAAATGACTTTGCCAAAAAATTGTAATGACTTGCCAACAACTGTTAATCACTTGTCCGACCCCTAAAAATGAATTTGCACAACAATTGTAATAATTTTGCCAACCACTGTTAATCACTTATCCGGCCTCTAAAAATGATGTTGCCAAACAATTGTAATGACTTGCCAACAACTGTTAATCACTTGTCCGACCTCTAAAAATGAATTTGCCCAACAATTGTAATAATTTTGCCAACCACTGTTAATCACTTATCCGGCATCTAAAAATGACTTTGCGCAACAATTGTAATGACTTTGCCATCCAATGTTAATCACTTATCCGACCTCTAAAAATGACTTTGCCCAACAATTGTAATGACTTTGCCAACCACTGGTAATGACTTTGCCCACCACTGGTAATCACTTATCCGACCTCTAAAAATGACTTTGCCCAACAATTGTAATGACTTTGCCAACCACTGTTAATTACTTATCCGACCTCAAAAAATGACTTTGCCCAACAATTTTAATGACTTTGCCAACCACTGTTAATCACTTTTCCGGCCTCTAAAAATGACTTTGCCCAACAATTGTAATGACTTTGCCAACCACTGTTAAACACTTATCCGACCTCTAAAAATGACTTTGCCCAACAATTGTGATGCATTTGCAAACCACTGTTAATCACTTATCCGACCTCTAAAAATGATTTTGCCAAACAATTGTAATGACTTGCCAACAACTGTTAATCACTTGTCCGACCTCTAAAAATGAATTGCCCAACAATTGTAATAATTTTGCCATCCAATGTTAATCTCTTATCCGACCTCTAAAAATGACTTTGCCCAACAATTGTAATGACTATGCCAACCACTGTTAATCACTTATCCGACCTCAAAAAATGACTTTGCCAAACAATTGTAATGACTTTGCCAACCACTGTTAATCACTTATCCGACCTCTAAAAATGACTTTGCCCAACAATTGTGATGACTTTGCAAACCACTGTTAATCACTTTTCCGACCTCTAAAAATGACTTTGCCCAACAATTGTAATGACTTTGCCATCCACTGTTAATGACTTATCCGGCCTCCAAAAATGACTTTGCCCAACAATTGTAATGACTTTGCCAACCACTGTAAGTCACTTATCCGACCTCTAAAAATGTCTTTGCCCAACAATTGTAATGACTTTGCCAACCACTGTTAATCACTTATCCGACCTCTAAAAATGAATTTGCCCAAAAATTGTAATAACTTTGCCAACCACTGATAATGACTTTGCCCACCACTGATAATCACTTATCCGTCCTCTAAAAATGACTTTGCCCAACCACTGGTAATGACTTTGCCCACCACTGGTAATCACTTATCCGACCTCTAAAAATGACTTTGCCCAACAATTGTAATGACTTTGCCAACCACTGTTAATTACTTATCCGACCTCAAAAAATGACTTTGCCCAACAATTTAAATGACTTTGCCAACCACTGTTAATCACCTTTCCGGCCTCTATAAATGACTTTGCCCAACAATTGTAATGAGTTTGCCAACCACATTTAATTATTTATCCGACCTTAAAAAATGACTTTGCACAACAATTGTAATGACAATGCCAACCACTGTTAATCACTTATCCGACCTCTAAAAATGACTTTGCCCAACAATTGTGATGACTTTGCAAACCACTGTTAATCACTTTTCCGACCTCTAAAAATGACTTTGCCCAACAATTGTAATGACTTTGCCATCCACTGTTAATGACTTATCCGGCCTCCAAAATGACTTTGCCCAACAATTGTAATGACTTTGCCAACCACTGTAACTCACTTATCCGACCTCTAAAAATGTCTTTGCCCAAAAATTGTAATGACTTTGCCAACCACTGTTAAACACTTATCCGACCTCTAAAAATGATTTTGCCAAACAATTGTAATGACTTGCCAACAACTGTTAATCACTTGTCCGACCTCTAAAAATGAATTTGCCCAACAATTGTAATAATTTTGTCAACCACTGTTAATCACTTTTCCGACCTCTAAAAATGACTTTGCGCAACAATTGTAATGACTTTGCCATCCAATGTTAATCGCTTATCCGACCTCTAAAAATGACTTTGCCCAACAATTTTAATGACTTTGCCAACCACATTTAATTATTTATCCGACCTTAAAAAATGACTTTGCACAACAATTGTAATGACAATGCCAACCACTGTTAATCACTTATCCGACCTCTAAAAATGACTTTGCCCAACAATTGTGATGACTTTGCAAACCACTGTTAATCACTTTTCCGACCTCTAAAAATGACTTTGCCCAACAATTGTAATGACTTTGCCATCCACTGTTAATGACTTATCCGGCCTCCAAAAATGACTTTGCCCAACAATTGTAATGACTTTGCCAACCACTGTAACTCACTTATCCGACCTCTAAAAATGTCTTTGCCCAAAAATTGTAATGACTTTGCCAACCACTGTTAATCACTTATCCGACCTCTAAAAATGAATTTTCCCAAAAATTGTAATAACTTTGCCAACCTTTGATAATGACTTTGCCCACCACTGATAATAACTTATCCGTCCTCTAAAAATGACTTTGCCCAACAATTGTAATGACTTTGCCAACCACTATTAATCACTTTTCCGGCCTCTAAAAATGACTTTGCACAACATTGTGATGACTTTGCCAACCACTGTTACTCACTTTTCCGACCTCTAAAAATGACTCTGCCCAACAATTGTAATGACTTTGCCAACCACTATTAATCACTTTTCCGGCCTCTAAAAATGACTTTGCCCAACAATTGTGATGACTTTGCAAACCACTGTTAATCACTTTTCCGACCTCTAAAAATGACTTTGCCCAACAATTGTAATGACTTTGCCATCCACTGTTAATGACTTATCCGGCCTCCAAAAATGACTTTGCCCAACAATTGTAATGACTTTGCCAACCACTGTAACTCACTTATCCGACCTCTAAAAATGTCTTTGCCCAAAAATTGTAATGACTTTGCCAACCACTGTTAATCACTTATCCGACCTCTAAAAATGAATTTTCCCAAAAATTGTAATAACTTTGCCAACCTTTGATAATGACTTTGCCCACCACTGATAATAACTTATCCGTCCTCTAAAAATGACTTTGCACAACAATTGTAATGACTTTTCCAACCACTGTTAATCACTTATCCGACCTCTAAAAATGACTTTGCCCAACAATTGTAATAACTTTGCCAACCACTGTTTATCACTTGTCCAACCTCTAAAAATGAATTCGCCCAACAATTGTGATAACTTTGCCAACCACTGGTAATGACTTTGCCCACCACTGATAATCACTTATCCGGCCTCTAAAATGACTTTGCCCAACAATTGTAATGACTTTGCCAACCACTGTAAATCACTTATCCGACCTCTAAAAATAACTTTGCACAACAATTGTAATGACTATGCCAACCACTGTTAATCACTTATCCGACCTCAAAAAATGACTTTGCCCAACAATTGTAATGACTTTGCCAACCACTGTTAATTACTTATCCGACCTCAAAAAATGACTTTGCCCAACAATTGTAATGACTTTGCCAACCACTGTTAATCACTTATCCGACTTCTAAAAATGACTTTGCCCAACAATTGTGATGACTTTGCCAACCACTGTTAATCACTTATCCGACCTCTAAAAATGACTTTGCCAAACAATTGTAATGACTTTGCCAACAACTGATAATCACTTGTCCGACCTCTAAAAATGAATTTGCCCAACAATTGTAATAACTTTGCCAACCACTTTTAATCACTTGTCCGACCTCTAAAAATCACTTTGCACAACAATTGTAATAACTTTGCCAACAACTGTTAATAGATTATCGGACCTCTAAAAATGACTTTGCCCAATAATTGTAATGACTTTGCCAACCACTGTAAATCTCTTTTCCGACATCTAAAAATGACTTTGCCAATCAATTGTAATGACTTTGCCAACCACTGTTAATCACCTGTCTGACCTCTAAAAATGTATCTACCCAACAATTGTAATAACTTTGCCAACCACCGTTAATCACTTATCCGACCTCTAAAAATGACTTTGCCCAACAATTGTAATGACTTTTCCAACCACTGTTAATCACTTATCCGACCTCTAAAAATGACTTTGCCCAACAATTGTGATGACTTTGCCAACCACTGTTAATCACTTTTCCGACCTCTAAAAATGACTTTGCCCAACAATTGTAATAACTTTGCCAACCACTGTTAATCACTTATCCGTCCTCTAAAAATGACTTTGCCCAACAATTGTAATGACTTTGCCAACCACTGTTAATTACTTATCAGACCTCTAAAAATGACTTTGCCAAACAATTGTAATGACTTTGCCAACAACTGTTAATAGATTATCGGACCTCTAAAAATGACTTTGCCCAACAATTGTAATGACTTTGCCAACCACTGTAAATCTCTTTTCCGACATCAAAAAATGACTTTGCCCAACAATTGTGATGACTTTGCCAACCACTGTTAATCACTTTTCCGACCTCTAAAAATGACTTTGCCCAACAATTGTAATAACTTTGCCAACCACCGTTAATCACTTATCCGGCCTCTAAAAATGACTTTGCCCAACAATTGTAATGACTTTGCCAACCACTGTTAGTCACTTATCCGACCTCTAAAAATGACTTTGCCCAACAATTGTAATGACTTTGCCAACCACTGTTAATCACTTATCCGTCCTCTAAAAATGACTTTGCCCAACAATTGGAATGACTTTGCCAACCACTGTTAATTACTTATCAGACCTCTAAAAATGACTTTGCCCAACAATTGTAATGACTTTTCCAACCACTGTTAATCACTTATCCGACCTCTAAAAATGACTTTGCCCAACAATTGTGATGACTTTTCCAACCACTGTTAATCACTTATCCGACCTCTAAAAATGACTTTGCCCAACAATTGTGATGACTTTGCCAACCACTGTTAATCACTTTTCCGACCTCTAAAAATGACTCTGCCCAACAATTGTAATGACTTTGCCAACCACTATTAATCACTTTTCCGGCCTCTAAAAATGACTTTGCACAACAATTGTAATGACTTTTCCAACCACTGTTAATCACTTATCCGACCTCTAAAAATGACTTTGCCAAACAATTGTAATGACTTTGCCAACAACTGTTAATAGATTATCGGACATCTAAAAATGACTTTGCCCAACAATTGTAATGACTTTGCCAACCACTGTAAATCTCTTTTCCGACATCAAAAAATGACTTTGCCAAACAATTGTAATGACTTTGCCAACCACTGTTAATCACTTGTCCGACCTCTAAAAATGACTTTGCCAAACAATTGTAATGACTTTGCCAACAACTGATAATCACTTGTCCGACCTCTAAAAATGAATTTGCCCAACAATTGTAATAACTTTGCCAACCACTGTTAATCACTTATCCGTCCTCTAAAAATGACTTTAACCAACAATTGGAATGACTTTGCCAACCACTGTTAATTACTTATCAGACCTCTAAAAATGACTTTGCCAAACAATTGTAATGACTTTGGCAACAACTGTTAATAGATAATCGGACCTCTAAAAATGACTTTGCCCAACAATTGTAATGACTTTGCCAACCACTGTAAATCTCTTTTCCGACATCAAAAAATGACTTTGCGAAACAATTGTAATGACTTTGCCAACCACTGTTAATCACTTGTCCGACCTTTAAAAATGTATTTGCCCAACAATTGTAATAACTTTGCCAACCACCGTTAATCACTTATCCGGCCGCTAAAAATGACTTTGCCCAACAATTGTAATGACTTTGCCAACCACTGTTAGTCACTTATCCGACCTCTAAAAATGACTTTGCCCAACAATTGTAATGACTTTGCCAACCACTGTTAATCACTTATCCGACCTCTAAAAATGACTTTGCCAAACAATTGTAATGACTTTTCCAACCACTGTTAATTACTTATCAGACCTCTAAAAATGACTTTGCCAAACAATTGTAATGACTTTGGCAACAACTGTTAATAGATAATCGGACCACTAAAAATGACTTTGCCCAACAATTGTAATGACTTTGCCAACCACTGTAAATCTCTTTTCCGACATAAAAAAATGACTTTGCGAAACAATTGTAATGACTTTGCCAACCACTGTTAATCACTTGTCCGACCTTTAAAAATGTATTTGCCCAACAATTGTAATAACTTTGCCAACCACCGTTAATCACTTATCCGACCTCTAAAAATGACTTTGCCCAACAATTGTAATGACTTTGCCAACCACTGTTAATCACTTATCCGACCTCTAAAAATGACTTTGCCAAACAATTGTAATGACTTTTCCAACCACTGTTAATCACTTATCCGACCTCTAAAAATCACTTTGCACAACAATTGTAATGACTTTTCCAACCACTGTTAATCACTTATCCGACCTCTAAAAATGACTTTGCCCAACAATTGTGATGACTTTGCCAACCACTGTTAATCACTTTTCCGACCTCTAAAAATGACTCTGCCCAACAATTGTAATGACTTTGCCAACCACTATTAATCACTTTTCCGGCCTCTAAAAATGACTTTGCACAACAATTGTAATGACTTTTCCAACCACTGTTAATCACTTATCCGACCTCTAAAAATGACTTTGCCAAACAATTGTAATGACTTTGCCAACAACTGTTAATAGATTATCGGACATCTAAAAATGACTTTGCCCAACAATTGTAATGACTTTGCCAACCACTGTAAATCTCTTTTCCGACATCAAAAAATGACTTTGCCAAACAATTGTAATGACTTTGCCAACCACTGTTAATCACTTGTCCGACCTCTAAAAATGACTTTGCCAAACAATTGTAATGACTTTGCCAACAACTGATAATCACTTGTCCGACCTCTAAAAATGAATTTGCCCAACAATTGTAATAACTTTGCCAACCACTGTTAATCACTTATCCGTCCTCTAAAAATGACTTTAACCAACAATTGGAATGACTTTGCCAACCACTGTTAATTACTTATCAGACCTCTAAAAATGACTTTGCCAAACAATTGTAATGACTTTGGCAACAACTGTTAATAGATAATCGGACGTCTAAAAATGACTTTGCCCAACAATTGTAATGACTTTGCCAACCACTGTAAATCTCTTTTCCGACATCAAAAAATGACTTTGCGAAACAATTGTAATGACTTTGCCAACCACTGTTAATCACTTGTCCGACCTTTAAAAATGTATTTGCCCAACAATTGTAATAACTTTGCCAACCACCGTTAATCACTTATCCGGCCGCTAAAAATGACTTTGCCCAACAATTGTAATGACTTTGCCAACCACTGTTAGTCACTTATCCGACCTCTAAAAATGACTTTGCCCAACAATTGTAATGACTTTGCCAACCACTGTTAATCACTTATCCGACCTCTAAAAATGACTTTGCCAAACAATTGTAATGACTTTTCCAACCACTGTTAATTACTTATCAGACCTCTAAAAATGACTTTGCCAAACAATTGTAATGACTTTGGCAACAACTGTTAATAGATAATCGGACCTCTAAAAATGACTTTGCCCAACAATTGTAATGACTTTGCCAACCACTGTAAATCTCTTTTCCGACATAAAAAAATGACTTTGCGAAACAATTGTAATGACTTTGCCAACCACTGTTAATCACTTGTCCGACCTTTAAAAATGTATTTGCCCAACAATTGTAATAACTTTGCCAACCACCGTTAATCACTTATCCGGCCGCTAAAAATGACTTTGCCCAATAATTGTAATGACTTTGCCAACCACTGTTAGTCACTTATCCGACCTCTAAAATGACTTTGCCCAACAATTGTAATGACTTTGCCAACCACTGTTAATCACTTATCCGACCTCTAAAAATGACTTTGCCAAACAATTGTAATGACTTTTCCAACCACTGTTAATCACTTATCCGACCTCTAAAAATCACTTTGCACAACAATTGTAATGACTTTGCCAACCACTGTTAATCACTAATCCGACCTCTAAAAATGACTTTGCCCAACAATTGTGATGACTTTGCCAACCACTGTTAATCACTTTTCCGACCTCTAAAAATGACTTTGCCCAACAATTGTAATGACTTTGCCAACCACTGTTAATCACTTATCCGACCTCTAAAAATGACTTTGCCCAACAATTGTGATGACTTTGCCAACCACTGTTAATCACTTGTCCGACCTTTAAAAATGTATTTGCCCAACAATTGTAATAACTTTGCCAACCACCGTTAATCACTTATCCGGCCTCTAAAATGACTTTGCCCAACAATTGTAATGACTTTGCCAACCACTGTTAGTCACTTATCCGACCTCTAAAAATGACTTTGCCCAACAATTGTAATGACTTTGCCAACCACTGTTAATCACTTGTCCGACCTTTAAAAATGTATTTGCCCAACAATTGTAATAACTTTGCCAACCACCGTTAATCACTTATCCGGCCTCTAAAAATGACTTTGCCCAACAATTGTAATGACTTTGCCAACCACTGTTAATCACTTATCCGTCCTCTAAAAATGACTTTGCCCAACAATTGTGATGACTTTGCCAACCACTGTTAATCACTTTTCCGACCTCTAAAATGACTTTGCCCAACAATTGTAATAACTTTGCCAACCACTGTTAATCACTTATCCGTCCTCTAAAAATGACTTTGCCCAACAATTGTAATTACTTTGCCAACCACTGTTAATTACTTATCAGACCTCTAAAAATGACTTTGCCAAACAATTGTAATGACTTTGCCAACAACTGTTAATAGATTATCGGACCTCTAAAAATGACTTTGCCCAACAATTGTAATGACTTTGCCAACCACTGTAAATCTCTTTTCCGACATCAAAAAATGACTTTGCCAAACAATTGTAATGACTTTGCCAACCACTGTTAATCACTTGTCCGACCTTTAAAAATGTATTTCCCCAACAATTGTAATAACTTTGCCAACCACCGTTAATCACTTATCCGGCCTCTAAAAATGACTTTGCCCAACAATTGTAATGACTTTGCCAACCACTGTTAGTCACTTATCCGACCTCTAAAAATGACTTTGCCCAACAATTGTAATGACTTTGCCAACCACTGTTAATCACTTATCCGTCCTCTAAAAATGACTTTGCCCAACAATTGGAATGACTTTGCCAACCACTGTTAATTACTTATCAGACCTCTAAAAATGACTTTGCCAAACAATTGTAATGACTTTGGCAACAACTGTTAATAGATAATCGGACCTCTAAAAATGACTTTGCCCAACAATTGTAATAACTTTGCCAACCACTGTAAATCTCTTTTCCGACATCAAAAAATGACTTTGCGAAACAATTGTAATGACTTTGCCAACCACTGTTAATCACTTGTCCGACCTTTAAAAATGTATTTGCCCAACAATTGTAATAAATTTGCCAACCACCGTTAATCACTTATCCGGCCGCTAAAAATGACTTTGCCCAACAATTGTAATGACTTTGCCAACCACTGTTAGTCACTTATCCGACCTCTAAAAATGACTTTGCCCAACAATTGTAATGACTTTGCCAACCACTGTTAATCACTTATCCGACCTCTAAAAATGACTTTGCCAAACAATTGTAATGACTTTTCCAACCACTGTTAATCACTTATCCGACCTCTAAAAATCACTTTGCACAACAATTGTAATGACTTTGCCAACCACTGTTAATCACTAATCCGACCTCTAAAAATGACTTTGCCCAACAATTGTGATGACTTTGCCAACCACTGTTAATCACTTTTCCGACCTCTAAAAATGACTTTGCCCAACAATTGTAATGACTTTGCCAACCACTGTTAATCACTTATCCGACCTCTAAAAATGACTTTGCCCAACAATTGTGATGACTTTGCCAACCACTGTTAATCACTTGTCCGACCTTTAAAAATGTATTTGCCCAACAATTGTAATAACTTTGCCAACCACCGTTAATCACTTATCCGACCTCTAAAAATGACTTTGCCCAACAATTGTGATGACTTTGCCAACCACTGTTAGTCACTTATCCGACATCTAAAAATGACTTTGCCCAACAATTGTAATGACTTTGCCAACCACTGTTAATCACTTATCCGACCTCTAAAAATGACTTTGCCAACAATTGTAATGACTTTGCCAACCACTGTTAATCACTTTTCCGACCTCTAAAAATGAATTTGCCCAACAATTGTAATAACTTTGCCAACCACTGTTAATCACTTATCCGTCCTCTAAAAATGACTTTGCCCAACAATTGTGATGACTTTGCCAACCACTGTTAATCACTTATCCTATCTCTAAAAATGACTTTGCCAAACAATTGGAATGACTTTGCCATCAACTGTTAATCACTTATCCGACCTCAAAAAATGACTTTTCACAACAATTTTAATGACTTTGCCAACCACTGGTAATGACTTATCCGACCTCTAAAAATGACTTTGCCCAACAATTGTAATGACTTTGCCAACCACTGTTAATCACTTATCAGACCTTAAAAAATGACTTTGCACAACAATTGTAATGACTATGCCAACCACTGTTAATTACTTATCCGACCTCAAAAATGACTTTGCCCAACAATTGTGATGACTTTGCCAACCACTGTTAATCACTTATACGACCTCAAAAAATGACTTTGCCCAACAATTTTAATGACTTTGCCAACCACTGTTAATCACTTTTCAGGCCTCTAAAAATGACTTTGCCCAACAATTGTAATGCATTTGCCAACCACTGTTAATCACTTATCCGACCTCTAAAAATGACTTTGCCAAACAATTGTAATGACTTGCCAACAACTGTTAATCACTTGTCCGACCCCTAAAAATGAATTTGTCCAACAATTGTAATAATTTTGCCAACCACTGTTAATCACTTATCCGGCCTCTAAAAATGATTTTGCCAAACAATTGTAATGACTTTGCCAACCACTGTTAATCACTTATCCGTCCTCTAAAAATGACTTTGCCCAACAATTGTAATGACTTTGCCAACCACTGTTAATTACTTATCAGACCTCTAAAAATGACTTTGCCAAACAATTGTAATGACTTTGGCAACAACTGTTAATAGATAATCGGACCTCTAAAAATGACTTTGCCCAACAATTGTAATGACTTTGCCAACCACTGTAAATCTCTTTTCCGACATCAAAAAATGACTTTGCGAAACAATTGTAATGACTTTGCCAACCACTGTTAATCACTTGTCCGACCTTTAAAAATGTATTTGCCCAACAATTGTAATAACTTTGCCAACCACCGTTAATCACTTATCCGGCCGCTAAAAATGACTTTGCCCAACAATTGTAATGACTTTGCCAACCACTGTTAATCACTTATCCGACCTCTAAAAATGACTTTGCCCAACAATTGTGATGACTTTGCCAACCACTGTTAATCACTTATACGACCTCAAAAAATGACTTTGCCCAACAATTTTAATGACTTTGCCAACCACTGTTTATCACTTTTCAGGCCTCTAAAATGACTTTGCCCAACAATTGTAATGCATTTGCCAACCACTGTTAATCACTTATCCGACCTCTAAAAATGACTTTGCCAAACAATTGTAATGACTTGCCAACAACTGTTAATCACTTGTCCGACCCCTAAAAATGAATTTGTCCAACAATTGTAATAATTTTGCCAACCACTGTTAATCACTTATCCGGCCTCTAAAAATGATTTTGCCAAACAATTGTAATGACTTTGCCAACCACTGTTAATCACTTATCCGTCCTCTAAAAATGACTTTGCCCAACAATTGTAATGACTTTGCCAACCACTGTTAATTACTTATCAGACCTCTAAAAATGACTTTGCCAAACAATTGTAATGACTTTGGCAACAACTGTTAATAGATAATCGGACCTCTAAAAATGACTTTGCCCAACAATTGTAATGACTTTGCCAACCACTGTAAATCTCTTTTCCGACATCAAAAAATGACTTTGCGAAACAATTGTAATGACTTTGCCAACCACTGTTAATCACTTGTCCGACCTTTAAAAATGTATTTGCCCAACAATTGTAATAACTTTGCCAACCACCGTTAATCACTTATCCGGCCGCTAAAAATGACTTTGCCCAACAATTGTAATGACTTTGCCAACCACTGTTAATCACTTATCCGACCTCTAAAAATGACTTTGCCAAACAATTGTAATGACTTTTCCAACCACTGTTAATCACTTATCCGACCTCTAAAAATGACTTTGCCCAACAATTGTGATGACTTTGCCAACCACTGTTAATCACTTTTCCGACCTCTAAAAATGACTTTGCCCAACAATTGTAATGACTTTGCCAACCACTGTTAATCACTTATCCGACCTCTAAAAATGACTTTGCCCAACAATTGTGATGACTTTGCCAACCACTGTTAGTCACTTATCCGACATCTAAAAATGACTTTGCCCAACAATTGTAATGACTTTGCCAACCACTGTTAATCACTTATCCGACCTCTAAAAATGACTTTGCCAACAATTGTAATGACTTTGCCAACCAATGTTAATCACTTTTCCGACCTCTAAAAATGAATTTGCCCAACAATTGTAATAACTTTGCCAACCACTGTTAATCACTTATCCGTCCTCTAAAAATGACTTTGCCCAACAATTGTGATGACTTTGCCAACCACTGTTAATCACTTATCCGACCTCTAAAAATGACTTTGCCAAACAATTGTAATGACTTTGCCAACCACTGTTAATCACTTATCCGACCTCTAAAAATGACTTTGCCCAACAATTGTGATGACTTTGCCAACCACTGTTAATCACTTGTCCGACCTCTAAAAATGAATTTGCCCAACAATTGTAATGACTTTGCGAACCACTGTTAATCACTTATCCGTCCTCCAAAAATGACTTTGCTCAGCAATTGTAATGACTTTGCCAACCACTGTTAATTACTTATCCGACCTCAAAAAATGACTTTTCACAACAATTTTAATGACTTTGCCAACCACTGGTAATGACTTATCCGACCTCTAAAAATGACTTTGCCCAACAATTGTAATGACTTTGCCAACCACTGTTAATCACTTATCAGACCTTAAAAAATGAATTTGCACAACAATTGTAATGACTATGCCAACCACTGTTAATTACTTATCCGACCTCAAAAAATGACTTTGCCCAACAATTGTGATGACTTTGCCAACCACTGTTAATCACTTATACGACCTCAAAAAATGACTTTGCCCAACAATTTTAATGACTTTGCCAACCACTGTTAATCACTTTTCCGGCCTCTAAAAATGACTTTGCCCAACAATTGTAATGACTTTGCCAACCACTGTAAATCTCTTTTCCGACATCAAAAAATGACTTTGCGAAACAATTGTAATGACTTTGCCAACCACTGTTAATCACTTGTCCGACCATTAAAAATGTATTTGCCCAACAATTGTAATAACTTTGCCAACCACCGTTAATCACTTATCCGGCCGCTAAAAATGACTTTGCCCAACAATTGTAATGACTTTGCCAACCACTGTTAGTCACTTATCCGACCTCTAAAAATGACTTTGCCCAACAATTGTAATGACTTTGCCAACCACTGTTAATCACTTATACGACCTCAAAAAATGACTTTGCCCAACAATTTTAATGACTTTGCCAACCACTGTTAATCACTTATCCGACCTCTAAAAATGACTTTGCCAAACAATTGTAATGACTTTGCCAACCACTGTTAATCACTTATCCGACCTCTAAAAATGACTTTGCCCAACAATTGTGATGACTTTGCCAACCACTGTTAATCACTTATCCGACCTCTAAAAATGACTTTGCCAACAATTGTAATGACTTTGCCAACCAATGTTAATCACTTTTCCGACCTCTAAAAATGAATTTGCCCAACAATTGTAATAACTTTGCCAACCACTGTTAATCACTTATCCGTCCTCTAAAAATGACTTTGCCCAACAATTGTGATGACTTTGCCATCAACTGTTAATCACTTGTCCGACCTCTAAAAATGAATTTGCCCAACAATTGTAATGACTTTGCGAACCACTGTTAATCACTTATCCGTCCTCCAAAAATGACTTTGCTCAGCAATTGTAATGACTTTGCCAACCACTGTTAATTACTTATCCGACCTCAAAAAATGACTTTTCACAACAATTTTAATGACTTTGCCAACCACTGGTAATGACTTATCCGACCTCTCAAAATGACTTTGCCCAACAATTGTAATGACTTTTCCAACCACTGTTAATCACTTATCAGACCTTAAAAAATGACTTTGCACAACAATTGTAATGACTATGCCAACCACTGTTAATTACTTATCCGACCTCAAAAAATGACTTTGCCCAACAATTGTGATGACTTTGCCAACCACTGTTAATCACTTATACGACCTCAAAAAATGACTTTGCCCAACAATTTTAATGACTTTGCCAAACACTGTTAATCACTTTTCCGGCCTCTAAAAATGACTTTGCCCAACAATTGTAATGACTTTGCCAACCACTGTTAATCACTTATCCGACCACTAAAAATGACTTTGCCCAACAATTGTGATGCATTTGCCAACCACTGTTAATCACTTATCCGACCTCTAAAAATGACTTTGCCAAACAATTGTAATGACTTGCCAACAACTGTTAATCACTTGTCCGACCCCTAAAAATGAATTTGTCCAACAATTGTGATGCATTTGCCAACCACTGTTAATCACTTATCCGACCTCTAAAAATGACTTTGCCAAACAATTGTAATGACTTTGCCAACCACTGTTAATTACTTATCCGACCTCAAAAAATGACTTTTCACAACAATTTTAATGACTTTGCCAACCACTGGTAATGACTTATCCGACCTCTAAAAATGACTTTGCCCAACAATTGTAATGACCTTGCCAACCACTGTTAATCACTTATCAGACCTTAAAAAATGACTTTGCCCAACAATTGTGATGACTTTGCCATCAACTGTTAATCACTTGTCCGACCTCTAAAAATGAATTTGCCCAACAATTGTAATGACTTTGCGAACCACTGTTAATCACTTATCCGTCCTCCAAAAATGACTTTGCTCAGCAATTGTAATGACTTTGCCAACCACTGTTAATTACTTATCCGACCTCAAAAAATGACTTTTCACAAGAATTTTAATGACTTTGCCAACCACTGGTAATGACTTATCCGACCTCTAAAAATGACTTTGCCCAACAATTGTAATGACTTTGCCAACCACTGTTAATCACTTATCAGACCTTAAAAAATGACTTTGCACAACAATTGAAATGACTATGCCAACCACTGTTAATTACTTATCCGACCTCAAAAAATGACTTTGCCCAACAATTGTGATGACTTTGCCAACCACTGTTAATCACTTATACGACCTCAAAAAATGACTTTGCCCAACAATTTTAATGACTTTGCCAACCACTGTTAATCACTTTTCCGGCCTCTAAAAATGACTTTGCCCAACAATTGTAATGACTTTGCCAACCACTGTTAATCACTTATCCGACCTCTAAAAATGACTTTGCCCAACAATTGTGATGCATTTGCCAACCACTGTTAATCACTTATCCGACCTCTAAAAATGACTTTGCCAAACAATTGTAATGACTTGCCAACAACTGTTAATCACTTGTCCGACCCCTAAAAATGAATTTGTCCAACAATTGTAATAATTTTGCCAACCACTGTTAATCACTTATCCGGCCTCTAAAAATGATTTTGCCAAACAATTGTAATGACTTGCCAACAACTGTTAATCACTTGTCCGACCTCTAAAAATTAATTTGCCCAACAATTGTAATAATTTTGCCAACCACTGTTTATCACTTATCCGACCTCTAAAAATGACTTTGCCAAACAATTGTAATGACTTGCCAACAACTGTTAATCACTTATCCGACCTCTAAAAATGACTTTGCCCAACAATTGTAATGACTTTGCCAACCACTGTTAATCACTTATCCGACCTCTAAAAATGACTTTGCCAACAATTGTAATGACTTTGCCAACCACTGTTAATCACTTGTCCGACCTCTAAAAATGAATTTGCCCAACAATTGTAATAACTTTGCCAACCACTGTTAATCACTTATCCGGCCTCTAAAAATGACTTTGGCCAAACAATTGTAATGACTTTTCCAACCACTGTTAATCACTTATCCGTCCTCTAAAAATGACTTTGCCCAACAATTTGGGTGACTTTGCCAACCACTGTTAATCACTTATCCTATCTCTAAAAATGACTTTGCCAAACAATTGTAATGACTTTGCCAACAACTGTTAATCACTTGTCACACCTCTAAAAATGAATTTGCCCAACAATTGTAATGACTTTGCGAACCACTGTTAATCACTTATCCGTCCTCCAAAAATGACTTTGCTCAGCAATTGTAATGACTTTGCCAACCACTGTTAATTACTTATCCGACCTCAAAAAATGACTTTTCACAACAATTTTAATGACTTTGCCAACCACTGGTAATGACTTATCCGACCTCTAAAAATGACTTTGCCCAACAATTGTAATGACTTTGCCAACCACTGTTAATCGCTTATCAGACCTTAAAAAATGACTTTGCACAACAATTGTAATGACTATGCCAACCACTGTTAATTACTTATCCGACCTCGAAAAATGACTTTGCCCAACAATTGTGATGACTTTGCCAACCACTGTTAATCACTTATCCGACCTCAAAAAATGACTTTGCCCAACAATTTTAATGACTTTGCCAACCACTGTCAATCACTTATCCGACCTCTAAAAATGACTTTGCCAACCACTGTTAATCGCTTATCAGACCTTAAAAAATGATTGCACAACAATTGTAATGACTATGCCAACCACTGTTAATCACTTTTCCGGCCTCTAAAAATGACTTTGCCCAACAATTGTAATGACTTTGCCAACCACTGTTAATCACTTATCCGACCTCTAAAATGACTTTGCCCAACAATTGTGATGCATTTGCCAACCACTGTTAATCACTTATCCGACCTCTAAAAATGACTTTGCCAAACAATTGTAATGACTTGCTAACAACTGTTAATCACTTGTCCGACCCCTAAAAATGAATTTGCCCAACAATTGTAATAATTTTGCCAACCACTGTTAATCACTTATCCGGCCTCTAAAAATGATTTTGCCAAACAATTGTAATGACTTGCCAACAACTGTTAATCACTTGTCCGACCTCTAAAAATGAATTTGCCCAACAATTGTAATAATTTTGCCAACCACTGTTTATCACTTATCCGGCATCTAAAAATGACTTTGCGCAACAATTGTAATGACTTTGCCATCCAATGTTAATCACTTATCCGACCTCTAAAAATGACTTTGCCCAACAATTGTAATGACTTTGCCAACCACTGTTAATCACTTATCAGACCTCTAAAAATGACTTTGCACAACAATTGTAATGACTATGCCAACCACTGTTAATAGATTATCGGACCTCTAAAAATGACTTTACCCAACAATTGAAATGACTTTGCCAACCACTGTAAATCTCTTTTCAGACATCTAAAAATGACTTTGCCCAACAATTGTAATGACTTTGCCAAATACTGTCAATCACTAATCCGACCTCTAAAAATGACTTTGCACAACAATTTTAAGGACTATGCAAACCACTGTTAATCACTTATCCGACCTCTAAAAATGACTTTGCCAACCACTGTTAATCTCTTTTCCGAGCTCTAAACATGACTCTGCCAACCACTGTTAATCACTTTTCCGACATCTAAAAATGACTTCGACCAACAATTGTGATGACTTTGCCAACCACTGTTAATCACTTATCCGACCTCTAAAAATGACTTTGCCAAACAATTGTAATGACTTTTCCAACCACTGTTAATCACTTATCCTACCTGTAAAAATCACTTTGCATAACAATTGTAATGACTTTGCCAACCACTGTAAATCTCTTTTCCGACATCAAAAAATGACTTTGCCAAACAATTGTAATGACTTTGCAAACCACTGTTAATCACTTGTCCGACCTTTAAAAACGTATTTTCCCAACAATTGTAATAACTTTGCCAACCACCGTTAATCACTTATCCGACCTCGAAAAATGACTTTGCCCAACAATTGTAATGACTTTGCCAACCACTGTTAATCACTTATCCGACCTCTAAAAATGACTTTGCCCAACAATTGTGATGCATTTGTCAACCACTGTTAATCACTTATCCGACCTCTAAAAATGACTTTGCCAAACAATTGTAATGACTTGCTAACAACTGTTAATCACTTGTCCGACCCCTAAAAATGAATTTGCCCAACAATTGTAATAATTTTGCCAACCACTGTTAATCACTTATCCGGCCTCTAAAAATGATTTTGCCAAACAATTGTAATGACTTGCCAACAACTGTTAATCACTTGTCCGACCTCTAAAAATGAATTTGCCCAACAATTGTAATAATTTTGCCAACCACTGTTTATCACTTATCCGGCATCTAAAAATGACTTTGCGCAACAATTGTAATGACTTTGCCATCCAATGTTAATCACTTATCCGACCTCTAAAAATGACTTTGCCCAACAATTGTAATGACTTTGCCAACCACTGTTAGTCACTTATCCGACCTCTAAAAATGACTTTGCCCAACAATTGTAATGACTTTGCCAACCACTGTTAATCACTTATCCGACCTCTAAAAATGACTTTGCCAAACAATTGTAATGACTTTTCCAACCACTGTTAATCACTTATCCGACCTGTAAAAATCACTTTGCAAAACAATTGTAATGACTTTGCCAACCACTGTAAATCTCTTTTCCGACATCAAAAAATGACTTTGCCAAACAATTGTAATGACTTTGCCAACCACTGTTAATCACTTGTCCGACCTTTAAAAATGTATTTGCCCAACAATTGTAATAACTTTGCCAACCACCGTTAATCACTTATCCGGCCTCTAAAAATGACTTTGCCCAACAATTGTAATGACTTTGCCAACCACTGTTAGTCACTTATCCGACCTCTAAAAATGACTTTGCCCAACAATTGTAATGACTTTGCCAACCACTGTTAATCACTTATCCGACCTCTAAAAATTACTTTGCCAAACAATTGTAATGACTTTTCCAACCACTGTTAATCACTTATCCGACCTCTAAAAATCACTTTGCACAACAATTGTAATGACTTAGCCAACCACTGTTAATCACTTATCCGACCTCTAAAAATGACTTTGCCCAACAATTGTGATGACTTTGCCAACCACTGTTAATCACTTTTCCGACCTCTAAAAATGACTTTGCCCTACAATTGTACTGACTTTGCCAACCACTGTTAATCACTTATCCGACCTCTAAAAATGACTTTGCCCAACAATTGTAATGACATTGCCAACCACTGTTAATCACTTATCCGACCTCTAAAAATGACTTTGCCCAACAATTGTAATGACTTTGCCAACCACTGTTAATCACTTATCCGACCTCTAAAAATGACTTTGCCCAACAATTGTAATGACTTTGCCAACCACCGTTAATCACTTGTCCGACCTCTAAAAATGAATTTGCCCAACAATTGAAATAACTTTGCCAACCACTGTTAATCACTTATCCGGCCTCTAAAAATGACTTTGCCCAGCAATTGTAATGACTTTTCCAACCACTGTTAATCACTTATCCGTCCTCTAAAAATGACTTTGCCCAACAATTGTGATGACTTTGCCAACCACTATTAATCACTTATCCTATCTCTAAAAATGACTTTGCCAAACAATTGTAATGACTTTGCCAACAACTGTTAATCACTTGTCCGACCTCTAAAAATGAATTTGCCCAACAATTGTAATGACTTTGCGAACCACTGTTAATTACTTATCCGACCTCAAAAAATGACTTTTCACAACAATTTTAATGACTTTGCCAACCACTGGTAATGACTTATCCGACCTCTAAAAATGACTTTGCCCAACAATTGTAATGACTTTGCCAACCACTGTTAATCACTTATCCGACCTTAAAAATGACTTTGCACAACAATTGTAATGACTATGCCAACCACTGTTAATTACTTATCCGACCTCAAAAATGACTTTGCCCAACAATTGTGATGACTTTGCCAACCTCTGTTAATCACTTATCCGACCTCAAAAAATGACTTTGCCCAACAATTTTAATGACTTTGCCAACCACCGTTAATCACTTTTCCGGCCTCTAAAAATGACTTTGCCCAACAATTGTAATGACTTTGCCAACCACTGTTAATCACTTATCCGACCTTTAAAAATGATTTTGCCAAACAATTGTAATGACTTGCCAACAACTGTTTATCACTTGTCCGACCTCTAAAAATGACTTTGCCCAACAATTGTAATGACTTTGCCAACCACTGTTAATCACTTTTCCGGCCTCTAAAAATGACTTTGCCCAACAATTGTAATGACTTTGCCAACCACTGGTAATGACTTATCCGACCTCTAAAAATGACTTTGCCCAACAATTGTAATGACTTTGCCAACCACTGTTAATCACTTATCCGACCTTAAAAAATGACTTTGCACAACAATTGTAATGACTATGCCAACCACTGTTAATTACTTATCCGACCTCAAAAAATGACTTTGCCCAACAATTGTGATGACTTTGCCAACCTCTGTTAATCACTTATCCGACCTCAAAAAATGACTTTGCCCAACAATTTTAATGACTATGCCAACCACTGTTAATCACTTTTCCGGCCTCTAAAAATGACTTTGCCCAACAATTGTAATGACTTTGCCAACCACTGTTAATCACTTATCCGACCTCTAAAAATGACTTTGCCCAACAATTGTGATGCATTTGCCAACCACTGTTAATCACTTATCCGACCTCTAAAAATGACTTTGCCCAACAATTTTAATGACTTTGCCAACCACTGTTAATCACTTTTCCGGCCTCTAAAAATGACTTTGCCCAACAATTGTAATGACTTTGCCAACCACTGTTAATCACTTATCCGACCTCTAAAAATGACTTTGCCCAACAATTGTGATGCATTTGCCAACAACTGTTAATCACTTGTCCGACCTCTAAAAATGAATTTGCCCAACAATTGTAATAATTTTGCCAACCACTGTTTATCACTTATCCGGCATCTAAAAATGACTTTGCGCAACAATTGTAATGTCTTTGCCATCCAATGTTAATCACTTATCCGACCTCTAAAAATGACTTTGCGCAACAATTGTATAGATTTTGCCATCCAATGTTAATCACTTATCCGACCTCTAAAAATGACTTTGCCCAACAATTGTAATGACTTTGCCAACCACTGGTAATGACTTTGCCCACCACTGGTAATCACTTATCCGACCTCTAAAAATGACTTTGCCCAACAATTGTAATGATTTTGCCAACCACTGTTAATTACTTATCCGACCTCAAAAAATGACTTTGCCTAACAATTTTAATGACTTTGCCAACCACTGTTTATCACTTATCCGACCTCTAAAAAAAACTTTGCCCAACAATTGTGATGCATTTGCCAACCACTGTTAATCACTTATCCGACCTTTAAAAATGATTTTGCCAAACAATTGTAATGACTTGCCAACAACTGTTTATCACTTGTCCGACCTCTAAAAATGACTTTGCCCAACAATTGTAATGACTTTGCCAACCACTGTTAATCACTTATCCGACCTCTAAAAATGACTTTGCCAAACAATTGTAATGACTTGCCAACAACTGTTAATCACTTATCCGACCTCTAAAAATGACTTTGCCCAACAATTGTAATGACTTTGCCAACCACATTTAAATATTTATCCGACCTCAAAAAATGACTTTGCCAAACAATTGTAATGACTTTGCCAACCACTGTTAATCACTTGTCCGACCTTTAAAAATGTATTTTCCCAACAATTGTAATAACTTTGCCAACCACCGTTAATCACTTATCCGACCTCGAAAAATGACTTTGCCCAACAATTGTAATGACTTTGCCAACCACTGTTAATCACTTATCCGGCCTCTAAAAATGACTTTGCCCAACAATTGTGATGCATTTGCAAACCACTGTTAATCACTAATCCGACCTTTAAAAATGACTTTGCCAAACAATTGTAATGACTTGCCAACAACTGTTAATCACTTGTCCGACCCCTAAAAATGAATTTGCCCAACAATTGTAATAATTTTGCCAACCACTGTTAATCACTTTTCCGGCCTCTAAAAATGATTTTGCCAAACAATTGTAATGACTTGCCAACAACTGTTTATCACTTGCTCGACCTCTAAAAATGAATTTGCCCAACAATTGTAATAATTTTGCCAACCACTGTTAATCTCTTATCCGGCCTCTAAAAATGACTTTGTGCAACAATTGTAATGACTTTGCCATCCAATGTTAATCACTTATCCGACCTCTAAAAATGACTTTGCCCAACAATTGTAATGACTTTGCCAACCACATTTAAATATTTATCCGACCTTAAAAAATGACTTTGCACAACAATTGTAATGACTATGCCAACCACTGTAAATCACTTATCCGACCCCAAAAAATTACTTTGCCAAACAATTGGAATGACTTTGCCAACCACTGTTAATCACTTATCCGACCTCTAAAAATGACTTTGCCCAACAATTGTGATGACTTTGCAAACCACTGTTAATCACTTTTCCGACCTCTAAAAATGACTTTGCCCAACAATTGTAATGACTTTGCCATCCACTGTTAATGACTTATCCGGCCTCCGAAAATGACTTTGCCCAACAATTGTAATGACTTTGCCAACCACTGTAAGTCACTTATCCGACCTCTAAAAATGTCTTTGCCCAACAATTGTAATGACTTTGCCAACCACTGTTAATCACTTATCCGACCTCTAAAAATGAATTTGCCCAAAAATTGTAATAACTTTGCAAACCACTGACAATGACTTTGCCCACCACTGATAATCACTTATCCGTCCTCTAAAAATGACTTTGCCCAACAATTGTAATGACTTTGCCAACCACTGTTAATTACTTATCCGACCTCAAAAAATGACTTTGCCCAACAATTGTGATGACTTTGCCAACCACTGTTACTCACTTTTCCGACCTCTAAAAATGACTCTGCCCAAAAATTGTAATGACTTTGCCAACCACTATTAATCACTTTTCCGGCCTCTAAAAATGACTTTGCCAAACAATTGTAATGACTTTGCCAACCACTGTTAATCACTTATCCGACCTCTAATAATGACTTTGCCCAACAATTGTAATGACTTTGCCAACCACTGTTAATAACTTATCCGACCACAAAAAATGACTTTGCACAACAATTGTAATGACTATGCCAACCACTGTTAATCACTTTTCCGACCTCTAAAAATGTCTTTGCCCAACAATTGTAATGACTTTGCCAACCAATGTTAATCACTTATCCGACCTCTAAAAATGACTTTGCCCAACAATTGAAATGACTATGCCAACCACTGTTAATCACTTTTCCGACCTCTAAAAATGACTTTGCCCAACAATTGTAATGACTTTGCCAACCACTGTAAGACACTTATCCCACCTCTAAAAATGTCTTTGCCCAACAATTGTAATGACTTTGCCAACCAATGTTACTCACTTTTCCGACCTCTAAAAATGACTCTGCCCAACAATTGTAATGACTATGCCAACCACTATTAATCACTTTTCCGGCCTCTAAAAATGACTTTGCCCAACAATTGTAATGACTTTGCCAACCACTGTTAATCACTAATCCGGCCTCTAAAAATGACTTTGCCCAACAATTGTAATGACTTTGCCAACCACTGTTAATCACTTTTCCGACCTCTAAAAATGACTTTGCCCAACAATTGTAATGACTTTGCCAGCCACTGTAAGTCATTTATCCCACCTCTAAAAATGTCTTTGCCCAACAATTGTAATGACTTTGCCAACCACTGTTAATCACTTATCCGGCCTTTAAAAATGACTTTGCGCAACAATTGTAATGACTTTGCCATCCAATGTTAATCACTTATCCGACCTCTAAAAATGACTTTGCCCAACAATTGTAATGACTTTGCCAACCACTGTAAGACACTTATCCCACCTCTAAAAATGTCTTTGCCAAACAATTGTAATGACTTTGCCAACCACTGTTAATCACTTATCCGACCTCTAATAATGACTTTGCCCAACAATTGTAATGACTTTGCCAACCACTGTTAATAACTTATCCGACCACAAAAAATGACTTTGCACAACAATTGTAATGACTATGCCAACCACTGTTAATCACTTTTCCGACCTCTAAAAATGTCTTTGCCCAACAATTGTAATGACTTTGCCAACCAATGTTAATCACTTATCCGACCTCTAAAAATGACTTTGCCCAACAATTGAAATGACTATGCCAACCACTGTTAATCACTTTTCCGACCTCTAAAAATGACTTTGCCCAACAATTGTAATGACTTTGCCAACCACTGTAAGACACTTATCCCACCTCTAAAAATGTCTTTGCCCAACAATTGTAATGACTTTGCCAACCAATGTTACTCACTTTTCCGACCTCTAAAAATGACTCTGCCCAACAATTGTAATGACTATGCCAACCACTATTAATCACTTTTCCGGCCTCTAAAAATGACTTTGCCCAACAATTGTAATGACTTTGCCAACCACTGTTAATCACTTATCCGACCTCTAAAAATGACTTTGCGCAACAATTGTAATGACTTTGCCAACCACTGTTAATCACTTATCCGGCCTCTAAAAATGACTTTGCCCAACAATTGTAATGACTTTGCCAACCACTGTTAATCACTTTTCCGACCTCTAAAAATGACTTTGCCCAACAATTGTAATGACTTTGCCAGCCACTGTAAGTCATTTATCCCACCTCTAAAAATGTCTTTGCCCAACAATTGTAATGACTTTGCCAACCACTGTTAATCACTTATCCGGCCTCTAAAAATGACTTTGCGCAACAATTGTAATGACTTTGCCATCCAATGTTAATCACTTATCCGACCTCTAAAAATGACTTTGCCCAACAATTGTAATGACTTTGCCAACCACTGTAAGACACTTATCCCACCTCTAAAAATGTCTTTGCCCAACAATTGTAATGACTTTGCCAACCAATGATACTCACTTTTCCGACCTCTAAAAATGACTCTGCCCAACAATTGTAATGACTTTGCCAACCACTGTAAGACACTTATCCCACCTCTAAAAATGACTTTGCCCAACAATTGTAATGACTTTGCCAACCACTGTAAGACACTTATCCCACCTCTAAAAATGTTTTTGCCCAACAATTGTAATGACTTTGCCAACCAATGTTACTCACTTTTCCGACCTCTAAAAATGACTCTGCCCAACAATTGTAATGACTTTGCCAACCACTATTAATCACTTTTCCGGCCTCTAAAAATGACTTTGCCCAACAATTGTAATGACTTTGCCAACCACTGTTAATCACTTTTCCGACCTCTAAAAATGACTTTGCCCAACAATTGTAATGACTTTGCCAGCCACTGTAAGTCACTTATCCCACCTCTAAAAATGTCTTTGCCCAACAATTGTAATGACTTTGCCAACCACTGTTAATCACTTATCCGACCACAAAAAATGACTTTGCACAACAATTGTAATGACTTTGCCATCCAATGTTAATCACTTATCCGACCTCTAAAAATGACTTTGCCCAACAATTGTAATGACTTTGCCAACCACTGTTAATCACTTTTCCGACCTCTAAAAATGACTTTGCCCAACAATTGTAATGACTTTGCCAACCACTATAAGTCACTTATCCCACCTCTAAAAATGTCTTTGCCCAACAATTGTAATGACTTTGCCAACCACTGTTAATCACTTTTCCGACCTCTAAAAATGACTCTGCCCAACAATTGTAATGACTTTGCCAACCACTATTAATCACTTTTCCGGCCTCTAAAAATGACATTGCCCAACAATTGTAATGACTTTGCCAACCACTGTTAATCACTTATCCGACCTCTAATAATGACTTTGCACAACAATTGTAATGACTATGCCAACCACTGTTAATCACTTTTCCGACCTCTAAAAATGACTTTGCCCAACAATTGTAATGACTTTGCCAACCACTGATAATCACTTATCCGGCCTCTAAAAATGACTTTTCCCAACAATTGTAATGACTTTGCCAACCACTGTTAATTACTTATCCGACCTCAAAAAATGACTTTGCCCAACAATTTTAATGACTTTGCCTACCACTGTTAATCACTTTTCCGACCTCTAAAAATGACTTTGCCCAACAATTGTAATGACTTTGCCAACCTCTGTTTATCACTTGTCCGACCTCTAAAAATGAATTCGCCCAGCAATTGTGATAACTTTGCCAACCACAGGTAATGACTTTGCCCACCACTGATAATCACTTATCCGGCCTCTAAAAATGACTTTTCCCAACAATTGTAATGACTTTGCCAACCACTGTTAATTACTTATCCGGCCTCTAAAATTGACTCTGCCCAACAATTGTAATGACTTTGCCAACCACTGTTAATCACTTTTCCGACCTCTAAAAATGACTTTGCCCAACAATTGTAATGACTTTGCCAGCCACTGTAAGTCACTTATCCCACCTCTAAAAATGTCTTTGCCCAACAATTGTAATGACTTTGCCAACCACTGTTAATCACTTATCCGGCCTCTAAAAATGACTTTGCGCAACAATTGTAATGACTTTGCCATCCAATGTTAATCACTTATCCGACCTCTAAAAATGACTTTGCCCAACAATTGTAATGACTTTGCCAACCACTGTAAGACACTTATCCCACCTCTAAAAATGTCTTTGCCCAACAATTGTAATGACTTTGCCAACCAATGTTACTCACTTTTCCGACCTCTAAAAATGACTCTGCCCAACAATTGTAATGACTTTGCCAACCACTATTAATCACTTTTCCGACCTCTAAAAATGACTTAGCCCAACAATTGTAATGACTTTGCCAACCACTGTAAGACACTTCACCCCCCCTCTAAAAATGTCTTTGCCCAACAATTGTAATGACTTTGCCAACCAATGTTACTCACTTTTCCGACCTCTAAAAATGACTCTGCCCAACAATTGTAATGACTTTGCCAACCACTATTAATCACTTTTCCGGCCTCTAAAAATGACTTTGCCCAACAATTGTAATGACTTTGCCAACCACTGTTAATCACTTATCCGACCTCTAAAAATGACTTTGCGCAACAATTGTAATGACTTTGCCAACCACTGTTAATCACTTTTCCGGCCTCTAAAAATGACTTTGCCCAACAATTGTAATGACTTTGCCAACCACTGTTAATCACTTTTCCGACCTCTAAAAATGACTTTGCCCAACAATTGTAATGACTTTGCCAGCCACTGTAAGTCACTTATCCCACCTCTAAAAATGTCTTTGCGCAACAATTGTAATGACTTTGCCATCCAATGTTAATCACTTATCCGACCTCTAAAAATGACTTTGCCCAACAATTGTAATGACTTTGCCAACCACTGTTAATAACTTATCCGACCACAAAAAATGACTTTGCACAACAATTGTAATGACTATGCCAACCACTGTTAATCACTTTTCCGACCTCTAAAAATGACTTTGCCCAACAATTGTAATGACTTTGCCAACCACTGTAAGTCACTTATCCCACCTCTAAAAATGTCTTTGCCCAACAATTGTAATGACTTTGCCAACCACTGTTACTCACTTTTCCGACCTCTAAAAATGACTCTGCCCAACAATTGTAATGACTTTGCCAACCACTATTAATCACTTTTCCGGCCTCTAAAAATGACATTGCCCAACAATTGTAATGACTTTGCCAACCACTGTTAATCACTTATCCGACCTCTAATAATGACTTTGCACAACAATTGTAATGACTATGCCAACCACTGTTAATTACTTATCCGACCTCAAAAAATGACTTTGCCCAACAATTTTAATGACTTTGCCTACCACTGTTAATCACTTTTCCGGCCTCTAAAATTGACTCTGCCCAGCAATTGTAATGACTTTGCCAACCACTATTAATCACTTTTCCGGCCTCTAAAAATGACTTCGACCAACAATTGTGATGACTTTGCCAACCACTGTTAATCACTTATCCGACCTCTAAAAATGAATTCGCCCAGCAATTGTGATAACTTTGCCAACCACTGGTAATGACTTTGCCCACCACTGATAATCACTTATCCGGCCTCTAAAAATGACTTTTCCCAACAATTGTAATGACTTTGCCAACCACTGTTAATTACTTATCCGACCTCAAAAAATGACTTTGCCCAACAATTTTAATGACTTTGCCTACCACTGTTAATCACTTTTCCGGCCTCTAAAATTGACTCTGCCCAGCAATTGTAATGACTTTGCCAACCACTATTAATCACTTTTCCGGCCTCTAAAAATGACTTTGACCAACAATTTTGATGACTTTGCCAACCACTGTTAATCACTTAACCGACCTCTAAAAATGACTTTGCGCAACAATTGTAATGACTTTGCCAACCACTGTTAATCACTTTTCCGGCCTCTAAAAATGACTTTGCCCAACAATTGTAATGACTTTGCCAACCACTGTTAATCACTTTTCCGACCTCTAAAAATGACTTTGCCCAACAATTGTAATGACTTTGCCAGCCACTGTAAGTCACTTATCCCACCTCTAAAAATGTCTTTGCCCAACAATTGTAATGACTTTGCCAACCACAGTTAATCACTTATCCGGCCTCTAAAAATGACTTTGCGCAACAATTGTAATGACTTTGCCATCCAATGTTAATCACTTATCCGACCTCTAAAAATGACTTTGCCCAACAATTGTAATGACTTTGCCAACCACTGTTAATAACTTATCCGACCACAAAAAATGACTTTGCACAACAATTGTAATGACTATGCCAACCACTGTTAATCACTTTTCCGACCTCTAAAAATGACTTTGCCCAACAATTGTAATGACTTTGCCAACCACTGTAAGTCACTTATCCCACCTCTAAAAATGTCTTTGCCCAACAATTGTAATGACTTTGCCAACCACTGTTACTCACTTTTCCGACCTCTAAAAATGACTCTGCCCAACAATTGTAATGACTTTGCCAACCACTGTTAATCACTTATCCGACCTCTAATAATGACTTTGCACAACAATTGTAATGACTATGCCAACCACTGTTAATCACTTTTCCGACCTCTAAAAATGACTTTGCCCAACAATTGTAATGACTTTGCCAACCACTGTTTATCACTTGTCCGACCTTATAAAATGAATTCGCCCAGCAATTGTGATAACTTTGCCAACCACTGGTAATGACTTTGCCCACCACTGATAATCACTTATCCGGCCTCTAAAAATGACTTTTCCCAACAATTGTAATGACTTTGCCAACCACTGTTAATTACTTATCCGACCTCAAAAAATGACTTTGCCCAACTATTTTAATGACTTTGCCTACCACTGTTAATCACTTTTCCGGCCTCTAAAATTGACTCTGCCCAACAATTGTAATGACTTTGCCAACCACTGTTAATCACTTTTCCGACCTCTAAAAATGACTTTGCCCAACAATTGTAATGACTTTGCCAGCCACTGTAAGTCACTTATCCCACCTCTAAAAATGTCTTTGCCCAACAATTGTAATGACTTTGCCAACCACTGTTAATCACTTATCCGGCCTCTAAAAATGACTTTGCGCAACAATTGTAATGACTTTGCCATCCAATGTTAATCACTTATCCGACCTCTAAAAATGACTTTGCCCAACAATTGTAATGACTTTGCCAACCACTGTAAGACACTTATCCCACCTCTAAAAATGTCTTTGCCCAACAATTGTAATGACTTTGCCAACCAATGTTACTCACTTTTCCGACCTCTAAAAATGACTCTGCCCAACAATTGTAATGACTTTGCCAACCACTATTAATCACTTTTCCGACCTCTAAAAATGACTTTGCCCAACAATTGTAATGACTTTGCCAAACACTGTAAGACACTTATCTCACCTCTAAAAATGTCTTTGCCCAACAATTGTAATGACTTTGCCAACCAATGTTACTCACTTTTCCGACCTCTAAAAATGACTCTGCCCAACAATTGTAATGACTTTGCCAACCACTGTTAATCACTTATCCGACCTCTAAAAATGACTTTGCGCAACAATTGTAATGACTTTGCCAACCACTGTTAATCACTTTTCCGGCCTATAAAAATGACTTTGCCCAACAATTGTAATGACTTTGCCAACCACTGTTAATCACTTATCCGACCTCTAAAAATGACTTTGCGCAACAATTGTAATGACTTTGCCAACCACTGTTAATCACTTTTCCGGCCTATAAAAATGACTTTGCCCAACAATTGTAATGACTTTGCCAACCACTGTTAATCACTTTTCCGACCTCTAAAAATGACTTTGCCCAACAATTGTAATGACTTTGCCAGCCACTGTAAGTCACTTATCCCACCTCTAAAAATGTCTTTGCCCAACAATTGTAATGACTTTGCCAACCACTGTAAATCACTTTTCCGACATCTAAAAATGACTTTGCCCAACAATTGTAATGACTTTGCCAACCACTGTCAATCACTAATCCGACCTCTAAAAATGACTTTGCCCAACAATTGTAATGACTTTGCCAACCACTGTTAATCACTTTTCCGGCCTATAAAAATGACTTTGCCCAACAATTGTAATGACTTTGCCAACCACTGTTAATCACTTTTCCGACCTCTAAAAATGACTTTGCCCAACAATTGTAATGACTTTGCCAGCCACTGTAAGTCACTTATCCCACCTCTAAAAATGTCTTTGCCCAACAATTGTAATGACTTTGCCAACCACTGTAAATCACTTTTCCGACATCTAAAAATGACTTTGCCCAACAATTGTAATGACTTTGCCAACCACTGTCAATCACTAATCCGACCTCTAAAAATGACTTTGACCGACAATTGTGATGACTTTGCCAACCACTGTTAATCACTTTTCCGACCTCTAAAAATGACTATGCCCGACAATTGTAATGACTTTGCCAACCACTATTAATCATTTATCCGACCTCTAAAAATGACTTTGCACAACAATTGTAAGGATTATGCAAACCACTGTTAATCACTTATCCGACCTCTAAAAATGACTTTGCCAACCACTGTTAATCTCTTTTCCGATCTCTAAACATGACTCTGCCAACCACTGTTAATCACTAATCCGACCTCTAAAAATGACTTTGCCCAACAATTGTAATGACTTTGCCGACCACAGTTAATCACTTATCCGACTTATAAAAATGACTTTGCTCAACAATTGTAATGACTTTGCCAACCACTGTTAATTACTTATCCGACCACAAAAAATGACTTTGCACAACAATTGTAATGACTTTGCCAACCACTGTAAATCTCTTTTCAGACATCTAAAAATGACTTTGCCCAACAATTGTAATGACTTTGCCAACCACTGTTAATCACTCATCCGACCTCTAAAAATGACTTTGCTCAACAATTGTAATGACTTTGCCAACCACTGTAAATCACTTTTCCGACATCTAAAAATGACTTTGCCCAACAATTGTAATGACTTTGCCAACCACTGTCAATCACTAATCCGACCTCTAAAAATGACTTTGCACAACAATTTTAAGGACTATGCAAACCACTGTTAATCACTTTTCCGACCTCTAAAAATGACTTTGCCAACCACTGTTAATCTCTTTTTCGACCTCTAAACATGACTCTGCCAACCACTGTTAATCACTTTTCCGACATCTAAAAATGACTTCGCCCAACAATTGTGATGACTTTGCCAACCACTGTTAATTACTTTTCCGACCTCTAAAAATGACTTCGCCCAACAATTGTAATGACTTTGCCAACCACTGTTAATCAATTATCAGACCTCTAAAAATGACTTTGCTCAACAATTGTAATGACTTTGCCAACCACTGTAAATCACTTTTCCGACATCTAAAAATGACTTTGCCCAACAATTGTAATGACTTTGCCAACCACTGTCAAACACTAATCCGACCTCTAAAAATGACTTTGCACAACAATTGTAATGACTATGCCAACCACTGTTAATAGATTATCGGACCTCTAAAAATGACTTTGCCCAATAATTGAAATGACTTTGCCAACAACTGTAAATCTCTTTTCCGACCTCTAAAAATGACTTTGCCCAACAATTGTAATGACTTTGCCAACCACTATTAATTACTTATCCGACCTCTAAAAATGACTTTGCCCAAAAATTGTAATGACTTTGCCAACCACTGTTAATCAATTATCAGACCTCTAAAAATGACTTTGCTCAACAATTGTAATGACTTTGCCAACCACTGTTAATCACTCATCCGACCTCTAAAAAGACTTTGCTCAACAATTGTAATGACTTTGCCAACCACTGTAAATCACTTTTCCGACATCTAAAAATGACTTTGCCCAACAATTGTAATGACTTTGCCAACCACTGTCAATCACTAATCCGACCTCTAAAAATGACTTTGCACAACAATTTTAAGGACTATGCAAACCACTATTAATCACTTTTCCGACCTCTAAAAATGACTTTGCCAACCACTGTTAATCTCTTTTCCGACCTCTAAACATGACTCTGCCAACCACTGTTAATCACTTTTCCGACATCTAAAAATTACTTCGCCCAACAATTGTGATGACTTTGCCAACCACTGTTAATCACTTTTCCGACCTCTAAAAATGACTCTGCCCACCAATTGTAATGACTTTGCCAACCACTTTTAATCACTTTCCCGGCCTCTTAAAATGACTTTGCCCAACAATTGTAATGACTTTGCCGACCACTTTTAATCACTTATCCGGCCTCTAAAAATGACTTTGCTCAACAATTGTAATGACTTTGCCAACCACTATTAATTACTTATCCGACCTCTAAAAATGACTTTGCACAACAATTGTAATGACTATGCCAACCACTGTTAATAGATTATCGGACCTCTAAAAATGACTTTGCCCAACAATTGAAATGACTTTGCCTACCACTGTTAATCAATTATCAGACATCTAAAAATGACTTTGCCCAACAATTGTAATGACTTTGCCAACCACTGTCAATCACTAATCCGACCTCTAAAAATGACTTTGCACAACAATTTTAAGGACTATGCAAACCACTGTTAATCACTTTTCCGACCTCTAAAAATGACTTTGCCAACCACTGTTAATCTCTTTTCCGACCTCTAAACATGACTCTGCCAACCACTGTAAATCTCTTTTCCGACATCTAAAAATGACTTTGCCCAACAATTGTAATGACTTTGCCAACCACTATTAATTACTTATCCGACCTCTAAAAATGACTTTGCCCAAAAATTGTAATGACTTTGCCAACCACTGTTAATCAATTATCAGACCTCTAAAAATGACTTTGCTCAACAATTGTAATGACTTTGCCAACCACTGTAAATCACTTTTCCGACATCTAAAAATGACTTTGCCCAACAATTGTAATGACTTTGCCAACCACTGTCAAACACTAATCCGACCTCTAAAATGACTTTGCACAACAATTTTAAGGACTATGCAAACCACTTTTAATCACTTTTCCGACCTCTAAAATGACTTTGCCAACCACTGTTAATCTCTTTTCCGACCTCTAAACATGACTCTGCCAACCACTGTTAATCACTTTTCCGACATCTAAAAATGACTTCGCCCAACAATTGTGATGACTTTGCCAACCACTGTTAATCACTTTTCCGACCTCTAAAAATGACTCTGCCCACCAATTGTAATGACTTTGCTAACCACTTTTAATCACTTTCCCGGCCTCTTAAAATGACTTTGCCCAACAATTGTAATGACTTTGCCGACCACTTTTAATCACTTATCCGGCCTCTAAAAATGACTTTGCTCAACAATTGTAATGACTTTGCCAACCACTATTAATTACTTATCCGACCTCTAAAAATGACTTTGCACAACAATTGTAATGACTATGCCAACCACTGTTAATAGATTATCGGACCTCTAAAAATGACTTTGCCCAACAATTGAAATGACTTTGCCAACCACTGTAAATCTCTTTTCCGACATCTAAAAATGACTTTGCCCAACAATTGTAATGACTTTGCCAACCACTGTCAATCACTAATCCGACCTCTAAAAATGACTTTGCACAACAATTTTAAGGACTATGCAAACCACTGTTAATCACTTTTCCGACCTCTAAAAATGACTTTGCCAACCACTGTTAATCTCTTTTCCGACCTCTAAACATGACTCTGCCAACCACTGTTAATCACTTTTCCGACATCTAAAAATGACTTCGCCCAACAATTGTGATGACTTTGCCAACCACTGTTAATCACTTTTCCGACCTCTAAAAATGACTCTGCCCACCAATTGTAATGACTTTGCCAACCACTTTTAATCACTTATCCGGCCTCTTAAAATGACTTTGCCCAACATTTGTAATGACTTTGCCGACCACTGTTAATCACTTTTCCGACCTCTAAAAATGACTTTGCTCAACAATTGTAATGACTTTGCCAACCACTATTAATTACTTATCCGACCTCTAAAAATGACTTTGCACAACAATTGTAATGACTATGCCAACCACTGTTAATAGATTATCGGACCTCTAAAAATGACTTTGCCCAACAATTGAAATGACTTTGCCTACCACTGTTAATCAATTATCAGACATCTAAAAATGACTTTGCCCAACAATTGTAATGACTTTGCCAACCACTGTCAATCACTAATCCGACCTCTAAAAATGACTTTGCACAACAATTTTAAGGACTATGCAAACCACTGTTAATCACTTTTCCGACCTCTAAAAATGACTTTGCCAACCACTGTTAATCTCTTTTCCGACCTCTAAACATGACTCTGCCAACCACTGTAAATCTCTTTTCCGACATCTAAAAATGACTTTGCCCAACAATTGTAATGACTTTGCCAACCACTATTAATTACTTATCCGACCTCTAAAAATGACTTTGCCCAAAAATTGTAATGACTTTGCCAACCACTGTTAATCAATTATCAGACCTCTAAAAATGACTTTGCACAACAATTGTAATGACTATGCCAACCACTGTTAATAGATTATCGGACCTCTAAAAATGACTTTGCCCAACAATTGAAATGACTTTGCCAACCACTGTAAATCTCTTTTCCGACATCTAAAAATGACTTTGCCCAACAATTGTAATGACTTTGCCAACCACTGTCAATCACTAATCCGACCTCTAAAAATGACTTTGCACAACAATTTTAAGGACTATGCAAACCACTGTTAATCACTTTTCCGACCTCTAAAAATGACTTTGCCAACCACTGTTAATCTCTTTTCCGACCTCTAAACATGACTCTGCCAACCACTGTTAATCACTTTTCCGACATCTAAAAATGACTTCGCCCAACAATTGTGATGACTTTGCCAACCACTGTTAATCACTTTTCCGACCTCTAAAAATGACTCTGCCCACCAATTGTAATGACTTTGCCAACCACTTTTAATCACTTTCCCGGCCTCTTAAAATGACTTTGCCCAACAATTGTAATGACTTTGCCGACCACTTTTAATCACTTATCCGGCCTCTAAAAATGACTTTGCTCAACAATTGTAATGACTTTGCCAACCACTATTAATTACTTATCCGACCTCTAAAAATGACTTTGCACAACAATTGTAATGACTATGCCAACCACTGTTAATAGATTATCGGACCTCTAAAAATGACTTTGCCCAACAATTGAAATGACTTTGCCTACCACTGTAAATCTCTTTTCCGACATCTAAAAATGACTTTGCCCAACAATTGTAATGACTTTGCCAACCACTGTCAATCACTAATCCGACCTCTAAAAATGACTTTGCACAACAATTTTAAGGACTATGCAAACCACTGTTAATCACTTTTCCGACCTCTAAAAATGACTTTGCCAACCACTGTTAATCTCTTTTCCGACCTCTAAACATGACTCTGCCAACCACTGTTAATCACTTTTCCGACATCTAAAAATGACTTCGCCCAACAATTGTGATGACTTTGCCAACCACTGTTAATCACTTTTCCGACCTCTAAAAATGACTCTGCCCACCAATTGTAATGACTTTGCCAACCACTTTTAATCACTTATCCGGCCTCTTAAAATGACTTTGCCCAACATTTGTAATGACTTTGCCGACCACTGTTAATCACTTTTCCGACCTCTAAAAATGACTTTGCTCAACAATTGTAATGACTTTGCCAACCACTATTAATTACTTATCCGACCTCTAAAAATGACTTTGCACAACAATTGTAATGACTATGCCAACCACTGTTAATAGATTATCGGACCTCTAAAATGACTTTGCCCAACAATTGAAATGACTTTGCCTACCACTGTTAATCAATTATCAGACATCTAAAAATGACTTTGCCCAACAATTGTAATGACTTTGCCAACCACTGTCAATCACTAATCCGACCTCTAAAAATGACTTTGCACAACAATTTTAAGGACTATGCAAACCACTGTTAATCACTTTTCCGACCTCTAAAAATGACTTTGCCAACCACTGTTAATCTCTTTTCCGACCTCTAAACATGACTCTGCCAACCACTGTAAATCTCTTTTCCGACATCTAAAAATGACTTTGCCCAACAATTGTAATGACTTTGCCAACCACTATTAATTACTTATCCGACCTCTAAAAATGACTTTGCCCAAAAATTGTAATGACTTTGCCAACCACTGTTAATCAATTATCAGACCTCTAAAAATGACTTTGCTCAACAATTGTAATGACTTTGCCAACCACTGTAAATCACTTTTCCGACATCTAAAAATGACTTTGCCCAACAATTGTAATGACTTTGCCAACCACTGTCAAACACTAATCCGACCTCTAAAAATGACTTTGCACAACAATTTTAAGGACTATGCAAACCACTTTTAATCACTTTTCCGACCTCTAAAAATGACTTTGCCAACCACTGTTAATCTCTTTTCCGACCTCTAAACATGACTCTGCCAACCACTGTTAATCACTTTTCCGACATCTAAAAATGACTTCGCCCAACAATTGTGATGACTTTGCCAACCACTGTTAATCACTTTTCCGACCTCTAAAAATGACTCTGCCCACCAATTGTAATGACTTTGCCAACCACTTTTAATCACTTTCCCGGCCTCTTAAAATGACTTTGCCCAACAATTGTAATGACTTTGCCGACCACTTTTAATCACTTATCCGGCCTCTAAAAATGACTTTGCTCAACAATTGTAATGACTTTGCCAACCACTATTAATTACTTATCCGACCTCTAAAAATGACTTTGCACAACAATTGTAATGACTATGCCAACCACTGTTAATAGATTATCGGACCTCTAAAAATGACTTTGCCCAACAATTGAAATGACTTTGCCAACCACTGTAAATCTCTTTTCCGACATCTAAAAATGACTTTGCCCAACAATTGTAATGACTTTGCCAACCACTGTCAATCACTAATCCGACCTCTAAAAATGACTTTGCACAACAATTTTAAGGACTATGCAAACCACTGTTAATCACTTTTCCGACCTCTAAAAATGACTTTGCCAACCACTGTTAATCTCTTTTCCGACCTCTAAACATGACTCTGCCAACCACTGTTAATCACTTTTCCGACATCTAAAAATGACTTCGCCCAACAATTGTGATGACTTTGCCAACCACTGTTAATCACTTTTCCGACCTCTAAAAATGACTCTGCCCACCAATTGTAATGACTTTGCCAACCACTTTTAATCACTTATCCGGCCTCTTAAAATGACTTTGCCCAACATTTGTAATGACTTTGCCGACCACTGTTAATCACTTTTCCGACCTCTAAAAATGACTTTGCTCAACAATTGTAATGACTTTGCCAACCACTATTAATTACTTATCCGACCTCTAAAAATGACTTTGCACAACAATTGTAATGACTATGCCAACCACTGTTAATAGATTATCGGACCTCTAAAAATGACTTTGCCCAACAATTGAAATGACTTTGCCAACAACTGTAAATCTCTTTTCCGACCTCTAAAAATGACTTTGCCCAACAATTGTAATGACTTTGCCGACCACTGTTTATCACTTTTCCGACCTCTAAAAATGACTTTGCTCAACAATTGTAATGACTTTGCCAACCACTATTAATTACTTATCCGACCTCTAAAAATGACTTTGCACAACAATTGTAATGACTATGCCAACCACTGTTAATAGATTATCGGACCTCTAAAAATGACTTTGCCCAACAATTGAAATGACTTTGCCAACCACTGTAAATCTCTTTTCCGACATCTAAAAATGACTTTGCCCAACAATTGTAATGACTTTGCCAACCACTATTAATTACTTCTCCGACCTCTAAAAATGACTTTGCCCAACAATTGTAATGACTTTGCCAACCACTGTTAATCAATTATCAGACCTCTAAAAATGACTTTGCTCAACAATTGTAATGACTTTGCCAACCACTGTTAATCACTCATCCGACCTCTAAAAATGACTTTGCTCAACAATTGTAATGACTTTGCCAACCACTGTAAATCTCTTTTCAGACATCTAAAAATGACTCTGCCCACCCATTGTAATGACTTTGCCAACCACTTTTAATCACTTATCCGGCCTCTTAAAATGACTTTGCCCAACAATTGTAATGACTTTGCCGACCACTGTTAATCACTTTTCCGACCTCTAAAAATGACTTTGCACAACAATTTTAAGGACTATGCAAACCACTGTTAATCACTTTTCCGACCTCTAAAAATGACTTTGCCAACCACTGTTAATCTCTTTTCCGACCTCTAAACATGACTCTGCCAACCACTGTTAATCACTTTTCCGACATCTAAAAATGACTTCGCCCAACAATTGTGATGACTTTGCCAACCACTGTTAATCACTTTTCCGACCTCTAAAAATGACTCTGCCCACCAATTGTAATGACTTTGCCAACCACTTTTAATCACTTATCCGGCCTCTTAAAATGACTTTGCCCAACATTTGTAATGACTTTGCCGACCACTGTTAATCACTTTTCCGACCTCTAAAAATGACTTTGCTCAACAATTGTAATGACTTTGCCAACCACTATTAATTACTTATCCGACCTCTAAAAATGACTTTGCACAACAATTGTAATGACTATGCCAACCACTGTTAATAGATTATCGGACCTCTAAAAATGACTTTGCCCAACAATTGAAATGACTTTGCCTACCACTGTTAATCAATTATCAGACATCTAAAAATGACTTTGCCCAACAATTGTAATGACTTTGCCAACCACTGTCAATCACTAATCCGACCTCTAAAAATGACTTTGCACAACAATTTTAAGGACTATGCAAACCACTGTTAATCACTTTTCCGACCTCTAAAAATGACTTTGCCAACCACTGTTAATCTCTTTTCCGACCTCTAAACATGACTCTGCCAACCACTGTAAATCTCTTTTCCGACATCTAAAAATGACTTTGCCCAACAATTGTAATGACTTTGCCAACCACTATTAATTACTTATCCGACCTCTAAAAATGACTTTGCCCAAAAATTGTAATGACTTTGCCAACCACTGTTAATCAATTATCAGACCTCTAAAAATGACTTTGCTCAACAATTGTAATGACTTTGCCAACCACTGTAAATCACTTTTCCGACATCTAAAAATGACTTTGCCCAACAATTGTAATGACTTTGCCAACCACTGTCAAACACTAATCCGACCTCTAAAAATGACTTTGCACAACAATTTTAAGGACTATGCAAACCACTTTTAATCACTTTTCCGACCTCTAAAAATGACTTTGCCAACCACTGTTAATCTCTTTTCCGACCTCTAAACATGACTCTGCCAACCACTGTTAATCACTTTTCCGACATCTAAAAATGACTTCGCCCAACAATTGTGATGACTTTGCCAACCACTGTTAATCACTTTTCCGACCTCTAAAAATGACTCTGCCCACCAATTGTAATGACTTTGCCAACCACTTTTAATCACTTTCCCGGCCTCTTAAAATGACTTTGCCCAACAATTGTAATGACTTTGCCGACCACTTTTAATCACTTATCCGGCCTCTAAAAATGACTTTGCTCAACAATTGTAATGACTTTGCCAACCACTATTAATTACTTATCCGACCTCTAAAAATGACTTTGCACAACAATTGTAATGACTATGCCAACCACTGTTAATAGATTATCGGACCTCTAAAAATGACTTTGCCCAACAATTGAAATGACTTTGCCAACCACTGTAAATCTCTTTTCCGACATCTAAAAATGACTTTGCCCAACAATTGTAATGACTTTGCCAACCACTGTCAATCACTAATCCGACCTCTAAAAATGACTTTGCACAACAATTTTAAGGACTATGCAAACCACTGTTAATCACTTTTCCGACCTCTAAAAATGACTTTGCCAACCACTGTTAATCTCTTTTCCGACCTCTAAACATGACTCTGCCAACCACTGTTAATCACTTTTCCGACATCTAAAAATGACTTCGCCCAACAATTGTGATGACTTTGCCAACCACTGTTAATCACTTTTCCGACCTCTAAAAATGACTCTGCCCACCAATTGTAATGACTTTGCCAACCACTTTTAATCACTTATCCGGCCTCTTAAAATGACTTTGCCCAACATTTGTAATGACTTTGCCGACCACTGTTAATCACTTTTCCGACCTCTAAAAATGACTTTGCTCAACAATTGTAATGACTTTGCCAACCACTATTAATTACTTATCCGACCTCTAAAAATGACTTTGCACAACAATTGTAATGACTATGCCAACCACTGTTAATAGATTATCGGACCTCTAAAAATGACTTTGCCCAACAATTGAAATGACTTTGCCAACAACTGTAAATCTCTTTTCCGACCTCTAAAAATGACTTTGCCCAACAATTGTAATGACTTTGCCGACCACTGTTTATCACTTTTCCGACCTCTAAAAATGACTTTGCTCAACAATTGTAATGACTTTGCCAACCACTATTAATTACTTATCCGACCTCTAAAAATGACTTTGCACAACAATTGTAATGACTATGCCAACCACTGTTAATAGATTATCGGACCTCTAAAAATGACTTTGCCCAACAATTGAAATGACTTTGCCAACCACTGTAAATCTCTTTTCCGACATCTAAAAATGACTTTGCCCAACAATTGTAATGACTTTGCCAACCACTATTAATTACTTCTCCGACCTCTAAAAATGACTTTGCCCAACAATTGTAATGACTTTGCCAACCACTGTTAATCAATTATCAGACCTCTAAAAATGACTTTGCTCAACAATTGTAATGACTTTGCCAACCACTGTTAATCACTCATCCGACCTCTAAAAATGACTTTGCTCAACAATTGTAATGACTTTGCCAACCACTGTAAATCTCTTTTCAGACATCTAAAAATGACTCTGCCCACCCATTGTAATGACTTTGCCAACCACTTTTAATCACTTATCCGGCCTCTTAAAATGACTTTGCCCAACAATTGTAATGACTTTGCCGACCACTGTTAATCACTTTTCCGACCTCTAAAAATTACTTTGCTCAACAATTGTAATGACTTTGCCAACCACTATTAATTACTTATCCGACCTCTAAAAATGACTTTGCACAACAATTGTAATGACTTTGCCAACCACTGTTTATCACTTGTCCGACCTCTAAAAATGAATTCGCCCAACAATTGTGATAACTTTGCCAACCACTCGTAATGACTTTGCCCACCACTGAGAATCACTTATCCGGCCTCTAAAAATGACTTTGCCCAACAATTGTAATGACTTTGCCAACCACTGTTAATTACTTATCCGACCTCAAAAAATGACTTTGCCCAACAATTTTAATGACTTTGCCTACCACTGTTAATCAATTATCAGACCTCTAAAAATGACTTTGCTCCACAATTGTAATGACTTTGCCAACCACTGTTAATCACTTTTCCGACATCTAAAAATGACTTCGCCCAACAATTGTGATGACTTTGCCAACCACTGTTAATCACTTTTCCGACCTCTAAAAATGACTTTGCCAACCACTGTTAATCACTTTTCCGACATCTAAAAATGACTTCGCCCAACAATTGTGATGACTTTGCCAACCACTGTTAATCACTTTTCCGACCTCTAAAAATGACTCTGCCCACCAATTGTAATGACTTTGCCAACCACTTTTAATCACTTTCCCGGCCTCTTAAAATGACTTTGCCCAACAATTGTAATGACTTTGCCGACCACTTTTAATCACTTATCCGGCCTCTAAAAATGACTTTGCTCAACAATTGTAATGACTTTGCCAACCACTATTAATTACTTATCCGACCTCTAAAAATGACTTTGCACAACAATTGTAATGACTATGCCAACCACTGTTAATAGATTATCGGACCTCTAAAAATGACTTTGCCCAACAATTGAAATGACTTTGCCAACCACTGTAAATCTCTTTTCCGACATCTAAAAATGACTTTGCCCAACAATTGTAATGACTTTGCCAACCACTGTCAATCACTAATCCGACCTCTAAAAATGACTTTGCACAACAATTTTAAGGACTATGCAAACCACTGTTAATCACTTTTCCGACCTCTAAAAATGACTTTGCCAACCACTGTTAATCTCTTTTCCGACCTCTAAACATGACTCTGCCAACCACTGTTAATCACTTTTCCGACATCTAAAAATGACTTCGCCCAACAATTGTGATGACTTTGCCAACCACTGTTAATCACTTTTCCGACCTCTAAAATGACTCTGCCCACCAATTGTAATGACTTTGCCAACCACTTTTAATCACTTATCCGGCCTCTTAAAATGACTTTGCCCAACATTTGTAATGACTTTGCCGACCACTGTTAATCACTTTTCCGACCTCTAAAAATGACTTTGCTCAACAATTGTAATGACTTTGCCAACCACTATTAATTACTTATCCGACCTCTAAAAATGACTTTGCACAACAATTGTAATGACTATGCCAACCACTGTTAATAGATTATCGGACCTCTAAAAATGACTTTGCCCAACAATTGAAATGACTTTGCCAACAACTGTAAATCTCTTTTCCGACCTCTAAAAATGACTTTGCCCAACAATTGTAATGACTTTGCCGACCACTGTTTATCACTTTTCCGACCTCTTAAAATGACTTTGCTCAACAATTGTAATGACTTTGCCAACCACTATTAATTACTTATCCGACCTCTAAAAATGACTTTGCACAACAATTGTAATGACTATGCCAACCACTGTTAATAGATTATCGGACCTCTAAAAATGACTTTGCCCAACAATTGAAATGACTTTGCCAACCACTGTAAATCTCTTTTCCGACATCTAAAAATGACTTTGCCCAACAATTGTAATGACTTTGCCAACCACTATTAATTACTTCTCCGACCTCTAAAAATGACTTTGCCCAACAATTGTAATGACTTTGCCAACCACTGTTAATCAATTATCAGACCTCTAAAAATGACTTTGCTCAACAATTGTAATGACTTTGCCAACCACTGTTAATCACTCATCCGACCTCTAAAAATGACTTTGCTCAACAATTGTAATGACTTTGCCAACCACTGTAAATCTCTTTTCAGACATCTAAAAATGACTCTGCCCACCCATTGTAATGACTTTGCCAACCACTTTTAATCACTTATCCGGCCTCTTAAAATGACTTTGCCCAACAATTGTAATGACTTTGCCGACCACTGTTAATCACTTTTCCGACCTCTAAAAATTACTTTGCTCAACAATTGTAATGACTTTGCCAACCACTATTAATTACTTATCCGACCTCTAAAAATGACTTTGCACAACAATTGTAATGACTTTGCCAACCACTGTTTATCACTTGTCCGACCTCTAAAAATGAATTCGCCCAACAATTGTGATAACTTTGCCAACCACTCGTAATGACTTTGCCCACCACTGAGAATCACTTATCCGGCCTCTAAAAATGACTTTGCCCAACAATTGTAATGACTTTGCCAACCACTGTTAATTACTTATCCGACCTCAAAAAATGACTTTGCCCAACAATTTTAATGACTTTGCCTACCACTGTTAATCAATTATCAGACCTCTAAAAATGACTTTGCTCCACAATTGTAATGACTTTGCCAACCACTGTTAATCACTCATCCGACCTCTAAAAATGACTTTGCTCAACAATTGTAATGACTTTGCCAACCACTGTAAATCTCTTTTCCGACCTCTAAAAATGACTCTGCCCACCAATTGTAATGACTTTGCCAACCACTTTTAATCACTTATCCGGCCTCTTAAAATGACTTTGCCCAACAATTGTAATGACTTTGCCGACCCCTGTTAATCACTTTTCCGACCTCTAAAAATGACTTTGCTCAACAATTGTAATGACTTTGCCAACCACTATTAATTACTTATCCGACCTCTAAAAATGACTTTGCACAACAATTGTAATGACTATGCCAACCACTGTTAATAGATTATCGGACCTCTAAAAATGACTTTGCCCAACAATTGAAATGACTTTGCCAACAACTGTAAATCTCTTTTCCGACCTCTAAAAATGACTTTGCCCAACAATTGTAATGACTTTGCCGACCACTGTTTATCACTTTTCCGACCTCTAAAAATGACTTTGCTCAACAATTGTAATGACTTTGCCAACCACTATTAATTACTTATCCGACCTCTAAAAATGACTTTGCACAACAATTGTAATGACTATGCCAACCACTGTTAATAGATTATCGGACCTCTAAAAATGACTTTGCCCAACAATTGAAATGACTTTGCCAACCACTGTAAATCTCTTTTCCGACATCTAAAAATGACTTTGCCCAACAATTGTAATGACTTTGCCAACCACTATTAATTACTTCTCCGACCTCTAAAAATGACTTTGCCCAACAATTGTAATGACTTTGCCAACCACTGTTAATCAATTATCAGACCTCTAAAAATGACTTTGCTCAACAATTGTAATGACTTTGCCAACCACTGTTAATCACTCATCCGACCTCTAAAAATGACTTTGCTCAACAATTGTAATGACTTTGCCAACCACTGTAAATCTCTTTTCAGACATCTAAAAATGACTTTGACCAACAGTTGTAATGACTTTGCCAACCACTGTTAATGACTTATCCGGCCTCCAAAAATGACTTTGCCCAACAATTGTAATGACTTTGCCTACCACTGTAAGTCACTTTTCCCACCTCTAAAAATGTCTTTGCCCAACAATTGTAATGACTCTGCCAACCACTGTTAATCACTTATCCGACCTCTAAAAATGACTTTGCCCAACAATTGTAATGACTTTGCCAACCACTGTTTATCACTTGTCCGACCTCTAAAAATGAATTCGCCCAACAATTGTGATAACTTTGCCAACCACTCGTAATGACTTTGCCCACCACTGATAATCACTTATCCGGCCTCTAAAAATGACTTTGCCCAACAATTGTAATGACTTTGCCAACCACTGTTAATTACTTATCCGACCTCAAAAAATGACTTTGCCCAACAATTTTAATGACTTTGCCTACCACTGTTAATCACTTTTCCGGCCTCTAAAATTGACTCTGCCCAACAATTGTAATGACTTTGCCAACCACTATTAATCACTTTTCCGGCCTCTAAAAATGACTTTGACCAACAATTGTGATGACTTTGCCAACCACTGTTAATCACTTTTCCGACCTCTAAAAATGACTCTGCCCGACAATTGTAATGACTTTGCCAACCACTATTAATCACTTATCCGACCTCTAAAAATGACTCTGCCCGACAATTGTCATGACTTTGCCAACCACTGTTAATCACTTATCCGACCTCTAAAAATGACTTTGACCAACAAATGTGATGACTTTGCCAACCACTGTTAATCACTTTTCCGACCTCTAAAAATGACTTTGCACAACAATTGTAAGGACTATGCAAACCACTGTTAATCACTAATCCGACCTCTAAAAATGACTTTGCCAACCACTGTTAATCTCTTTTCCGATCTCTAAACATGACTCTGCCAACCACTGTTAATCACTAATCCGACCTCTAAAAATGACTTTGCCCAACAATTGTAATGACTTTGCCGACCACTGTTAATCACTTATCCGACTTATAAAAATGACTTTGCTCAATAATTGTAATGACTTTGCCAGCCACTGTTAATTACTTATCCGACCACAAAAAATGACTTTGCACGACAATTGTAATGACTATGCCAACCACTGTTAATTGATTATCGGACCTCTAAAAATGACTTTGCCCAACAATTGAAATGACTTTGCCAACCACTGTAAATCTCTTTTCAGACATCTAAAAATGACTTTGCCCAACAATTGTAATGACTTTGCCAAATACTGTCAATCACTTATCCGACCTCTAAAAATGACTTTGACCAACAATTGTGATGACTTTGCCAACCACTGTTAATCACTTTTCCGACCTCTAAAAATGACTTTGCACCACAATTGTAAGGACTATGCAAACCACTGTTAATCACTAATCCGACCTCTAAAAATGACTTTGCCAACCACTGTTAATCACTAATCCGACCTCTAAAAATGACTTTGCCCAACAATTGTAATGACTTTGCCGACCACTGTAAATCACTTATCCGACTTATAAAAATGACTTTGCTCAACAATTGTAATGACTTTGCCAACAACTGTTAATTACTTATCCGACCACAAAAAATGACTTTGCACAACAATTGTAATGACTATGCCAACCACTGTTAATAGATTATCGGACCTCTAAAAATGACTTTGCCCAACAATTGAAATGACTTTGCCAACCACTGTAAATCTCTTTTCAGACATCTAAAAATGACTTTGCCCAACAATTGTAATGACTTTGCCAAATACTGTCAATCACTAATCCGACCTCTAAAAATGACTTTGCACAACAATTTTAAGGACTATGCAAACCACTGTTAATCACTTATCCGACCTCTAAAAATGACTTTGCCAACCACTGTTAATCTCTTTTCCGAGCTCTAAACATGACTCTGCCAACCACTGTTAATCACTTTTCCGACATCTAAAAATGACTTCGACCAACAATTGTGATGACTTTGCCAACCACTGTTAATCACTTTTCCGACCTCTAAAAATGACTCTGCCCACCAATTGTAATGACTTTGCCAACCACTTTTAATCACTTATCCGGCCTCTTAAAATGACTTTGCCAACCAATTGTAATGACTTTGCCGACCACTGTTAATCACTTTTCCGACCTCTAAAAATGACTTTGCTAAACAATTGTAATGACTTTGCCAACCACTATTAATTACTTATCCGACCTCTAAAAATGACTTTGCACAACAATTGTAATGACTATGCCAACCACTGTTAATAGATTATCGGACCTCTAAAAATGACTTTGCCCAACAATTGAAATGACTTTGCCAACCACTGTAAATCTCTTTTCCGACATCTAAAAATGACTTTGCCCAACAATTGTAATGACTTTGCCAACCACTATTAATTACTTATCCGACCTCTAAAAATGACTTTGCCCAACAATTGTAATGACTTTGCCAACCACTGTTAATCAATTATCAGACTTGTAAAAATGACTTTGCTCAACAATTGTAATGACTTTGCCAACCACTGTTAATCACTCATCCGACCTCTAAAAATGACTTTGCTCAACAATTGTAATGACTTTGCCAACCACTGTCAATCTCTTTTCAGACATCTAAAAATGACTTTGACCAACAGTTGTAATGACTTTGCCAACCACTGTTAATCACTTATCCGACCTCTAAAAATGACTTTGACCAACAATTGTAATGACTTTGCCAACCACTGTTTATCACTTGTCCGACCTCTAAAAATGAATTCGCCCAACAATTGTGATAACTTTGCCAACCACTGGTAATGACTTTGCCCACCACTGATAATCACTTATCCGGCCTCTAAAAATGACTTTGCCCAACAATTGTAATGACTTTGCCAACCACTGTTAATTACTTATCCGACCTCAAAAAATGACTTTGCCCAACAATTTTAATGACTTTGCCTACCACTGTTAATCACTCATCCGACCTCTAAAAATGACTTTGCTCAACAATTGTAATGACTTTGCCAACCACTGTCAATCTCTTTTCAGACATCTAAAAATGACTTTGACCAACAGTTGTAATGACTTTGCCAACCACTGTTAATCACTTTTCCGACCACAAAAAATGACTTTGCACAACAATTGTAGTGACTATGCCAACCACTGTTAATAGATTATCGGACCTCTAAAAATGACTTTGCCCAACAATTGAAATGACTTTGCCAACCACTGTAAATCTCTTTTCAGACATCTAAAAATGACTTTGCCCAACAATTGTAATGACTTTGCCAAATACTGTAAATCACTAATCCGACCTCTAAAAATGACTTTGCACAACAATTTTAAGGACTATGCAAACCACTGTTAATCACTTATCCGACCTCTAAAAATGACTTTGCCAACCACTGTTAATCTCTTTTCCGAGCTCTAAACATGACTCTGCCAACCACTGTTAATCACTTTTCCGACATCTAAAAATGACTTCGACCAACAATTGTGATGACTTTGCCAACCACTGTTAATCACTTTTCCGACCTCTAAAAATGACTCTGCCCACCAATTGTAATGACTTTGCCAACCACTTTTAATCACTTATCCGGCCTCTTAAAATGACTTTGCCAACCAATTGTAATGACTTTGCCGACCACTGTTAATCACTTTTCCGACCTCTTAAAATGACTTTGCTCAACAATTGTAATGACTTTGCCAACCACTATTAATTACTTATCCGACCTCTAAAAATGACTTTGCACAACAATTGTAATGACTATGCCAACCACTGTTAATAGATTATCGGACCTCTAAAAATGACTTTGCCCAACAATTGAAATGACTTTGCCAACCACTGTAAATCTCTTTTCCGACATCTAAAAATGACTTTGCCCAACAATTGTAATGACTTTGCCAACCACTATTAATTACTTATCCGACCTCTAAAAATGACTTTGCCCAACAATTGTAATGACTTTGCCAACCACTGTTAATCAATTATCAGACCTGTAAAAATGACTTTGCTCAACAATTGTAATGACTTTGCCAACCACTGTTAATCACTCATCCGACCTCTAAAAATGACTTTGCTCAACAATTGTAATGACTTTGCCAACCACTGTCAATCTCTTTTCAGACATCTAAAAATGACTTTGACCAACAGTTGTAATGACTTTGCCAACCACTGTTAATCACTTATCCGACCTATAAAAATGACTTTGACCAACAATTGTAATGACTTTGCCAACCACTGTTTATCACTTGTCCGACCTCTAAAAATGAATTCGCCCAACAATTGTGATAACTTTGCCAACCACTGGTAATGACTTTGCCCACCACTGATAATCACTTATCCGGCCTCTAAAAATGACTTTGCCCAACAATTGTAATGACTTTGCCAACCACTGTTAATTACTTATCCGACCTCAAAAAATGACTTTGCCCAACAATTTTAATGACTTTGCCTACCACTGTTAATCACTCATCCGACCTCTAAAAATGACTTTGCTCAACAATTGTAATGACTTTGCCAACCACTGTCAATCTCTTTTCAGACATCTAAAAATGACTTTGACCAACAGTTGTAATGACTTTGCCAACCACTGTTAATCACTTTTCCGACCTCTAAAAATGACCCTGCCCGACAATTGTAATGACTTTGCCAACCACTATTAGTCACTTATCCGACCTCTAAAAATGACTCTGCCCGACAATTGTAATGACTTTGCCAACCACTGTTAATCACTTATCCGACCTCTAAAAATGACTTTGACCAACAATTGTAATGACTTTGCCAACCACTATTAATCATTTAACCGACCTCTAAAAATGACTTTGCACAACAATTGTAAGGACTATGCAAACCACTGTTAATCACTAATCCGACCTCTAAAAATGACTTTGCCAACCAATGTTAATCTCTTTTCCGATCTCTAAACATGACTCTGCCAACCACTGTTAATCACTAATCCGACCTCTAAAAATGACTTTGCCCAACAATTGTAATGACTTTGCCGACCATTGTTAATCACTTATCCGACTTATAAAAATGACTTTGCTCAACAATTGTAATGACTTTGCCAACCACTGTTAATTACTTATCCGACCACAAAAAATGACTTTGCACAACAATTGTAATGACTATGCCAACTACTGTTAATAGATTATCGGACCTCTAAAAATGACTTTGACCAACAATTGAAATGACTTTGCCAACCACTGTAAATCTCTTTTCAGACATCTAAAAATGACTTTGCCCAACAATTGTAATGACTTTGCCAGCTACTGTCAATCACTAATCCGACCTCAAAAAATGACTTTGCACAACAATTTTAAGGACTATGCAAACCACTGTTAATCACTTATCCGACCTCTAAAAATGACTTTGCCAACCACTGTTAATCTCTTTTCCGACCTCTAAACATGACTCTGCCAACCACTGTTAATCACTTTTCCGACATCTAAAAATGACTTCGCCCAACAATTGTGATGACTTTGCCAACCACTGTTAATCACTTTTCCGACCTCTAAAAATGACTCTGCCCACCAATTGTAATGACTTTGCCAACCACTTTTAATCACTTTTCCGACAACTAAAAATGACTTCGCCCAACAATTGTGATGACTTTGCCAACCACTGTTAATCACTTTTCCGACCTCTAAAAATGACTTTGCCCAACAATTGTAATGACTTTGCCAACTACTGTCAATCACTAATCCGACCTCAAAAAATGACTTTGCACAACAATTTTAAGGACTATGCAAACCACTGTTAATCACTTATCCGACCTCTAAAAATGACTTTGCCAACCACTGTTAATCTCTTTTCCGACCTCTAAACATGACTCTGCCAACCACTGTTAATCACTTTTCCGACATCTAAAAATGACTTCGCCCAACAATTGTGATGACTTTGCCAACCACTGTTAATCACTTTTCCGACCTCTAAAAATGACTTTGCCCAACAATTGTAATGACTTTGCCGACCACTGTTAATCACTTTTCCGACATCTAAAAATGACTTCGCCCACCAATTGTAATGACTTTGCCAACCACTATTAATCACTTTTCCGACCTCTAAAAATGACTTTGCCCAACAATTGTAATGACTTTGCCAACTACTGTCAATCACTAATCCGACCTCAAAAAATGACTTTGCACAACAATTTTAAGGACTATGCAAACCACTGTTAATCACTTATCCGACCTCTAAAAATGACTTTGCCAACCACTGTTAATCTCTTTTCCGACCTCTAAACATGACTCTGCCAACCACTGTTAATCACTTTTCCGACATCTAAAAATGACTTCGCCCAACAATTGTGATGACTTTGCCAACCACTGTTAATCACTTTTCCGACCTCTAAAAATGACTTTGCCCAACAATTGTAATGACTTTGCCGACCACTGTTAATCACTTTTCCGACATCTAAAAATGACTTCGCCCACCAATTGTAATGACTTTGCCAACCACTATTAATCACCTATCCGGCCTCTTAAAATGACTTTGCCCAACAATTGAAATGACTTTGCCAACCACTGTAAATCTCTTTTAAGACATCTAAAAATGACTTTGCCCAACAATTGTAATGACTTTGCCAACCACTGTCAATCACTAATCCGACCTCTAAAAATGACTTTGCACAACAATTTTAAGGACTATGCAAACCACTGTTAATCACTTATCCGACCTCTAAAAATGACTTTGCCAACCACTGTTAATCTCTTTTCCGACCTCTAAAAATGACTTCGCCCACCAATTGTAATGACTTTGCCAACCACTATTAATCACCTATCCGGCCTCTTAAAATGACTTTGCCCAACAATTGAAATGACTTTGCCAACCACTGTAAATCTCTTTTAAGACATCTAAAAATGACTTTGCTCAACAATTGTAATGACTTTGCCAACCACTGTTAATTACTTATCCGACCACAAAAAATGACTTTGCACAACAATTGTAATGACTATGCCAACCACTGTTAATAGATTATCGGACCTCTAAAAATGACTTTGACCAACAATTGAAATGACTTTGCCAACCACTGTAAATCTCTTTTCAGACATCTAAAAATGACTTTGCCCAACAATTGTAATGACTTTGCCAGCTACTGTCAATCACTAATCCGACCTCAAAAAATGACTTTGCACAACAATTTTAAGGACTATGCAAACCACTGTTAATCACTTATCCGACCTCTAAAAATGACTTTGCCAACCACTGTTAATCTCTTTTCCGACCTCTAAACATGACTCTGCCAACCACTGTTAATCACTTTTCCGACATCTAAAAATGACTTCGCCCAACAATTGTGATGACTTTGCCAACCACTGTTAATCACTTTTCCGACCTCTAAAAATGACTCTGCCCACCAATTGTAATGACTTTGCCAACCACTTTTAATCACTTTTCCGACAACTAAAAATGACTTCGCCCAACAATTGTGATGACTTTGCCAACCACTGTTAATCACTTTTCCGACCTCTAAAAATGACTTTGCCCAACAATTGTAATGACTTTGCCAACTACTGTCAATCACTAATCCGACCTCAAAAAATGACTTTGCACAACAATTTTAAGGACTATGCAAACCACTGTTAATCACTTATCCGACCTCTAAAAATGACTTTGCCAACCACTGTTAATCTCTTTTCCGACCTCTAAACATGACTCTGCCAACCACTGTTAATCACTTTTCCGACATCTAAAAATGACTTCGCCCAACAATTGTGATGACTTTGCCAACCACTGTTAATCACTTTTCCGACCTCTAAAAATGACTTTGCCCAACAATTGTAATGACTTTGCCGACCACTGTTAATCACTTTTCCGACATCTAAAAATGACTTCGCCCACCAATTGTAATGACTTTGCCAACCACTATTAATCACCTATCCGGCCTCTTAAAATGACTTTGCCCAACAATTGAAATGACTTTGCCAACCACTGTAAATCTCTTTTAAGACATCTAAAAATGACTTTGCCCAACAATTGTAATGACTTTGCCAACCACTGTCAATCACTAATCCGACCTCTAAAAATGACTTTGCACAACAATTTTAAGGACTATGCAAACCACTGTTAATCACTTATCCGACCTCTAAAAATGACTTTGCCAACCACTGTTAATCTCTTTTCCGACCTCTAAACATGGCTCTGCCAACCACTGTTAATCACTTTTCCGACATCTAAAAATGACTTCGCCCAACAATTGTGATGACTTTGCCAACAACTGTTAATCACTTTTCCGACCTCTAAAAATGACTTTGCACAACAATTGTAATGACTATGCCAACCACTGTTAATAGATTATCGGACCTCTAAAAATGACTTTGCCCAACAATTGAAATGACTTTGCCAACCACTGTAAATCTCTTTTCCGACATCTAAAAATGACTTTGCCCAACAATTGTAATGACTTTGCCAACCACTATTAATTACTTATCCGACCTCTAAAAATGACTTTGCCCAACAATTGTAATGACTTTGCCAACCACTGTTAATCAATTATCAGACCTGTAAAAATGACTTTGCCCAACAATTGTAATGACTTTGCCAACCACTGTTAATCACTCATCCGACCTCTAAAAATGACTTTGCTCAACAATTGTAATGACTTTGCCAACCACTGTTAATCACTTATCCGACCTCTAAAAATGACTTTGACCAACAATTGTAATGACTTTGCCAACCACTATTAATCATTTAACCGACCTCTAAAAATGACTTTGCACAACAATTGTAAGGACTATGCAAACCACTGTTAATCACTAATCCGACCTCTAAAAATGACTTTGCCAACCACTGTTAATCTCTTTTCCGATCTCTAAACATGACTCTGCCAACCACTGTTAATCACTAATCCGACCTCTAAAAATGACTTTGCCCAACAATTGTAATGACTTTGCCGACCATTGTTAATCACTTATCCGACTTATAAAAATGACTTTGCTCAACAATTGTAATGACTTTGCCAACCACTGTTAATTACTTATCCGACCACAAAAAATGACTTTGCACAACAATTGTAATGACTATGCCAACCACTGTTAATAGATTATCGGACCTCTAAAAATGACTTTGACCAACAATTGAAATGACTTTGCCAACCACTGTAAATCTCTTTTCAGACATCTAAAAATGACTTTGCCCAACAATTGTAATGACTTTGCCAGCTACTGTCAATCACTAATCCGACCTCAAAAAATGACTTTGCACAACAATTTTAAGGACTATGCAAACCACTGTTAATCACTTATCCGACCTCTAAAAATGACTTTGCCAACCACTGTTAATCTCTTTTCCGACCTCTAAACATGACTCTGCCAACCACTGTTAATCACTTTTCCGACATCTAAAAATGACTTCGCCCAACAATTGTGATGACTTTGCCAACCACTGTTAATCACTTTTCCGACCTCTAAAAATGACTCTGCCCACCAATTGTAATGACTTTGCCAACCACTTTTAATCACTTTTCCGACCTCTAAAAATGACTTTGCCCAACAATTGTAATGACTTTGCCAACTACTGTCAATCACTAATCCGACCTCAAAAAATGACTTTGCACAACAATTTTAAGGACTATGCAAACCACTGTTAATCACTTATCCGACCTCTAAAAATGACTTTGCCAACCACTGTTAATCTCTTTTACGACCTCTAAACATGACTCTGCCAACCACTGTTAATCACTTTTCCAACATCTAAAAATGACTTCGCCCAACAATTGTGATGACTTTGCCAACCACTGTTAATCACTTTTCCGACCTCTAAAAATGACTTTGCCCAACAATTGTAATGACTTTGCCGACCACTGTTAATCACTTTTCCGACATCTAAAAATGACTTCGCCCACCAATTGTAATGACTTTGCCAACCACTATTAATCACTTATCCGGCCTCTTAAAATGACTTTGCCCAACAATTGAAATGACTTTGCCAACCACTGTAAATCTCTTTTAAGACATCTAAAAATGACTTTGCCCAACAATTGTAATGACTTTGCCAACCACTGTCAATCACTAATCCGACCTCTAAAAATGACTTTGCACAACAATTTTAAGGACTATGCAAACCACTGTTAATCACTTATCCGACCTCTAAAAATGACTTTGCCAACCACTGTTAATCTCTTTTCCGACCTCTAAACATGGCTCTGCCAACCACTGTTAATCACTTTTCCGACATCTAAAAATGACTTCGCCCAACAATTGTGATGACTTTGCCAACAACTGTTAATCACTTTTCCGACCTCTAAAAATGACTTTGCACAACAATTGTAATGACTATGCCAACCACTGTTAATAGATTATCGGACCTCTAAAAATGACTTTGCCCAACAATTGAAATGACTTTGCCAACCACTGTAAATCTCTTTTCCGACATCTAAAAATGACTTTGCCCAACAATTGTAATGACTTTGCCAACCACTATTAATTACTTATCCGACCTCTAAAAATGACTTTGCCCAACAATTGTAATGACTTTGCCAACCACTGTTAATCAATTATCAGACCTGTAAAAATGACTTTGCCCAACAATTGTAATGACTTTGCCAACCACTGTTAATCACTCATCCGACCTCTAAAAATGACTTTGCTCAACAATTGTAATGACTTTGCCAACCACTGTTAATCACTTATCCGACCTCTAAAATGACTTTGACCAACAATTGTAATGACTTTGCCAACCACTATTAATCATTTAACCGACCTCTAAAAATGACTTTGCACAACAATTGTAAGGACTATGCAAACCACTGTTAATCACTAATCCGACCTCTAAAAATGACTTTGCCAACCACTGTTAATCTCTTTTCCGATCTCTAAACATGACTCTGCCAACCACTGTTAATCACTAATCCGACCTCTAAAAATGACTTTGCCCAACAATTGTAATGACTTTGCCGACCATTGTTAATCACTTATCCGACTTATAAAAATGACTTTGCTCAACAATTGTAATGACTTTGCCAACCACTGTTAATTACTTATCCGACCACAAAAAATGACTTTGCACAACAATTGTAATGACTATGCCAACCACTGTTAATAGATTATCGGACCTCTAAAAATGACTTTGACCAACAATTGAAATGACTTTGCCAACCACTGTAAATCTCTTTTCAGACATCTAAAAATGACTTTGCCCAACAATTGTAATGACTTTGCCAGCTACTGTCAATCACTAATCCGACCTCAAAAAATGACTTTGCACAACAATTTTAAGGACTATGCAAACCACTGTTAATCACTTATCCGACCTCTAAAAATGACTTTGCCAACCACTGTTAATCTCTTTTCCGACCTCTAAACATGACTCTGCCAACCACTGTTAATCACTTTTCCGACATCTAAAAATGACTTCGCCCAACAATTGTGATGACTTTGCCAACCACTGTTAATCACTTTTCCGACCTCTAAAAATGACTCTGCCCACCAATTGTAATGACTTTGCCAACCACTTTTAATCACTTTTCCGACCTCTAAAAATGACTTTGCCCAACAATTGTAATGACTTTGCCAACTACTGTCAATCACTAATCCGACCTCAAAAAATGACTTTGCACAACAATTTTAAGGACTATGCAAACCACTGTTAATCACTTATCCGACCTCTAAAAATGACTTTGCCAACCACTGTTAATCTCTTTTACGACCTCTAAACATGACTCTGCCAACCACTGTTAATCACTTTTCCAACATCTAAAAATGACTTCGCCCAACAATTGTGATGACTTTGCCAACCACTGTTAATCACTTTTCCGACCTCTAAAAATGACTTTGCCCAACAATTGTAATGACTTTGCCGACCACTGTTAATCACTTTTCCGACATCTAAAAATGACTTCGCCCACCAATTGTAATGACTTTGCCAACCACTATTAATCACTTATCCGGCCTCTTAAAATGACTTTGCCCAACAATTGAAATGACTTTGCCAACCACTGTAAATCTCTTTTAAGACATCTAAAAATGACTTTGCCCAACAATTGTAATGACTTTGCCAACCACTGTCAATCACTAATCCGACCTCTAAAAATGACTTTGCACAACAATTTTAAGGACTATGCAAACCACTGTTAATCACTTATCCGACCTCTAAAAATGACTTTGCCAACCACTGTTAATCTCTTTTCCGACCTCTAAACATGGCTCTGCCAACCACTGTTAATCACTTTTCCGACATCTAAAAATGACTTCGCCCAACAATTGTGATGACTTTGCCAACAACTGTTAATCACTTTTCCGACCTCTAAAAATGACTTTGCACAACAATTGTAATGACTATGCCAACCACTGTTAATAGATTATCGGACCTCTAAAAATGACTTTGCCCAACAATTGAAATGACTTTGCCAACCACTGTAAATCTCTTTTCCGACATCTAAAAATGACTTTGCCCAACAATTGTAATGACTTTGCCAACCACTATTAATTACTTATCCGACCTCTAAAAATGACTTTGCCCAACAATTGTAATGACTTTGCCAACCACTGTTAATCAATTATCAGACCTGTAAAAATGACTTTGCTCAACAATTGTAATGACTTTGCCAACCACTGTTAATCACTCATCCGACCTCTAAAAATGACTTTGCTCAACAATTGTAATGACTTTGCCAACCACTGTCAATCTCTTTTCAGACATCTAAAAATGACTTCGACCAACAGTTGTAATGACTTTGCCAACCACTGTTAATCACTTATTCGACCTCTAAAAATGACTTTGACCAACAACTGTAATGACTTTGCCAACCACTGTTTATCACTTGTCCGACCTCTAAAAATGAATTCGCCCAACAATTGTGATAACTTTGCCAACCACTGGTAATGACTTTGCCCACCACTGATAATCACTTATCCGGCCTCTAAAAATGACTTTGCCCAACAATTGTAATGACTTTGCCAACCACTGTTAATTACTTATCCGACCTCAAAAAATGACTTTGCCCAACAATTTTAATGACTTTGCCTACCACTGTTAATCACTTTTCCGGCCTCTAAAATTGACTCTGCCCAACAATTGTAATGACTTTGCCAACCACTATTAATCACTTTTCCGGCCTCTAAAAATTACTTTGACCAACAATTGTGATGACTTTGCCAACCACTGTTAATCACTTTTCCGACCTCTAAAAATGACTCTGCCCGACAATTGTAATGACTTTGCCAACCACTATTAGTCACTTATCCGACCTCTAAAAATGACTCTGCCCGACAATTGTAATGACTTTGCCAACCACTGTTAATCACTTATCCGACCTCTAAAAATGACTTTGACCAACAATTGTAATGACTTTGCCAACCACTATTAATCATTTAACCGACCTCTAAAAATGACTTTGCACAACAATTGTAAGGACTATGCAAACCACTGTTAATCACTAATCCGACCTCTAAAAATGACTTTGCCAACCACTGTTAATCACTAATCCGACCTCTAAAAATGACTTTGCCCAACAATTGTAATGACTTTGCCGACCATTGTTAATCACTTATCCGACTTATAAAAATGACTTTGTTTAACAATTGTAATGACTTTGCCAACCACTGTTAATTACTTATCCGACCACAAAAAATGACTTTGCACAACAATTGTAATGACTATGCCAACCACTGTTAATAGATTATCGGACCTCTAAAAATGACTTTGACCAACAATTGAAATGACTTTGCCAACCACTGTAAATCTCTTTTCAGACATCTAAAAATGACTTTGCCCAACAATTGTAATGACTTTGCCAACTACTGTCAATCACTAATCCGACCTCAAAAAATGACTTTGCACAACAATTTTAAGGACTATGCAAACCACTGTTAATCACTTATCCGACCTCTAAAAATGACTTTGCCAACCACTGTTAATCACTTTTCCGACATCTAAAAATGACTTCGCCCAACAATTGTGATGACTTTGCCAACCACTGTTAATCACTTTTCCGACCTCTAAAAATGACTCTGCCCACCAATTGTAATGACTTTGCCAACCACTTTTAATCACTTTTCCGACAACTAAAAATGACTTCGCCCAACAATTGTGATGACTTTGCCAACCACTGTTAATCACTTTTCCGACCTCTAAAAATGACTTTGCCCAACAATTGTAATGACTTTGCCAACAACTGTCAATCACTAATCCGACCTCAAAAAATGACTTTGCACAACAATTTTAAGGACTATGCAAACCACTGTTAATCACTTATCCGACCTCTAAAAATGACTTTGCCAACCACTGTTAATCTCTTTTCCGACCTCTAAACATGACTCTGCCAACCACTGTTAATCACTTTTCCGACATCTAAAAATGACTTCGCCCAACAATTGTGATGACTTTGCCAACCACTGTTAATCACTTTTCCGACCTCTAAAAATGACTTTGCCCAACAATTGTAATGACTTTGCCGACCACTGTTAATCACTTTTCCGACATCTAAAAATGACTTCGCCCACCAATTGTAATGACTTTGCCAACCACTATTAATCACTTATCCGGCCTCTTAAAATGACTTTGCCCAACAATTGTAATGACTTTGCCAACCACTGTAAGTCACTTATCCCACCTCTAAAAATGACTTTGCCCAACAATTGTAATGACTTTGCCAACCACTGTTTATCACTTGTCCGACCTCTAAAAATGAATTCGCCCAACAATTGTGATAACTTTGCCAACCACTGGTAATGACTTTGCCCACCACTGATAATCACTTATCCGGCCTCTAAAAATGACTTTGCCCAACAATTGTAATGACTTTGCCAACCACTGTTAATTACTTATCCGACCTCAAAAAATGACTTTGCCCAACAATTTTAATGACTTTGCCTACCACTGTTAATCACTTTTCCGGCCTCTAAAATTGACTCTGCCCAACAATTGTAATGACTTTGCCAACCACTATTAATCACTTTTCCGGCCTCTAAAAATTACTTTGACCAACAATTGTGATGACTTTGCCAACCACTGTTAATCACTTTTCCGACCTCTAAAAATGACTCTGCCCGACAATTGTAATGACTTTGCCAACCACTATTAGTCACTTATCCGACCTCTAAAAATGACTCTGCCCGACAATTGTAATGACTTTGCCAACCACTGTTAATCACTTATCCCACCTCTAAAAATGACTTTGACCAACAATTGTAATGACTATGCAAACCACTGTTAATCACTAATCCGACCTCTAAAAATGACTTTGCCAACCACTGTTAATCTCTTTTCCGATCTCTAAACATGACTCTGCCAACCACTGTTAATCACTAATCCGACCTCTAAAAATGACTTTGCCCAACAATTGTAATGACTTTGCCGACCATTGTTAATCACTTATCCGACTTATAAAAATGACTTTGCTCAACAATTGTAATGACTTTGCCAACCACTGTTAATTACTTATCCGACCACAAAAAATGACTTTGCACAACAATTGTAATGACTATGCCAACCACTGTAAATCTCTTTTCAGACATCTAAAAATGACTTTGCCCAACAATTGTAATGACTTTGCCAACTACTGTCAATCACTAATCTGACCTCAAAAAATGACTTTGCACAACAATTTTAAGGACTATGCAAACCACTGTTAATCACTTATCCGACCTCTAAAAATGACTTTGCCAACCACTGTTAATCTCTTTTCCGACCTCTAAACATGACTCTGCCAACCACTGTTAATCACTTTTCCGACATCTAAAAATGACTTCGCCCAACAATTGTGATGACTTTGCCAACCACTGTTAATCACTTTTCCGACCTCTAAAAATGACTCTGCCCACCAATTGTAATGACTTTGCCAACCACTTTTAATCACTTTTCCGACAACTAAAAATGACTTCGCCCAACAATTGTGATGACTTTGCCAACCACTGTTAATCACTTTTCCGACCTCTAAAAATGACTTTGCCCAACAATTGTAATGACTTTGCCAACTACTGTCAATCACTAATCCGACCTCAAAAAATGACTTTGCACAACAATTTTAAGGACTATGCAAACCACTGTTAATCACTTATCCGACCTCTAAAAATGACTTTGCCAACCACTGTTAATCTCTTTTCCGACCTCTAAACATGACTCTGCCAACCACTGTTTATCACTTTTCCGACATCTAAAAATGACTTCGCCCAACAATTGTGATGACTTTGCCAACCACTGTTAATCACTTTTCCGACCTCTAAAAATGACTTTGCCCAACAATTGTAATGACTTTGCCGACCACTGTTAATCACTTTTCCGACATCTAAAAATAACTTCGCCCACCAATTGTAATGACTTTGCCAACCACTATTAATCACTTATCCGGCCTCTTAAAATGACTTTGCCCAACAATTGAAATGACTTTGCCAACCACTGTAAATCTCTTTTAAGACATCTAAAAATGACTTTGCCCAACAATTGTAATGACTTTGCCAACCACTGTCAATCACTAATCCGACCTCTAAAAATGACTTTGCACAACAATTTTAAGGACTATGCAAACCACTGTTAATCACTTATCCGACCTCTAAAAATGACTTTGCCAACCACTGTTAATCTCTTTTCCGACCTCTAAACATGACTCTGCCAACCACTGTTAATCACTTTTCCGACATCTAAAAATGACTCTGCCCACCAATTGTAATGACTTTGCCAACCACTTTTAATCACTTATCCTGCCTCTTAAAATGACTTTGCCCAACAATTGTAATGACTTTGCCGACCACTGTTAATCACTTTTCCGACCTCTAAAAATGACTTTGCTCAACAATTGTAATGACTTTGCCAACCACTGTTAATTACTTATCCGACCACAAAAAATGACTTTGCCCAACAATTGTAATGACTATGCCAACCACTGTTAATAGATTATCGGACCTCTAAAAATGACTTTGCCAACCACTGTAAATCTCTTTTCCGACATCTAAAAATGACTTTGCCCAACAATTGTAATGACTTTGCCAACCACTATTAATTACTTATCCGACCTCTAAAAATGACTTTGCCCAACAATTGTAATGACTTTGCCAACCACTGTTAATCAATTATCAGACCTCTAAAAATGACTTTGCTCAACAATTGTAATGACTTTGCCAACCACTGTTAATCACTCATCCGACCTCTAAAAATGACTTTGCTCAACAATTGTAATGACTTTGCCAACCACTGTTAATGACTTATCCGGCCTCCAAAAATGACTTTGCCCAACAATTGTAATGACTTTGCCAACCACTGTAAGTCACTTATCGCACCTCTAAAAATGACTTTGCCCAACAATTGTAATGACTTTGCCAACCACTGTTTATCACTGGTCCGACCTCTAAAAATGAATTCGCCCAACAATTGTGATAACTTTGCCAAACACTGGTAATGACTTTGCCCACCACTGTTAATTACTTATCCGACCTCAAAAAATGACTTTGCCCAACAATTTTAATGACTTTGCCTACCACTGTTAATCACTTTTCCGGCCTCTAAAATTGACTCTGCCCAACAATTGTAATGACTTTGCCAACCACTATTAATCACTTTTCCGGCCTCTAAAAATGACTTTGACCAACAATTGTGATGACTTTGCCAACCACTGTTAATCACTTTTCCGACCTCTAAAAATGACTCTGCCCGACAATTGTAATGACTTTGCCAACCACTATTAATAACTTATCCGACCTCTAAAAATGACTCTGCCCGACAATTGTAATGACTTTGCCAACCACTGTTAATCACTTATCCGACCCCTTAAAATGACTTCGACCAACAATTGTAATGACTTTGCCAACCACTGTTAATCACTTTTCCGACCTCTAAAAATGACTCTGCCCGACAATTGTAATGACTTTGCCAACCACTATTAATCACTTATCCGACCTCTAAAAATGACTCTGCCCGACAATTGTAATGACTTTGCCAACCACTGTTAATCACTTATCCGACCCCTTAAAATGACTTCGACCAACAATTGTAATGACTTTGCCAACCACTATTAATCACTTATCCGACCTCTAAAAATGAATCTGCCCGACAATTGTAATGACTTTGCCAACCACTATTAATCATTTATCCGACCTCTAAAAATGACTTTGCCCAACAATTGTAATGACTTTGCCAACCACTGTTAATTGATTATCGGACCTCTAAAAATGACTTTGCCCAACAATTGTAATGACTTTGCCAACCACTGTAAATCTCTTTTCAGACATCTAAAAATGACTTTGACCAACAATTGTAATGACTTTGCCAACCACTGTTAATCACAAATCCGACCTCTAAAAATGACTTTGCACAACAATTGTAAGGACTATGCAAACCACTGTTAATCACTTATCCGACCTCTAAAAATGACTTTGCCAACCACTGTTAATCTCTTTTCCGACCTCTAAACATGACTCTGCCAACCACTGTTAATCTCTTTTCCGACATCTAAAAATGACTTTGCCCAACAAATGTAATGACTTTGCCAACCACTATTAATCACTTATCCGGCCTCTTAAAATGAATTTGCCCAACAATTGTAATGACTTTGCCGACCACTGTTAATCACTTATCCGACTTCTAAAAATGACTTTGCTCTACAATTGTAATGACTTTGCCAACCACTGTTAATTACTTATCCGACCACAAAACGTGACTTTGCACAACAATTGTAATGACTATGCCAACCACTGTTAATAGATTATCGGACCTCTAAAAATGACTTTGCCCAACAATTGAAATGACTTTGCCAACCACTGTAAATCTCTTTTCAGACATCTAAAAATGACTTTGCCCAACAAATGTAATAACTTTGCCAACCACTATTAATCACTTATCCGGCCTCTTAAAATGACTTTGCCCAACAATTGTAATGACTTTGCCGACCACTGTTAATCACTTTTCCGACCTCTAAAAATGACTTTGCTCAACAATTGTAATGACTTTGCCAACCACTATTAATTACTTATCCGACCTCTAAAAATGACTTTGCACAACAATTGTAATGACTCTGCCAACCACTGTTAATCTCTTTTCCGACATCTAAAAATGACTTTGTCCAACAATTGTGATGACTTTGCCAACCACTGTTAATCACTTTTCCGACCTCTAAAAATGACTCTGCCAACCAATCGTAATTACTTTGCCGACCACAGTTAATCACTTATCCGATCTCTAAAAATGACTCTGCCCAACAATTGTGATGACTTTGCCAACCACTGTTAATCACTTATCCGACCTCTAAACATGACTCTGCCAACCACTGTTAATCTCTTTTCCGACATCTAAAAATGACTTTGCCCAACAATTGGAATGACTTTGCCGACCACTGTTAATCACTTATCCGACCTCTAAAAATGACTCTGCCCACTAATTGTGATGACTTTGCCAACAACTGTTAATCACTTATCCGACCTCTAAACATGACTCTGCCAACCACTGTTAATCTCTTTTCCGACATCTAAAAATGACTTTGCCCAACAATTGTAATGACTTTGCCAACCACTGTAAATCTCTTTTCAGACATCTAAAAATGACTTTGACCAACAGTTGTAATGACTTTGCCAACCACTGTTAATGACTTATCCCACCTCTAAAAATGACTTTGCCCAACAATTGTAATGACTTTGCCAACCACTGTTTATCACTTGTCCGACCTCTAAAAATGAATTCGCCCAACAATTGTGATAACTTTGCCAATCACTGATATTGACTTTGCCCACCACTGATAATCACTTATCCGGCCTCTAAAAATGACTTTGCCCAACAATTGTAATGACTTTGCCAACCACTGTTAATTACTTATCCGACCTCAAAAAATGACTTTGCCCAACAATTTTAATGACTTTGCCTACCACTGTTAATCACTTTTCCGGCCTCTAAAATTGACTCTGCCCAACAATTGTAATGACTTTGCCAACCACTATTAATCACTTTTCCGGCCTCTAAAAATGACTTTGACCAACAACTGTAATGACTTTGCCAACCACTGTAAGTCACTTATCCCACCTCTAAAAATGACTTTGCCCAACAATTGTAATGACTTTGCCAACCACTGTTTATCACTTGTCCGACCTATAAAAATGAATACGCCCAACAGTTGTGATATCTTTGCCAAACACTGGTAATGACTTTGCCCACCACTGATAATCACTTATCCGGCCTCTAAAAATGACTTTGCCCAACAATTGTAATGACTTTGCCAACCACTGTTAATTACTTATCCGACCTCAAAAAATGACTTTGCCCAACAATTTTAATGACTTTGCCTACCACTGTTAATCACTTTTCCGGCCTCTAAAATTGACTCTGCCCAACAATTGTAATGACTTTGCCAACCACTATTAATCACTTTTCCGGCCTCTAAAAATGACTTTGACCAACAATTGTGATGACTTTGCCAACCACTGTTAATCACTTTTCCGACCTCTAAAAATGACTCTGCCCGACAATTGTAATGACTTTGCCAACCACTATTAATCACTTATCCGACCTCTAAAAATGAATCTGCCCGACAATTGTAATGACTTTGCCAACCACTGTTAATCACTTATCCGACCTCTAAAAATGACTTTGCCCAACAATTGTAATGACTTTGCCAACCACTGTTAATCACTTTTCCGACCTCTAAAAATGACTCTGCCCGACAATTGTAATGACTTTGCCAACCACTATTAATCATTTATCCGACCCCTAAAAATGACTTTGCCCAACAATTGTAATGACTTTGCCAACCACTGTTAATTGATTATCGGACCTCTAAAAATGACTTTGCCCAACAATTGTAATGACTTTGCCAACCACTGTAAATCTCTTTTCAGACATCTAAAAATGACTTTGCCCAACAATTGTAATGACTTTGCCAACCACTGTAAGTCACTTATCCCACCTCTAAAAATGACTTTGCCCAACAATTGTAATGACTTTGCCAACCACTGTTTATCACTTGTCCGACCTCTAAAAATGAATTCGCCCAACAATTGTAATGACTCTGCCAACCACTGTTAATCTCTTTTCCGACATCTAAAAATGACTTTGTCCAACAATTGTGATGACTTTGCCAACCACTGTTAATCACTTTTCCGACCTCTAAAAATGACTCTGCCCACTAATTGTGATGACTTTGCCAACAACTGTTAATCACTTATCCGACCTCTAAACATGACTCTGCCAACCACTGTTAATCTCTTTTCCGACATCTAAAAATGACTTTGCCCAACAATTGTAATGACTTTGCCAACCACTGTAAATCTCTTTTCAGACATCTAAAAATGACTTTGACCAACAATTGTAATGACTTTGCCAACCACTGTTAATCTCTAATCCGACCTCTAAAAATGACTTTGCACAACAATTGTTAGGACTATGCAAACCACTGTTAATCACTTATCCGACCTCTAAAAATGACTCTGCCAACCACTGTTAATCTCTTTTCCGACATCTAAAAATGACTTTGCCCAACAATTGTAATGACTTTGCCAACCACTGTTAATCACTAATCCGACCTCTAAAAATGACTCTGCCCGACAATTGTAATGACTTTGCCAACCACTATTAATCACTTATCCGACCTCTAAAAATGACTTTGCCCAACAATTGTAATGACTTTGCCAACCACTGTAAATCTCTTTTCAGACATCTAAAAATGACTTTGACCAACAATTGTAATGACTTTGCCAACCACTGTTAATCACTAATCCGACCTCTAAAAATGACTTTGCACAACAATTGTAAGGACTATGCCAACCACTGTTAATCTCTTTTCCGACCTCTAAACATGACTCTGCCAACCACTGTTAATCTCTTTTCCGACATCTAAAAATGACTTTGCCCAACAATTGTAATGACTTTGCCAACCACTGTTAATCACTAATCCGACCTCTAAAAATGACTCTGCCCGACAATTGTAATGACTTTGCCAACCACTATTAATCACTTATCCGACCTCTAAAAATGAATCTGCCCGACAGTTGTAATGACTTTGCCAACCACTGTTAATCACTTTTCCGGCCTCTAAAATTGACTCTGCCCAACAATTGTAATGACTTTGCCAACCACTATTAATCACTTTTCCGGCCTCTAAAAATGACTTTGACTAACAATTGTGATGACTTTGCCAACCACTGTTAATCACTTTTCCGACCTCTAAAAATGACTCTGCCCGACAATTGTAATGACTTTGCCAACCACTATTAATCACTTATCCGACCTCTAAAAATGAATCTGCCCAACAATTGTAATGACTTTGCCAACCACTGTTAATTGATTATCGGACCTCTAAAAATGACTTTGCCCAACAATTGTAATGACTTTGCCAACCACTGTTAATCACTTTTCCGACCTCTAAAAATGACTCTGCCCGACAATTGTAATGACTTTGCCAACCACTATTAATCATTTATCCGACCTCTAAAAATGACTTTGCCCAACAATTGTAATGACTTTGCCAACCACTGTTAATTGATTATCGGACCTCTAAAAATGACTTTGCACAACAATTGTAAGGACTATGCAAACCACTGTTAATCACTTATCCGACCTCTTAAAATGACTTTGCCAACCACTGTTAATCTCTTTTCCGACCTCTAAACATGACTCTGCCAACCACTGTTAATCTCTTTTCCGACATCTAAAAATGACTTTGCCCAACAATTGTAATGACTTTGCCAACCACTGTTAATCACTAATCCGACCTCTAAAAATGACTCTGCCCGACAATTGTAATGACTTTGCCAACCACTATTAATCACTTATCCGACCTCTAAAAATGAATCTGCCCGACAATTGTAATGACTTTGCCAACCACTGTTAATCACTTTTCCGGCCTCTAAAATTGACTCTGCCCAACAATTGTAATGACTTTGCCAACCACTATTAATCACTTTTCCGGCCTCTAAAAATGACTTTGACCAACAATTGTGATGACTTTGCCAACCACTGTTAATCACTTTTCCGACCTCTAAAAATGACTCTGCCCGACAATTGTAATGACTTTGCCAACCACTATTAATCACTTATCCGACCTCTAAAAATGAATCTGCCCAACAATTGAAATGACTTTGCCAACCACTGTTAATTGATTATCGGACCTCTAAAAATGACTTTGCCCAACAATTGTAATGACTTTGCCAACCACTGTTAATCACTTTTCCGACCTCTAAAAATGACTCTGCCCGACAATTGTAATGACTTTGCCAACCACTATTAATCATTTATCCGACCTCTAAAAATGACTTTGCCCAACAATTGTAATGACTTTGCCAACCACTGTTAATTGATTATCGGACCTCTAAAAATGACTTTGCCCAACAATTGTAATGACTTTGCCAACCACTGTTAATTGATTATCGGACCTCTAAAAATGACTTTGACCAACAATTGTAATGACTTTGCCAACCACTGTTAATCACTAATCCGACCTCTAAAAATGACTTTGCACAACAATTGTAAGGAATATGCAAACCACTGTTAATCACCTATCCGACCTCTAAAAATGACTTTGCCAACCACTGTTAATCTCTTTTCCGACCTCTAAACATGACTCTGCCAACCACTGTTAATCTCTTTTCCGACATCTAAAAATGACTTTGCCCAACAATTGTAATGACTTTGCCAACCACTGTTAATCACTAATCCGACCTCTAAAAATGACTTTGCCCAACAATTATAATGACTTTGCCGACCACTGTTAATCACTTATCCGACTTCTAAAAATGACTTTGCTCAACAATTGTAATGACTTTGCCAACCGCTGTTAATTACTTATCCGACCACAAAAAATGACTTTGCACAACAATTGTAATGACAATGCCAACCACTGTTAATAGATTATCGGACCTCTAAAAATGACTTTGCCCAACAATTGAAATGACTTTGCCAACCACTGTAAATCTCTTTTCAGACATCTAAAAATGACTTTGCCCAACAAATGTAATGACTTTGCCAACCACTATTAATCACTTATCCGGCCTCTTAAAATGACTTTGCCCAAAAATTGTAATGACTTTGCCGACCACTGTTAATCACTTTTCCGACCTCTAAAAATGACTTTTATCAACAATTGTAATGACTTTGCCAACCACTATTAATTACTTATCCGACCTCTAAAAATGACTTTGCACAACAATTGTAATGACTATGCCAACCACTGTTAATCAATTATCAGACCTCTAAAAATGACTTTGCCCAACAATTGTAATGACTTTGCCAACCACTGTTAATAACTTATCCGACCTCTAAAAATGACTTTGCCCAACAATTGTAATGACTTTGCCGACCACAGTTAATCACTTATCCGATCTCTAAAAATGACTCTGCCCAACAATTGTAATGACTTTTCCAACCACTGTTAATCACTAATCCGACCTCTAAAAATGACTTTGCCCAACAATTGTGATGACTTTGCCAACCACTGTTAATCACTTTTCCGACCTCTAAAAATGACTCTGCCAACCAATTGTAATGACTTTGCCGACCACAGTTAATCACTTATCCGATCTCTAAAAATGACTCTGCCCAACAATTGTGATGATTTGCCAACCACTGTTAATCACTTATCCGACCTCTAAACATGACTCTGCCAACCACTGTTAATCTCTTTTCCGACATCTAAAAATGACTTTGCCCAACAATTGGAATGACTTTGCCGACCACTGTTAATCACTTATCCGACCTCTAAAAATGACTCTGCCCACTAATTGTGATGACTTTGCCAACAACTGTTAATCACTTATCCGACCTCTAAACATGACTCTGCCAACCACTGTTAATCTCTTTTCCGACATCTAAAAATGACTTTGCCCAACAATTGTAATGACTTTGCCAACCACTGTTAATCACTTATCCGACCTCTAAAAATGACTTTGCCCAACAATTGTAATGACTTTGCCAACCACTGTTAATCACTAATCCGACCTCTAAAAATGACTTTGCACAACAATTGAAAGGACTATGCAAACCACTGTTAATCACTTATCCGACCTCTAAAAATGACTTTGCCAACCACTGTTAATCTCTTTTCCGACCTCTAAACATGACTCTGCCAACCACTGTTAATCTCTTTTCCAATATCTAAAAATGACTTTGCCCAACAATTGTAATGACTTTGCCAACCACTGTTAATCACTAATCCGACCTCTAAAAATGACTTTGCTCAACAATTGTAATGACTTTGCCGACCACTGTTAATCACTTATCCGACATCTAAAAATGACTTTGCCCAACAATTGGAATGACTTTGCCGACCACTGTTAATCACTAATCCGACCACAAAAAATGACTTTGCACAACAATTGTAATGACTATGCCAACCACTGTTAATCACTAATCCGACCTCTAAAAAAGACTTTGCCCAACAATTGTAATGACTTTGCCGACCACTGTTAATCTCTTTTCCCACATCTAAAAATGACTTTGCACAACAATTGTAATGACTTTGCAAACCACTGTTAATCACTAATCCGACCTCTAAAAATGACTTTGCACAACAATTGAAAGGACTATGCAAACCACTGTTAATCACTTATCAGACCTCTAAAAATGACTTTGCCAACCACTGTTAATCTCTTTTCCGACCTCTAAACATGACTTTGCCGACCACTGTTAATCACTTATCCGAACTCTAAAAATGAATTTGCTCAACAATTGTAATGACTTTGCCAACCACTGTTAATTAGTTATCCGACCACAAAAAATGACTTTGCACAACAATTGTAATGACTATGCAAACCACTGTTAATAGATTATCGGACCTCTAAAAATGACTTTGCCCAAAAATTGTAATGACTATGCCAACCACTGTAAATCTCTTTTCAGACATCTAAAAATGACTTTGACCAACAATTGTAATGACTTTGCCAACCACTGTCAATCACTAATTCGACCTCTAAAAATGACTTTGCACAACAATTGTAAGGACTATGCAAACCACTATTAATCACTTATCCGCTCTCCTAAAATGACTTTGCCCAACAATTGTAATGACTTTGCCGACCACTGTTAATCACTTTTCCGACCTCTAAAAATGACTTTGCCCAACAATTGTAATAACTTTGCCGACCACTGTTAATCACTTATCCGAACTCGAAAAATGAATTTGCTCAACAATTGTAATGACTTTGCCAACCATTGTTAATCACTAATCCGACCTCTAAAAATGACTTTGCACAACAATTGAAAGGACTATGCAAACCACTGTTAATCACTAATCCGACCTCTAAAAATGACTTTGCCAACCACTGTTAATCTCTTTTCCGACATCTAAAAATGACTTTGCCCAACAATTGTAATGACTTTGCCAACCAATGTTAATCACTAATCCGACCTCTAAAAAAGACTTTGCCCAACAATTGTAATGACTTTGCCGACCACTGTTAATCTCTTTTCCGACATCTAAAAATGACATTGCACAACAATTGTAATGACTTTGCCAACCACTGTTAATTACTAATCCGACCTCTAAAAATGACTTTGCACAACAATTGAAAGGACTCTGCCAATCACTGTTAATCACTAATCCGACCTCTAAAAATGAGTTTGCCCAACAATTGTAATGACTTTGCCGACCACTGTTAATCACTTATCCGAACTCTAAAAATGAATTTGCTCAACAATTGTAATGACTTTGCCGACCACTGTTAATCTCTTTTCCCACATCTAAAAATGACTTTGCACAACAATTGTAATGACTTTGCAAACCACTGTTAATCACTAATCCGACCTCTAAAAATGACTTTGCACAACAATTGAAAGGACTATGCAAACCACTGTTAATCACTTATCAGACCTCTAAAAATGACTTTGCCAACCACTGTTAATCTCTTTTCCGACCTCTAAACATGACTCTGCCAACCACTGTTAATCTCTTTTCCGATATCTAAAAATGACTTTGCCCAACAATTGTAATGACTTTGCCAACCACTGTTAATCACTAATCCGACCTCTAAAAATGACTTTGCCCAACAATTGTAATGACTTAGCCGACCACTGTTAATCACTTATCCGAACTCTAAAAATGAATTTGCTCAACAATTGTAATGACTTTGCCAACCACTGTTAATTAGTTATCCGACCACAAAAAATGACTTTGCACAACAATTGTAATGACTATGCCAACCACTGTTAATAGATTATCGGACCTCTAAAAATGACTTTGCCCAAAAATTGTAATGACTATGCCAACCACTGTAAATCTCTTTTCAGACATCTAAAAATGACTTTGACCAACAATTGAAATGACTTTGCCAACCACTGTCAATCACTAATTCGACCTCTAAAAATGACTTTGCACAACAATTGTAAGGACTATGCAAACCACTATTAATCACTTATCCGGCCTCCTAAAATGACTTTGCCCAACAATTGTAATGACTTTGCCGACCACTGTTAATCACTTATCCGAACTCGAAAAATGAATTTGCTCAACAATTGTAATGACTTTGCCAACCATTGTTTATCACTAAACCGACCTCTAAAAATGACTTTGCACAACAATTGAAAGGACTATGCAAACCACTGTTAATCACTAATCCGACCTCTAAAAATGACTTTGCCAACCACTGTTAATCTCTTTTCCGACATCTAAAAATGACTTTGCCCAACAATTGTAATGACTTTGCCAACCAATGTTAATCACTAATCCGACCTCTAAAAAAGACTTTGCCCAACAATTGTAATGACTTTGCCGACCACTGTTAATCTCTTTTCCGACATCTAAAAATGACATTGCACAACAATTGTAATGACTTTGCCAACCACTGTTAATTACTAATCCGACCTCTAAAAATGACTTTGCACAACAATTGAAAGGACTCTGCCAACCACTGTTAATCACTAATCCGACCTCTAAAATTGAGTTTGCCCAACAATTGTAATGACTTTGCCGACCACTGTTAATCACTTATCCGAACTCTAAAAATGAATTTGCTCAACAATTGTAATGACTTTGCCAACCACTGTTAATTACTTATCCGACCACAAAAAATGACTTTGCACAACAATTGTAATGACTATGCCAACCACTGTTAATAGATTATCGGACCTCTAAAAATGACTTTGCCCAACAATTGTAAATCTCTTTTCAGACATCTAAAAAAGACTTTGACCAACAATTGTAATGACTTTGCCGACCACTGTTAATCTCTTTTCAGACATCTAAAAATGACTTTGACCAACAATTGTAATGACTTTGCCAACCACTGTCAATCACTAATTCGACCTCTAAAAATGACTTTGCACAACAATTGTAAGGACTGTGCAAACCACTATTAATCACTTATCCGGCCTCCTAAAATGACTTTGCCCAACAATTGTAATGACTTTGCCGACCACTGTTAATCACTTATCCGAACTCGAAAAATGAATTTGCTCAACAATTGTAATGACTTTGCCAACCATTGTTAATCACTAAACCGACCTCTAAAAATGACTTTGCACAACAATTGAAAGGACTATGCAAACCACTGTTAATCACTAATCCGACCTCTAAAAATGACTCTGCCAACCACTGTTAATCTCTTTTCCGACATCTAAAAATGACTTTGCCCAACAATTGTAATGACTTTGCCAACCAATGTTAATCACTAATCCGACCTCTAAAAAAGACTTTGCCCAACAATTGTAATGACTTTGCCGACCACTGTTAATCTCTTTTCAGACATCTAAAAATGACTTTGACCAACAATTGTAATGACTTTGCCAACCACTGTCAATCACTAATTCGACCTCTAAAAATGACTTTGCACAACAATTGTAAGGACTATGCAAACCACTATTAATCACTTATCCGGCCTCCTAAAATGACTTTGCCCAACAATTGTAATGACTTTGCCGACCACTGTTAATCACTTATCCGAACTCGAAAAATGAATTTGCTCAACAATTGTAATGACTTTGCCAACCATTGTTAATCACTAAACCGACCTCTAAAAATGACTTTGCACAACAATTGAAAGGACTATGCAAACCACTGTTAATCACTAATCCGACCTCTAAAAATGACTTTGCCAACCACTGTTAATCTCTTTTCCGACATCTAAAAATGACTTTGCCCAACAATTGTAATGACTTTGCCAACCAATGTTAATCACTAATCCGACCTCTAAAAAAGACTTTGCCCAACAATTGTAATGACTTTGCCGACCACTGTTAATCTCTTTTCCGACATCTAAAAATGACATTGCACAACAATTGTAATGACTTTGCCAACCACTGTTAATTACTAATCCGACCTCTAAAAATGACTTTGCACAACAATTGAAAGGACTCTGCCAACCACTGTTAATCACTAATCCGACCTCTAAAATTGAGTTTGCCCAACAATTGTAATGACTTTGCCGACCACTGTTAATCACTTATCCGAACTCTAAAAATGAATTTGCTCAACAATTGTAATGACTTTGCCAACCACTGTTAATTACTTATCCGACCACAAAAAATGACTTTGCACAACAATTGTAATGACTATGCCAACCACTGTTAATAGATTATCGGACCTCTAAAAATGACTTTGCCCAACAATTGTAAATCTCTTTTCAGACATCTAAAAAAGACTTTGACCAACAATTGTAATGACTTTGCCGACCACTGTTAATCACTTATCCGAACTCGAAAAATGAATTTGCTCAACAATTGTAATGACTTTGCCAACCATTGTTAATCACTAAACCGACCTCTAAAAATGACTTTGCACAACAATTGAAAGGACTATGCAAACCACTGTTAATCACTAATCCGACCTCTAAAAATGACTCTGCCAACCACTGTTAATCTCTTTTCCGACATCTAAAAATGACTTTGCCCAACAATTGTAATGACTTTGCCAACCAATGTTAATCACTAATCCGACCTCTAAAAAAGACTTTGCCCAACAATTGTAATGACTTTGCCGACCACTGTTAATCTCTTTTCAGACATCTAAAAATGACTTTGACCAACAATTGTAATGACTTTGCCAACCACTGTCAATCACTAATTCGACCTCTAAAAATGACTTTGCACAACAATTGTAAGGACTATGCAAACCACTATTAATCACTTATCCGGCCTCCTAAAATGACTTTGCCCAACAATTGTAATGACTTTGCCGACCACTGTTAATCACTTATCCGAACTCGAAAAATGAATTTGCTCAACAATTGTAATGACTTTGCCAACCATTGTTAATCACTAAACCGACCTCTAAAAATGACTTTGCACAACAATTGAAAGGACTATGCAAACCACTGTTAATCACTAATCCGACCTCTAAAAATGACTTTGCCAACCACTGTTAATCTCTTTTCCGACATCTAAAAATGACTTTGCCCAACAATTGTAATGACTTTGCCAACCAATGTTAATCACTAATCCGACCTCTAAAAAAGACTTTGCCCAACAATTGTAATGACTTTGCCGACCACTGTTAATCTCTTTTCCGACATCTAAAAATGACATTGCACAACAATTGTAATGACTTTGCCAACCACTGTTAATTACTAATCCGACCTCTAAAAATGACCTTGCACAACAATTGAAAGGACTCTGCCAACCACTGTTAATCACTAATCCGACCTCTAAAATTGAGTTTGCCCAACAATTGTAATGACTTTGCCGACCACTGTTAATCACTTATCCGAACTCTAAAAATGAATTTGCTCAACAATTGTAATGACTTTGCCAACCACTGTTAATTACTTATCCGACCACAAAAAATGACTTTGCACAACAATTGTAATGACTATGCCAACCACTGTTAATAGATTATCGGACCTCTAAAAATGACTTTGCCCAACAATTGTAAATCTCTTTTCAGACATCTAAAAAAGACTTTGACCAACAATTGTAATGACTTTGCCGACCACTGTTAATCTCTTTTCCGACATCTAAAAATGACATTGCACAACAATTGTAATGACTTTGCCAACCACTGTTAATTACTAATCCGACCTCTAAAAATGACTTTGCGCAACAATTGAAAGGACTCTGCCAACCACTGTTAATCACTAATCCGACCTCTAAAAATGAGTTTGCCCAACAATTGTAATGACTTTGCCGACCACTGTTAATCACTTATCCGAACTCTAAAAATGAATTTGCTCAACAATTGTAATGACTTTGCCAACCACTGTTAATTACTTATCCGACCACAAAAAATGACTTTGCACAACAATTGTAATGACTATGCAAACCACTGTTAATCACTTATCCGACCTCTAAAAATGACTTTGCCAACCACTGTTAGTCTCTTTTCCGACCTCTAAACATGACTCTGCCAACCACTGTTGATCTCTTTTCCGACATCTAAAAATGACTTTGCCCAACAATTGTAATGACTTTGCCAACCACTGTTAATCACTAATCCGACCTATAAAAAAGACTTTGCCCAACAATTGTAATGACTTTGCGGACCACTGTTAATCTCTTTTCCGACATCTAAAAATGACTTTGCACAACAATTGTAATGACTTTGCCAACCACTGTTAATTACTAATCCGACCTCTAAAAATGACTTTGCACAACAATTGAAAGGACTATGCAAACCACTGTTAATCACTTATCCGACCTCTAAAAATGACTTTGCACAACAATTGAAAGGACTATGCAAACCACTGTTAATCACTTATCCGACCTCTAAAAATGACTTTGCCAACCACTGTTAGTCTCTTTTCCGACCTCTAAACATGACTCTGCCAACCACTGTTAATCTCTTTTCCGACATCTAAAAATGACTTTGCCCAACAATTGTAATGACTTTGCCAACCACTGTTAATCACTAATCCGACCTCTAAAAAAGACTTTGCACAACAATTGTAATGACTTCGCCAACCACTGTTAATTACTAATCCGACCTCTAAAAATGACTTTGCACAACAATTGAAAGGACTGTGCAAACCACTGTTAATCACTTATCCGACCTCTAAAAATGACTTTGCCAACCACTGTTAATCTCTTTTCCGAACTCTAAACATGACTCTGCCAACCACTGTTAATCTCTTTTCCGATATCTAAAAATGACTTTGCCCAACTATTGTAATGACTTTGCCAACCACTGTTAATCACTAATCCGACCTCTAAAAATGACTTTGCCCAACAATTGTAATGACTTTGCCGACCACTGTTAATCACTTATCCGAACTCTAAAAATGAATTTGCTCAACAATTGTAATGACTTTGCCTACCACTGTTAATTACTTATCCGACCACAAAAAATGACTTTGCACAACAATTGTAATGACTATGCCAACCACTGTTAATAGATTATCGGACCTCTAAAAATGACTTTGCCCAACAATTGTAATGACTTTGCCAACCACTGTCAATCACTAATTCGACCTCTAAAAATGACTTTGCACAACAATTGTAAGGACTATGCAAACCACTATTAATCACTTATCCGGCCTCCTAAAATGACTTTGCCCAACAATTGTAATGACTTTACCGACCACTGTTAATCACTTTTTCGACCTGTAAAAATGACTTTGCTCAACAATTGTAATGACTTTGCCAACCACTATTAATTACTTATCCGAACTCTAAAAATGACTTTGCACAACAATTGTAATGACTATGCCAACCACTGTTAATCTCTTTTCCGACATCTAAAAATGACTTTGCCCAACAATTGTAATGACTATGCCAACCACTGTAAATCTCTTTTCAGACATCTAAAAATGACTTTGACCAACAATTGTAATGACTTTGCCAACCACTGTCAATCACTAATTCGACCTATAAAAATGACTTTGAACAACAATTGTAAGGACTATGCAAACCACTAATAATCACTTATCCGGCCTCCTAAAATGACTTTGCCCAACAATTGTAATGACTTTGCCGACCACTGTTAATCACTTTTCCGACCTCTAAAAATGACTTTGCCCAACAATTGTAATGACTTTGCCGACCACTGTTAATCACTTATCCGAACTCTAAAAATGAATTTGCTCAACAATTGGAATGACTTTGCCGACCACTGTTAATCACTTATCCGACCTCTAAAAATGACTCTGCCCAACAATTGTGATGACTTTGCCAACAACTGATAATCACTTATCCGACCTCTAAACATGACTCTGCCAACCACTGTTAATCTCTTTTCCGACATCTAAAAATGACTTTGCCCAACAATTGTAATGACTTTGCCAACCACTGTTAATCTCTTTTCCGACCTCTAAACATGACTCTGCCAACCACTGTTAATCTCTTTTCCGACATCTAAAAATGACTTTGCCCAACAATTGTAATGACTTTGCCAACCACTGTTAATCACTAATCCGACCTCTAAAAATGACTTTGCCCAAAAATTGTAATGACTTTGCCAACCACTGTTAATCACTAATCCGACCTCTAAAAATGACTTTGCACAACAATTGAAAGGACTATGCAAACCACTGTTAATCACTTATCCGACCTCTAAAAATGACTTTGCCAACCACTGTTAATCTCTTTTCCGACCTCTAAACATGACTCTGCCAACCACTGTTAATCTCTTTTCCGATATCTAAAAATGACTTTGCCCAACAATTTTAATGACTTTGCCAACCACTGTTAATCACTAATCCGACCTCTAAAAATGACTTTGCCCAACAATTGTAATGACTTTGCCAACCACTGTTAATCACTAATCCGACCTCTAAAAATGACTTTGCACAACAATTGTAATGACTTTGCCGACCACTGTTAATCACTTATCCGAACTCTAAGAATGACTTTGCCAACCACTGTTAATCTCTTTTCCGACCTCTAAACATGACTCTGCCAACCACTGTTAATCTCTTTTCCGATATCTAAAAATGACTTTGCCCAACAATTTTAATGACTTTGCCAACCACTGTTAATCACTAATCCGACCTCTAAAAATGACTTTGCCCAACAATTGTAATGACTTTGCCAACCACTGTTAATCACTAATCCGACCTCTAAAAAAGACTTTGCCCAACAATTGTAATGACTTTGCCGACCACTGTTAATCACTTATCCGAACTCTAAAAATGAATTTGCTCAACAATTGGAATGACTTTGCCGACTACTGTTAATCACTTATCCGACCTCTAAAAATGACTCTGCCCAACAATTGTAATGATTTTGCCAACAACTGATAATCACTTATCCGACCTCTAAACATGACTCTGCCAACCACTGTTAATCTCTTTTCCGACATCTAAAAATGACTTTGCCCAACAATTGTAATGACTTTGCCAACCACTGTTAATCACTTTTCCGACCTCTAAACATGACTCTGCCAACCACTGTTAATCTCTTTTCCGACATCTAAAAATGACTTTGCCCAACAATTGTAATGACTTTGCCAACCACTGTTAATCACTAATCCGACCTCTAAAAATGACTTTGCCCAACAATTGTAATGACTTTGCCAACCACTGTTAATCACTAATCCGACCTCTAAAAATGACTTTGCACAACAATTGAAAGGACTATGCAAACCACTGTTAATCACTTATCCGACCTCTAAAAATGACTTTGCCAACCACTGTTAATCTCTTTTCCGACCTCTAAACATGACTCTGCCAACCACTGTTAATCTCTTTTCCGATATCTAAAAATGACTTTGCCCAACAATTGTAATGACTTTGCCAACCACTGTTAATCACTAATCCGACCTCTAAAAATGACTTTGCCCAACAATTGTAATGACTTTGCCGACAACTGTTAATCACTTATCCGACATCTAAAAATGACTTTGCCCAACAATTGTAATGACTTTGCCGACCACTGTTAATCACTAATCCGACCACAAAAAATGACTTTGCACAACAATTGTAATGACTATGCCAACCACTGTTAATCACTAATCCGACCTCTAAAAAAGACTTTGCCCAACAATTGTAATGACTTTGCCGACCACTGTTAATCTCTTTTCCGACATCTAAAAATGACTTTGCACAACAATTGTAATGACTTTGCCAACCACTGTTAATTACTAAGCCGACCTCTAAAAATGACTTTGCACAACAATTGAAAGGACTATGCAAACCACTGTTAATCACTTATCAGACCTCTAAAAATGACTTTGGCAACCACTGTTAATCTCTTTTCCGACATCTAAAAATGACTTTGCCCAACAATTGTAATGACTTTGCCAACCACTGTTAATCACTAATCCGACCTCTAAAAATGACTTTGCACAACAATTGTAATGACTTTGCCGACCACTGTTAATCACTTATCCGAACTCTAAGAATGACTTTGCCAACCACTGTTAATCTCTTTTCCGACCTCTAAACATGACTCTGCCAACCACTGTTAATCTCTTTTCCGATATCTAAAAATGACTTTGCCCAACAATTTTAATGACTTTGCCAACCACTGTTAATCACTAATCCGACCTCTAAAAATGACTTTGCCCAACAATTGTAATGACTTTGCCAACCACTGTTAATCACTAATCCGACCTCTAAAAAAGACTTTGCCCAACAATTGTAATGACTTTGCCGACCACTGTTAATCACTTATCCGAACTCTAAAAATGAATTTGCTCAACAATTGGAATGACTTTGCCGACCACTGTTAATCACTTATCCGACCTCTAAAAATGACTCTGCCCAACAATTGTAATGATTTTGCCAACAACTGATAATCACTTATCCGACCTCTAAACATGACTCTGCCAACCACTGTTAATCTCTTTTCCGACATCTAAAAATGACTTTGCCCAACAATTGTAATGACTTTGCCAACCACTGTTAATCACTTTTCCGACCTCTAAACATGACTCTGCCAACCACTGTTAATCTCTTTTCCGACATCTAAAAATGACTTTGCCCAACAATTGTAATGACTTTGCCAACCACTGTTAATCACTAATCCGACCTCTAAAAATGACTTTGCCCAACAATTGTAATGACTTTGCCAACCACTGTTAATCACTAATCCGACCTCTAAAAATGACTTTGCACAACAATTGAAAGGACTATGCAAACCACTGTTAATCACTTATCCGACCTCTAAAAATGACTTTGCCAACCACTGTTAATCTCTTTTCCGACCTCTAAACATGACTCTGCCAACCACTGTTAATCTCTTTTCCGATATCTAAAAATGACTTTGCCCAACAATTGTAATGACTTTGCCAACCACTGTTAATCACTAATCCGACCTCTAAAAATGACTTTGCCCAACAATTGTAATGACTTTGCCGACAACTGTTAATCACTTATCCGACATCTAAAAATGACTTTGCCCAACAATTGTAATGACTTTGCCGACCACTGTTAATCACTAATCCGACCACAAAAAATGACTTTGCACAACAATTGTAATGACTATGCCAACCACTGTTAATCACTAATCCGACCTCTAAAAAAGACTTTGCCCAACAATTGTAATGACTTTGCCGACCACTGTTAATCTCTTTTCCGACATCTAAAAATGACTTTGCCAACAATTGTAATGACTTTGCCAACCACTGTTAATTACTAAGCCGACCTCTAAAAATGACTTTGCACAACAATTGAAAGGACTATGCAAACCACTGTTAATCACTTATCAGACCTCTAAAAATGACTTTGGCAACCACTGTTAATCTCTTTTCCGACCTCTAAACATGACCCTGCCAACCACTGTTAATCTCTTTTCCGATATCTAAAAATGACTTTGCCCAACAATTGTAATGACTTTGCCAACCACTGTTAATCACTAATCCGACCTCTAAAAATGACTTTGCCCAACAATTGTAATGACTTTGCCGACAACTGTTAATCACTTATCCGACATCTAAAAATGACTTTGCCCAACAATTGTAATGACTTTGCCGACCACTGTTAATCACTAATCCGACCACAAAAAATGACTTTGCACAACAATTGTAATGACTATGCCAACCACTGTTAATCACTAATCCGACCTCTAAAAAAGACTTTGCCCAACAATTGTAATGACTTTGCCGACCACTGTTAATCTCTTTTCCGACATCTAAAAATGACTTTGCACAACAATTGTAATGACTTTGCCAACCACTGTTAATTACTAAGCCGACCTCTAAAAATGACTTTGCACAACAATTGAAAGGACTATGCAAACCACTGTTAATCACTTATCAGACCTCTAAAAATGACTTTGGCAACCACTGTTAATCTCTTTTCCGACCTCTAAACATGACTCTGCCAACCACTGTTAATCTCTTTTCCGATATCTAAAAATGACTTTGCCCAACAATTGTAATGACTTTGCCAACCACTGTTAATCACTAATCCGACCTCTAAAAATGACTTTGCCCAACAATTGTAATGACTTTGCCGATAACTGTTAATCACTTATCCGAACTCTAAAAATGAATTTGCTCAACAATTGTAATGACTTTGCCAACCACTGTTAATTAGTTATCCGACCACAAAAAATGACTTTGCACAACAATTGTAATGACTATGCCAACGACTGTTAATAGATTATCGGACCTCTAAAAATGACTTTGACCAACAATTGTAATGACTATGCCAACCACTGTAAATCTCTTTTCAGACATCTAAAAATGACTTTGACCAACAATTGTAATGACTTTGCCAACCACTGTCAATCACTAATTCGACCTCTAAAAATGACTTTGCACAACAATTGTAAGGACTATGCAAACCAATATTAATCACTTATCCGGCCTCCTAAAATGACTTTGCCCAACAATTGTAATGACTTTGTCGACCACTGTTAATCACTTTTCCGACCTCTAAAAATGACTTTGCCCAACAATTGTAATGACTTTGCCGACCACTGTTAATCACTTATCCGAACTCTAAAAATGAATTTGCTCAACAATTTTAATAATTTTGCCAACCATTGTTAATCACTAATCCGACCTCTAAAAATGACTTTGCACAACAATTGTAATGACTATGCCAACCACTGTTAATCTCTTTTCCGACATCTAAAAATGACTTTGCCCAACAATTGTAATGACTATGCCAACCACTGTAAATCTCTTTTCAGACATCTAAAAATGACTTTGACCAACAATTGTAATGACTTTGGCAACCACTGTCAATCACTAATTCGTCCTCTAAAAATGACTTTGCACAACAATTGTAAGGACTATGCAAACCACTAATAATCACTTATCCGGCCTCCTAAAATGACTTTGCCCAACAATTGTAATGACTTTGCCGACCACTGTTAATCACTTTTCCAACCTCTAAAAATGACTTTGCCCAACAATTGTAATGACTTTGCCGACCACTGTTAATCACTTATCCGAACTCTAAAAATGAATTTAATCAACAATTGGAATGACTTTGCCGACCACTGTTAATCACTTATCCGACCTCTAAAAATGACTCTGCCCAACAATTGTGATGACTTTGCCAACAACTGTTAATCACTTATCCGACCTCTAAACATGACTCTGCCAACCACTGTTAATCTCTTTTCCGACATCTAAAAATGACTTTGCCCAACAATTGTAATGACTTTGCCAACCACTGTTAATCACTAATCCGACCTCTAAAAATGACTTTGCCCAACAATTGTAATGACTTTGCCAACCACTGTTAATCACTAATCCGACCTCTAAAAATGACTTTGCACAACAATTGAAAGGACTATGCAAACCACTGTTAATCACTTATCCGACCTCTAAAAATGACTTTGCCAACCACTGTTAATCTCTTTTCCGACCTCTAAACATGACTCTGCCAACCACTGTTAATCTCTTTTCCGATATCTAAAAATGACTTTGCCCAACAATTGTAATGACTTTGCCAACCACTGTTAATCACTAATCCGACCTCTAAAAATGACTTTGCCCAACAATTGTAATGACTTTGCCGACAACTGTTAATCACTTATCCGACATCTAAAAATGACTTTGCCCAACAATTGTAATGACTTTGCCGACCACTGTTAATCACTAATCCGACCACAAAAAATGACTTTGCACAACAATTGTAATGACTATGCCAACCACTGTTAATCACTAATCCGACCTCTAAAAAAGACTTTGCCCAACAATTGTAATGACTTTGCCGACCACTGTTAATCTCTTTTCCGACATCTAAAAATGACTTTGCACAACAATTGTAATGACTTTGCCAACCACTGTTAATCACTAATCCGACCTCTAAAAATGACTTTGCACAACAATTGAAAGGACTATGCAAACCACTGTTAATCACTTATCAGACCTCTAAAAATGACTTTGCCAACCACTGTTAATCTCTTTTCCGACCTCTAAACATGACTCTGCCAACCACTGTTAATCTCTTTTCCGATATCTAAAAATGACTTTGCCCAACAATTGTAATGACTTTGCCAACCACTGTTAATCACTAATCCGACCTCTAAAAATGACTTTGCCCAACAATTGTAATGACTTTGCCGACAACTGTTAATCACTTATCCGAACTCTAAAAATGAATTTGCTCAACAATTGTAATGACTTTGCCAACCACTGTTAATTAGTTATCCGACCACAAAAAATGACTTTGCTCAACAATTGTAATGACTATGCCAACGACTGTTAATAGATTATCGGACCTCTAAAAATGACTTTGACCAACAATTGTAATGACTATGCCAACCACTGTAAATCTCTTTTCAGACATCTAAAAATGACTTTGACCAACAATTGTAATGACTTTGCCAACCACTGTCAATCACTAATTCGACCTCTAAAAATGACTTTGCACAACAATTGTAAGGACAATGCAAACCACTATTAATCACTTATCCGGCCTCCTAAAATGACTTTGCCCAACAATTGTAATTACTTTGTCGACCACTGTTAATCACTTTTCCGACCTCTAAAAATGACTTTGCCCAACAATTGTAATGACTTTGCCGACCACTGTTAATCACTTATCCGAACTCTAAAAATGAATTTGCTCAACAATTGTAATAATTTTGCCAACCATTGTTAATCACTAATCCGACCTTTAAAAATGACTTTGCACAACAATTGAAAGGACTTTGCAAACCACTGTTAATCACTTATCCGACCTCTAAAAATGACTTTGCCAACCACTGTTAATCTCTTTTCCGACCTCTAAACATGACTTTGCCCAACAATTGTAATGACTTTACCAACCACTGTTAATCACTAATCCGACCTCTAAAAAAGACTTTGCCTACCAATTATAATGACTTTGCCGACCACTGTTAATCTCTTTTCCGACATCTAAAAATGACTTTGCACAACAATTGTAATGACTTTGCCAACCACTGTTAATCACTAATCTGACCTCTAAAAATGACTTTGCACAACAATTGAAAGGACTATGCAAACCACTGTTAATCACTTATCCGACCTCTAAAAATGACTTTGCCAACCACTGTTAATCTCTTTTCCGACCTCTAAACATGACTCTGCCAACCACTGTTAATCTCTTTTCCGATATCTAAAAATGACTTTGCCCAACTATTGTAATGACTTTGCCAACCACTGTTAATCACTAATCCGACCTCTAAAAATGACTTTGCCCAACAATTGTAATGACTTTGCCGACCACTGTTAATCACTTATCCGAACTCTAAAAATGAATTTGCTCAACAATTGTAATGACTTTGCCAACCACTGTTAATTACTTATCCGACCACAAAAAATGACTTTGCACAACAATTGTAATGACTATGCCAACCACTGTTAATAGATTATCGGACCTCTAAAAATGACTTTGCCCAACAATTGTAATGACTTTGCCAACCACTGTAAATCTCTTTTCAGACATCTAAAAAAGACCTTGACCAACAATTGTAATGACTTTGCAAACCACTGTTAATCACTTATCCGACCTCTAAAAATGACTTTGCCAACCACTGTTAGTCTCTTTTCCGACCTCTAAAAATGACTTTGCCAACCACTGTTAATCTCTTTTCCGACCTCTAAACATGACTTTGCCCAACAATTGTAATGACTTTACCAACCACTGTTAATCACTAATCCGACCTCTAAAAAAGACTTTGCCTACCAATTATAATGACGTTGCCGACCACTGTTAATCTCTTTTCCGACATCTAAAAATGACTTTGCACAACAATTGTAATGACTTTGCCAACCACTGTTAATCACTAATCTGACCTCTAAAAATGACTTTGCACAACAATTGAAAGGACTATGCAAACCACTGTTAATCACTTATCCGACCTCTAAAAATGACTTTGCTCAACAATTGTAATGACTTTGCCAACCACTGTTAATTACTTATCCGACCACAAAAAATGACTTTGCACAACAATTGTAATGACTATGCCAACCACTGTTAATAGATTATCGGACCTCTAAAAATGACTTTGCCCAACAATTGTAATGACTTTGCCAACCACTGTAAATCTCTTTTCAGACATCTAAAAAAGACTTTGACCAACAATTGTAATGACTTTGCAAACCACTGTTAATCACTTATCAGACCTCTAAAAATGACTTTGCCAACCACTGTTAGTCTCTTTTCCGACCTCTAAACATGACTCTGCCAACCACTGTTAATCTCTTTTCCGACATCTAAAAATGACTTTGCCCAACAATTGTAATGACTTTACCAACCACTGTTAATCACTAATCCGACCTCTAAAAAAGACTTTGCCTACCAATTATAATGACTTTGCCGACCACTGTTAATCTCTTTTCCGACATCTAAAAATGACTTTGCACAACAATTGTAATGACTTTGCCAACCACTGTTAATCACTAATCTGACCTCTAAAAATGACTTTGCACAACAATTGAAAGGACTATGCAAACCACTGTTAATCACTTATCCGACCTCTAAAAATGACTTTGCCAACCACTGTTAATCTCTTTTCCGACCTCTAAACATGACTCTGCCAACCACTGTTAATCTCTTTTCCGATATCTAAAAATGACTTTGCCCAACTATTGTAATGACTTTGCCAACCACTGTTAATCACTAATCCGACCTCTAAAAATGACTTTGCCCAACAATTGTAATGACTTTGCCGACCACTGTTAATCACTTATCCGAACTCTAAAAATGAATTTGCTCAACAATTGTAATGACTTTGCCAACCACTGTTAATTACTTATCCGACCAAAAAAAAATGACTTTGCACAACAATTGTAATGACTATGCCAACCACTGTTAATAGATTATCGGACCTCTAAAAAAGACTTTGCCCAACAATTGTAATGACTTTGCCAACCACTGTAAATCTCTTTTCAGACATCTAAAAAAGACTTTGACCAACAATTGTAATGACTTTGCAAACCACTGTTAATCACTTATCCGACCTCTAAAAATGACTTTGCCAACCACTGTTAGTCTCTTTTCCGACCTCTAAACATGACTCTGCCAACCACTGTTAATCTCTCTTCCGACATCTAAAAATGACTTTGCCCAACAATTGTAATGACTTTGCCAACCACTGTTAATCACTAATCCGACCTCTAAAAAAGACTTTGCCCAACAATTGTAATGACTTTGCCGACCACTGTTAATCTCTTTTCCGACATCTAAAAATGACTTTGCACAACAATTGAAATGACTTTGCCAACCACTGTTAATTACCAATCCGACCTCTAAAAATGACTTTGCACAACAATTGAAAGGACTATGCAAACCACTGTTAATCACTTATCCGACCTCTAAAAATGACTATGCCAACCACTGTTAATAGATTATCGGACCTCTAAAAATGACTTTGCCCAACAATTGTAATGACTTTGCCAACCACTGTAAATCTCTTTTCAGACATCTAAAAATGACTTTGACCAACAATTGTAATGACTTTGCCAACCACTGTCAATCACTAATTCGACCTCTAAAAATGACTTTGCACAACAATTGTAAGGACTATGCAAACCACTATTAATCACTTATCCGGCCTCCTAAAATGACTTTGCCCAACAATTGTAATGACTTTGCCAACCACTGTTAATCACTAATCTTACCTCTAAAAATGACTTTGCACAACAATTGTAATGACTATGCCAACCACTGTTAATCTCTTTTCCGACATCTAAAAATGACTTTGCCCAACAATTGTAATGACTATGCCAACCACTGTAAATCTCTTTTCAGACATCTAAAAATGACCTTGACCAACAATTGTAATGACTTTGCCAACCACTGTCAATCACTAATTCGACCTCTAAGAATGACTTTGCACAACAATTGTAAGGACTATGCAAACCACTATTAATCACTTATCCGGCCTCCTAAAATGACTTTGCCCAACAATTGTAATGACTTTGCCGACCACTGTTAATCACTTTTCCGACCTCTAAAAATGACTTTGCCCAACAATTGTAATGACTTTGCCGACCACTGTTAATCACTTATCCGAACTCTAAAAATGAATTTGCTCAACAATTGTAATGACTTTGCCAACCATTGTTAATCACTAATCCGACCTCTAAAAATGACTTTGCACAACAATTGAAAGGACTATGCAAACCACTGTTAATCACTTATCCGACCTCTAAAAAAGACTTTGCCAACCACTGTTAATCTCTTTTCCGACCCCTAAACATGACTCTGCCAACCACTGTTAATCTCTTTTCCGACATCTAAAAATGACTTTGCCCAACTATTTTAATGACTTTGCCAACCACTGTTAATCACTAATCCGACCTCTAAAAATGACTTTGCCCAACAATTGTAATGACTTTGCCGACCACTGTTAATCACTTATCCGAACTCTAAAAATGAATTTGCTCAACAATTGTAATGACTTTGCCAACCACTGTTAATTACTTATCCGACCAAAAAAAAATGACTTTGCACAACAATTGTAATGACTATGCCAACCACTGTTAATAGATTATCGGACCTCTAAAAAAGACTTTGCCCAACAATTGTAATGACTTTGCCAACCACTGTAAATCTCTTTTCAGACATCTAAAAAAGACTTTGACCAACAATTGTAATGACTTTGCAAACCACTGTTAATCACTTATCCGACCTCTAAAAATGACTTTGCCAACCACTGTTAGTCTCTTTTCCGACCTCTAAACATGACTCTGCCAACCACTGTTAATCTCTTTTCCGACATCTAAAAATGACTTTGCCCAACAATTGTAATGACTTTGCCAACCACTGTTAATCACTAATCCGACCGCTAAAAAAGACTTTGCCCAACAATTGTAATGACTTTGCCGACCACTGTTAATCTCTTTTCCGACATCTAAAAATGACTTTGCACAACAATTGAAATGACTTTGCCAACCACTGTTAATTACCAATCCGACCTCTAAAAATGACTTTGCACAACAATTGAAAGGACTATGCAAACCACTGTTAATCACTTATCCGACCTCTAAAAATGACTTTGCACAACAATTGAAAGGACTATGCAAACCATTGTTAATCACTTATCCGACCTCTAAAAATGACTTTGACAACCACTGTTAGTCTCTTTTCCGACCTCTAAACATGACTCTGCCAACCACTGTTAATCTCTTTTCCGACATCTAAAAATGACTTTGCCCAACAATTGTAATGACTTTGCCAACCACTGTTAATCACTAATCCGACCTCTAAAAAAGACTTTGCCCAACAATTGTAATGAATTTGCCGACCACTGTTAATCTCTTTTCCGACATCTAAAAATGACTTGGCACAACAATTGTAATGACTTTGCCAACCACTGTTAATTACTAATCCGACCTCTAAAAATGACTTTGCACAACAATTGAAAGGACTATGCAAACCACTGTTAATCACTTGTCCGACCTCTAAAAATGACTATGCCAACCACTGTTAATAGATTATCGGACCTCTAAAAATGACTTTGCCCAACAATTGTAATGACTTTGCCAACCACTGTAAATCTCTTTTCAGACATCTAAAAATGACTTTGACCAACAATTGTAATGACTTTGCCAACCACTGTCAATAACTAATTCGACCTCTAAAAATGACTTTGCACAACAATTGTAAGGACTATGCAAACCAATATTAATCACTTATCCGGCCTCCTAAAATGACTTTGCCCAACAATTGTAATGACTTTGCCAACCACTGTTAATCACTAATCTTACCTCTAAAAATGACTTTGCTCAACAATTGTTATGACTTTGCCAACCACTATTAATTACTTATCCGACCTCTAAAAATGACTTTGCACAACAATTGTAATGACTATGCCAACCACTGTAAATCTCTTTTCAGGCATCTAAAAATGACCTTGACCAACAATTGTAATGACTTTACCAACCACTGTTAATCACTAATCCGACCTCTAAAAAAGACTTTGCATACCAATTGTAATGACTTTGCCGACCACTGTTAATCTCTTTTCCGACATCTAAAAATGACTTTGCACAACAATTGTAATGACTTTGCCAACCACTGTAAATCTCTTTTCAGACATCTAAAAATGACTTTGCCCAACAATTGTAATGACTTTGCCGACCACTGTTAATCTCTTTTCCGACATCTAAAAATGACTTTGCACAACAATTGTAATGACTTTGCCAACCACTGTAAATCTCTTTTCAGACATCTAAAAATGACTTTGCCCAACAATTGTAATGACTTTGCCGACCACTGTTAATCACTTATCCGAACTCTAAAAATGAATTTGCTCAACAATTGTAATGACTTTGCCAACCATTGTTAATCACTAATCCGACCTCTAAAAATGACTTTGCACAACAATTGAAAGGACTATGCAAACCACTGTTAATCACTTATCCGACCTCTAAAAATGACTTTGCCAACCACTGTTAATCTCTTTTCCGACCCCTAAACATGACTCTGCCAACCACTGTTAATCTCTTTTCCGACATCTAAAAATGACTTTGCCCAACAATTGTAATGACTTTACCAACCACTGTTAATCACTAATCCGACCTCTAAAAAAGACTTTGCATACCAATTGTAATGACTTTGCCGACCACTGTTAATCTCTTTTCCGACATCTAAAAATGACTTTGACCAACAATTGTAATGACTTTGCAAACCACTGTTAATCACTTATCCGACCTCTAAACATGACTCTGCCAACCACTGTTAATCTCTTTTCCGACATCTAAAAATGACTTTGCCCAACAATTGTAATGACTTTACCAACCACTGTTAATCACTAATCCGACCTCTAAAAAAGACTTTGCATACCAATTGTAATGACTTTGCGACCACTGTTAATCTCTTTTCCGACATCTAAAAATGACTTTGCACAACAATTGTAATGACTTTGCCGACCACTGTTAATCTCTTTTCCGACATCTAAAAATGACTTTGCACAACAATTGTAATGACTTTGCCAACCACTGTAAATCTCTTTTCAGACATCTAAAAATGACTTTGCCCAACAATTGTAATGACTTTGCCGACCACTGTTAATCTCTTTTCCGACATCTAAAAATGACTTTGCACAACAATTGTAATGACTTTGCCAACCACTGTAAATCTCTATTCAGACATCTAAAAATGACTTTGCCCAACAATTGTAATGACTTTGCCGACCACTGTTAATCACTTATCCGAACTCTAAAAATGAATTTGCTCAACAATTGTAATGACTTTGCCAACCATTGTTAATCACTAATCCGACCTCTAAAAATGACTTTGCACAACAATTGAAAGGACTATGCAAACCACTGTTAATCACTTATCCGACCTCTAAAAATGACTTTGCCAACCACTGTTAATCTCTTTTCCGACCCCTAAACATGACTCTGCCAACCACTGTTAATCTCTTTTCCGACATCTAAAAATGACTTTGCCCAACAATTGTAATGACTTTACCAACCACTGTTAATCACTAATCCGACCTCTAAAAAAGACTTTGCATACCAATTGTAATGACTTTGCCGACCACTGTTAATCTCTTTTCCGACATCTAAAAATGACTTTGACCAACAATTGTAATGACTTTGCAAACCACTGTTAATCACTTATCCGACCTCTAAACATGACTCTGCCAACCACTGTTAATCTCTTTTCCGACATCTAAAAATGACTTTGCCCAACAATTGTAATGACTTTACCAACCACTGTTAATCACTTATCCGACCTCTAAAAAAGACTTTGCATACCAATTGTAATGACTTTGCCGACCACTGTTAATCTCTTTTCCGACATCTAAAAATGACTTTGCACAACAATTGTAATGACTTTGCCAACCACTGTAAATATCTTTTCAGACATCTAAAAATGACTTTGCCCAACAATTGTAATGACTTTGCCGACCACTGTTAATCTCTTTTCCGACATCTAAAAATGACTTTGCACAACAATTGTAATGACTTTGCCAACCACTGTAAATCTCTTTTCAGACATCTAAAAATGACTTTGACCAACAATTGTAATGACTTTGCAAACCACTGTTAATCACTTATCCGACCACTAAAAATGACTTTGCCAACCACTGTTGGTCTCTTTTCCGACCTCTAAACATGACTCTGCCAACCACTGTTAATCTCTTTTCCGACATCTAAAAATGACTTTGCCCAACAATTGTAATGACTTTGCCAACCACTGTTAATCACTAATCCGACCTATATAAAAGACTTTGCCCAACAATTGTAATGACTTTGCCGACCACTGTTAATCTCTTTTCCGACATCTAAAAATGACTTTGCACAACAATTGTAATGACTTTGCCAACCACTGTTAATTACTAATCCGACCTCTAAAAATGACTTTGCACAACAATTGAAAGGACTATGCAAACCACTGTTAATCACTTATCCGACCTCTAAAAATGACTTTGCCAACCACTGTTAATCTCTTTTCCGACCTCTAAACATGACTCTGCCAACCACTGTTAATCTCTTTTCCGACATCTAAAAATGACTTTGCCCAACAATCGTAATGACTTTGCCAACCACTGTTAATCACTAATCCGACCTCTAAAAAAGACTTTGCCCAACAATTGTAATGACTTTGCTGACCACTGTTAATCTCTTTTCCGACATCTAAAAATGACTTTGCACAACAATTGTAATGACTTTGCCAACCACTGTTAATTACTAATCCGACCTCTAAAAATGACTTTGCACAACAATTGAAAGGACTATGCAAACCACTGTTAATCACTTATCCGACCTCTAAAAATGACTTTGCCAACCACTGTTAATCTCTTTTCCGACCTCTTAACATGACTCTGCCAACCACTGTTAATCTCTTTTCCGATATCTAAAAATCACTTTGCCTAACAATTGTAATGACTTTGCCGACCACTGTTAATCACTTATCCGAACTCTAAAAATGAATTTGCCCAACAATTGTAATGACTTTGCCAACCACTGTTAATTACTTATCCGACCACAAAAAATGACTTTGCACAACAATTGTAATGACAATGCCAACCACTGTTAATGGATTATCGGACCTCTAAAAATGACTTTGCCCAACAATTGTAATGACTTTGCCAACCACTTTAAATCTCTTTTCAGACATCTAAAAATGACTTTGAACAACAATTGTAATGACTTTGCCAACCACTGTCAATCACTAATTCGACCTCTAAAAATGACTTTGCACAACAATTGTAATGACTTTGCCAACCACTATTAATTACTTATCCGACCTCTAAAAATGACTTTGCCCAACAATTGTGATAACTTTGCCAACCACTGTTAATCACTTTTCCGACCTCTAAAAATGAATCTGCCCACCAATTGAAATGACTTTGCCAACCACTATTAATCACTTATCCGGCCTCTTAAAATGATTTTGCCCAACAATTGTAATGACTTTACCGACCACTGTTAATCACTTTTTCGACCTCTAAAAATGACTTTGCTCAACAATTGTAATGACTTTGCCAACCACTATTAATTACTTATCCGACCTCTAAAAATGACTTTGCACAACAATTGTAATGACTATGCCAACCACTGTTAATCTCTTTTCCGACATCTAAAAATGACTTTGCCCAACAATTGTAATGACTTTGCCAACCACTGTTAATCACTAATCCGACCTCTAAAAATGACTTTGCCCAACAATTGTGATAACTTTGCCAACCACTGTTAATCACTTTTCCGACCTCTAAAAATGAATCTGCCCACCAATTGAAATGACTTTGCCAACCACTATTAATCACTTATCCGGCCTCTTAAAATGATTTTGCCCAACAATTGTAATGACTTTGCCGACCACTGTTAATCACTTTTCCCATCTCTAAAAATGCCTTTGCTCAACAATTGTAATGACTTTGCCAACCACTATTAATTACTTATCCGACCTCAAAAAATGACTTTGCAAAACAATTGTAATGACTTTGCCAACCACTGTTAATCACTTATCCGACCTCTAAAAATGACTTTGCCAACCAATTGTAATGACTTTGCCGACCACTGTTGATCACTTATCCGACCTCTAAAAATGACTCTGCCCAACAATTGCGATGACTATGCCAACCACTGTTAATAGATTATCGGACCTCTAAAAATGACTTTGCCAAACAATTGTAATGACTTTGCCAACCACTGTAAATCTCTTTTCCGACATCTAAAAATGACTTTGCCCAACAATTGTAATGACTTTGCCAACCACTATTAATTACTTATCCGACCTATAAAAATGACTTTGCCCAACAATTGTAATGACTTTGCGAACCACTGTTAATCAATTATCAGACCTCTAAAAATGACTTTGCTCAACAATTGTAATGACTTTGCCAACCACTGTTAATCACTCATCCGACCTCTAAAAATGACTTTGCTCAACAATTGTAATGACTTTGCCAACCACTGTAAATCTCTTTTCAGACATCTAAAAATGACTTTGACCAACAATTGTAATGACTTTGCCGACCACTGTTAATCACTTATCCGACCTCTAAAAATGACTCTGCCCAACAATTGTGATGACTATGCCAACCACTGTTAATAGATTATCGGACCTCTAAAAATGACTTTGCCAAACAATTGTAATGACTTTGCCAACCACTGTAAATCTCTTTTCCGACATCTAAAAATGACTTTGCCCAACAATTGTAATGACTTTGCCAACCACTATTAATTACTTATCCGACCTCTAAAAATGACTTTGCCCAACAATTGTAATGACTTTGCCAACCACTGTTAATCAATTATCAGACCTCTAAAAATGACTTTGCTCAACAATTGTAATGACTTTGCCAACCACTGTAAATCTCTTTTCAGACATCTAAAAATGACTTTGACCAACAATTGTAATGACTTTGCCAACCACTGTTAATCACTCATCCGACCTCTAAAAATGACTTTGCTCAACAATTGTAATGACTTTGCCAACCACTGTAAATCTCTTTTCAGACATCTAAAAATGACTTTGACCAACAATTGTAATGACTTTGCCGACCACTGTTAATCACTTATCCGACCTCTAAAAATGACTCTGCCCAACAATTGTGATGACTATGCCAACCACTGTTAATAGATTATCGGACCTCTAAAAATGACTTTGCCAAACAATTGTAATGACTTTGCCAACCACTGTAAATCAGTTTTCAGACATCAAAAAATGACTTTGACCAACAATTGTAATGACTTTGCCGACCACTGTTAATCACTTATCCGACCTCTAAAAATGACTCTGCCCAACAATTGTGATGACTATGCCAACCACTGTTAATAGATTATCGGACCTCTAAAAATGACTTTGCCAAACAATTGTAATGACTTTGCCAACCACTGTAAATCTCTTTTCCGACATCTAAAAATGACTTTGCCCAACAATTGTAATGACTTTGCCAACCACTGTTAATCACTCATCCGACCTCTAAAAATGACTTTGCCCAACAATTGTAATGACTTTGCCAACCACTGTTAATCAATTATCAGACCTCTAAAAATGACTTTGCTCAACAATTGTAATGACTTTGCCAACCACTGTAAATCTCTTTTCAGACATCTAAAAATGACTTTGACCAACAATTGTAATGACTTTGCCAACCACTGACAATCACTAATCCGACATCTAAAAATGACTTTGCACAACAATTGTAAGGACTATGCAAACCACAGTTAATCTCTTTTCTGACCTCTAAACATGACTCTGCCAACCACTGTTAATCACTTTTCCGACCTCTAAAAATGACTTTGCTCAACAATTGTAATGACTTTGCCAACCACTATTTATTACTTATCCGACCTCTAAAAATGACTTTGCTCAACAATTGTAATGACTTTGCCAACCACTGTTAATCACTCATCCGACCTCTAAAAATGACTTTGCTCAGCAATTGTAATGACTTTGCCAACCACTATTAATTACTAATCCGACCTCAAAAAATGACTTTGCACAACAATTGCAATGACTATGCCAACCACTGTTAATCAATTATCAGACCTCTAAAAATGACTTTGCCCAACAATTGTAATGACTTTGCCAACCACTGTTAATCACTCATCCGACCTCTAAAAATGACTTTGCCCAACAATTGTAATGACTTTGCCAACCACTGTTAATCACTTATCCGACCTCTAAAAATGACTTTGCCCAACAATTGTAATGACTTTGCCAACCACTGTTAATCACTCATCCGACCTCTAAAAATGACTTTGCCCAACAATTGTAATGACTTTGCCAACCACTGTTAATCACTAATCCGACCTCTAAAAATGACTTTGCACAACAATTGAAAGGACTATGCAAACCACTGTTAATCACTTATCCGACCTCTAAAAATGACTTTGCCAACCACTGTTAATCTCTTTTCCGACCCCTAAACATGACTCTGCCAACCACTGTTAATCTCTTTTCCGACATCTAAAAATGACTTTGCCCAACAATTGTAATGACTTTACCAACCACTGTTAATCACTAATCCGACCTCTAAAAATGACTTTGCACAACAATTGAAAGGACTATGCAAACCACTGTTAATCACTTATCCGACCTCTAAAAATGACTTTGCCAACCACTGTTAATCTCTTTTCCGACCCCTAAACATGACTCTGCCAACCACTGTTAATCTCTTTTCCGACATCTAAAAATGACTTTGACCAACAATTGTAATGACTTTGCAAACCACTGTTAATCACTTATCCGACCTCTAAACATGACTCTGCCAACCACTGTTAATCTCTTTTCCGACATCTAAAAATGACTTTGCCCAACAATTGTAATGACTTTACCAACCACTGTTAATCACTAATCCGACCTCTAAAAAAGACTTTGCATACCAATTGTAATGACTTTGCCGACCACTGTTAATCTCTTTTCCGACATCTAAAAATGACTTTGCACAACAATTGTAATGACTTTGCCAACCACTGTAAATCTCTTTTCAGACATCTAAAAATGACTTTGCCTAACAATTGTAATGACTTTGCCGACCACTGTTAATCTCTTTTCCGACATCTAAAAATGACTTTGCACAACAATTGTAATGACTTTGCCAACCACTGTAAATCTCTTTTCAGACATCTAAAAATGACTTTGACCAACAATTGTAATGACTTTGCAAACCACTGTTAATCACTTATCCGACCACTAAAAATGACTTTGCCAACCACTGTTGGTCTCTTTTCCGACCTCTAAACATGACTCTGCCAACCACTGTTAATCTCTTTTCCGACATCTAAAAATGACTTTGCCCAACAATTGTAATGACTTTGCCAACCACTGTTAATCACTAATCCGACCTATATAAAAGACTTTGCCCAACAATTGTAATGACTTTGCCGACCACTGTTAATCTCTTTTCCGACATCTAAAAATGACTTTGCACAACAATTGTAATGACTTTGCCAACCACTGTTAATTACTAATCCGACCTCTAAAAATGACTTTGCACAACAATTGAAAGGACTATGCAAACCACTGTTAATCACTTATCCGACCTCTAAAAATGACTTTGCCAACCACTGTTAATCTCTTTTCCGACCTCTAAACATGACTCTGCCAACCACTGTTAATCTCTTTTCCGACATCTAAAAATGACTTTGCCCAACAATCGTAATGACTTTGCCAACCACTGTTAATCACTAATCCGACCTCTAAAAAAGACTTTGCCCAACAATTGTAATGACTTTGCTGACCACTGTTAATCTCTTTTCCGACATCTAAAAATGACTTTGCACAACAATTGTAATGACTTTGCCAACCACTGTTAATTACTAAACCGACCTCTAAAAATGACTTTGCACAACAATTGAAAGGACTATGCAAACCACTGTTAATTACTTATCCGACCTCTAAAAATGACTTTGCCAACCACTGTTAATCTCTTTTCCGACCTCTTAACATGACTCTGCCAACCACTGTTAATCTCTTTTCCGATATCTAAAAATGACTTTGCCCAACAATTGTAATGACTTTGCCGACCACTGTTAATCACTTATCCGAACTCTAAAAATGAATTTGCCCAACAATTGTAATGACTTTGCCAACCACTGTTAATTACTTATCCGACCACAAAAAATGACTTTGCACAACAATTGTAATGACTATGCCAACCACTGTTAATGGATTATCGGACCTCTAAAAATGACTTTGCCCAACAATTGTAATGACTTTGCCAACCACTTTAAATCTCTTTTCAGACATCTAAAAATGACTTTGAACAACAATTGTAATGACTTTGCCAACCACTGTCAATCACTAATTCGACCTCTAAAAATGACTTTGCAAAACAATTGTAATGACTTTGCCAACCACTGTTAATCACTTATCCGACCTCTAAAAATGACTTTGCCAACCACTGTTAATCTCTTTTCCGACCTCTAAACATGACTCTGCCAACCACTGTTAATCTCTTTTCCGACATCTAAAAATGACTTTGCCCAACAATCGTAATGACTTTGCCAACCACTGTTAATCACTAATCCGACCTCTAAAAAAGACTTTGCCCAACAATTGTAATGACTTTGCTGACCACTGTTAATCTCTTTTCCGACATCTAAAAATGACTTTGCACAACAATTGTAATGACTTTGCCAACCACTGTTAATTACTAATCCGACCTCTAAAAATGACTTTGCACAACAATTGAAAGGACTATGCAAACCACTGTTAATCACTTATCCGACCTCTAAAAATGACTTTGCCAACCACTGTTAATCTCTTTTCCGACCTCTTAACATGACTCTGCCAACCACTGTTAATCTCTTTTCCGATATCTAAAAATGACTTTGCCCAACAATTGTAATGACTTTGCCAACCACTGTTAATCACTAATCCGACCTCTAAAAATGACTTTGCCCAACAATTGTGATAACTTTGCCAACCACTGTTAATCACTTTTCCGACCTCTAAAAATGAATCTGCCCACCAATTGAAATGACTTTGCCAACCACTATTAATCACTTATCCGGCCTCTTAAAATGATTTTGCCCAACAATTGTAATGACTTTGCCGACCACTGTTAATCACTTTTCCCATCTCTAAAAATGCCTTTGCTCAACAATTGTAATGACTTTGCCAACCACTATTAATTACTTATCCGACCTCAAAAAATGACTTTGCAAAACAATTGTAATGACTTTGCCAACCACTGTTAATCACTTATCCGACCTCTAAAAATGACTTTGCCAACCAATTGTAATGACTTTGCCGACCACTGTTGATCACTTATCCGACCTCTAAAAATGACTCTGCCCAACAATTGCGATGACTATGCCAACCACTGTTAATAGATTATCGGACCTCTAAAAATGACTTTGCCAAACAATTGTAATGACTTTGCCAATTACTGTAAATCTCTTTTCCGACATCTAAAAATGACTTTGCCCAACAATTGTAATGACTTTGCCAACCACTATTAATTACTTATCCGACCTATAAAAATGACTTTGCCCAACAATTGTAATGACTTTGCGAACCACTGTTAATCAATTATCAGAGCTCTAAAAATGACTTTGCTCAACAATTGTAATGACTTTGCCAACCACTGTTAATCACTCATCCGACCTCTAAAAATGACTTTGCTCAACAATTGTAATGACTTTGCCAACCACTGTAAATCTCTTTTCAGACATCTAAAAATGACTTTGACCAACAATTGTAATGACTTTGCCGACCACTGTTAATCACTTATCCGACCTCTAAAAATGACTCTGCCCAACAATTGTGATGACTATGCCAACCACTGTTAATAGATTATCGGACCTCTAAAAATGACTTTGCCAAACAATTGTAATGACTTTGCCAACCACTGTAAATCTCTTTTCCGACATCTAAAAATGACTTTGCCCAACAATTGTAATGACTTTGCCAACCACTATTAATTACTTATCCGACCTCTAAAAATGACTTTGCCCAACAATTGTAATGACTTTGCCAACCACTGTTAATCAATTATCAGACCTCTAAAAATGACTTTGCTCAACAATTGTAATGACTTTGCCAACCACTGTAAATCTCTTTTCAGACATCTAAAAATGACTTTGACCAACAATAGTAATGACTTTGCCAACCACTGTTAATCACTCATCCGACCTCTAAAAATGACTTTGCTCAACAATTGTAATGACTTTGCCAACCACTGTAAATCGCTTTTCAGACATCTAAAAATGACTTTGACCAACAATTGTAATGACTTTGCCGACCACTGTTAATCACTTATCCGACCTCTAAAAATGACTCTGCCCAACAATTGTGATGACTATGCCAACCACTGTTAATAGATTATCGGACCTCTAAAAATGACTTTGCCAAACAATTGTAATGACTTTGCCAACCACTGTAAATCTCTTTTCAGACATCAAAAAATGACTTTGACCAACAATTGTAATGACTTTGCCGACCACTGTTAATCACTTATCCGACCTCTAAAAATGACTCTGCCCAACAATTGTGATGACTATGCCAACCACTGTTAATAGATTATCGGACCTCTAAAAATGACTTTGCCAAACAATTGTAATGACTTTGCCAACCACTGTAAATCTCTTTTCCGACATCTAAAAATGACTTTGCCCAACAATTGTAATGACTTTGCCAACCACTATTAATTACTTATCCGACCTCTAAAAATGACTTTGCCCAACAATTGTAATGACTTTGCCAACCACTGTTAATCAATTATCAGACCTCTAAAAATGACTTTGCTCAACAATTGTAATGACTTTGCCAACCACTGTAAATCTCTTTTCAGACATCTAAAAATGACTTTGACCAACAATTGTAATGACTTTGCCAACCACTGACAATCACTAATCCGACATCTAAAAATGACTTTGCACAACAATTGTAAGGACTATGCAAACCACAGTTAATCTCTTTTCTGACCTCTAAACATGACTCTGCCAACCACTGTTAATCACTTTTCCGACCTCTAAAAATGACTTTGCTCAACAATTGTAATGACTTTGCCAACCACTATTTATTACTTATCCGACCTCTAAAAATGACTTTGCTCAACAATTGTAATGACTTTGCCAACCACTGTTAATCACTCATCCGACCTCTAAAAATGACTTTGCTCAGCAATTGTAATGACTTTGCCAACCACTATTAATTACTTATCCGACCTCAAAAAATGACTTTGCACAACAATTGCAATGACTATGCCAACCACTGTTAATCAATTATCAGACCTCTAAAAATGACTTTGCCCAACAATTGTAATGACTTTGCCAACCACTGTTAATCACTCATCCGACCTCTAAAAATGACTTTGCCCAACAATTGTAATGACTTTGCCAACCACTGTTAATCACTTATCCGACCTCTAAAAATGACTTTGCCCAACAATTGTAATGACTTTGCCAACCACTGACAATCACTAATCCGACATCTAAAAATGACTTTGCAAAACAATTGTAAGGACTTTGCCAACCACTGTTAATCACTTATCCGACCTCTAAAAATGACTTTGCCCAACAATTGTAAAGACTTAGCCGACCACTGTTAATCACTCATCCGACCTCTAAAAATGAATTTGCTCAACAATTGTAATGACTTTGCCAACCACTGTTAATTACTTATCCCACCTCTAAAAATGACTTTGCCCAACAATTGTAAAGACTTAGCCGACCACTGTTAATCACCCATCCGACCTCTAAAAATGAATTTGCTCAACAATTGTAATGACTTTGCCAACCACTGTTAATTACTTATCCGACCACAAAAAATAACTTTGCACAACAATTGTAATGACTATGCCAACCACTGTTAATAGATTATCGGACCTCTAAAAATGACTTTGCCCAACAATTGTAATGACTTTGCCAACCACTGTAAATCTCTTTTCAGACATCTAAAAATGACTTTGACCAACAATTGAAATGACTTTGCCAACCACTGTCAATCACTAATTCGACCACTAAAAATGACTTTGCACAACAATTGTAAGGACTATGCAAACCACTATTAATCACTTATCCGGCCTCCTAAAATGACTTTGCCCAACAATTGTAATGACTTTGCCAACCACTGACAATCACTAATCCGACATCTAAAAATGACTTTGCAAAACAATTGTAAGGACTATGCAAACCACAGTTAATCACTTATCCGACCTCTAAAAATGACTTTGCCAACCACTGTTAATCTCTTTTCTGACCTCTAAACATGACTCTGCCAACCACTGTTAATCACTTTTCCGACCTCTAATAATGACTTTGCCCAACAATTGTAAAGACTTAGCCGACCACTGTTAATCAATTATCAGACCTCTAAAAATGACTTTGCCCAACAATTGTAATGACTTTGCCAACTACTGTTAATCACGAATCCGACCTCTAAAAATGACTTTGCCCAACAATTGTAATGACTTTGCAAACCACTATTAATCACTTATCCGACCTCTAAAAATGACTTTGCCCAACAATTGTAATGACTTTGCCAACCACTGTAGATCTCTTTTCAGACATCTAAAAATGACTTTGACCAACAATTGTAATGACTTTGCCAACCACTGTCAATCACTAATTCGACCTCTAAAAATGACTTTGCACAACAATCGTAAGGACTATGCAAACCACTATTAATCACTTATCCGGCCTCCTAAAATGACTTTGCCCAACAATTGTAATGACTTTGCCAAACACTGTTAATCAATTATCAGACGTCTAAAAATGACTTGGCCCAACAATTGTAATGACTTTGCCAACTACTGTTAATCACTCATCCGACCTCTAAAAATGACTTGGCTCAACAATTGTAATGACTTTGCCAACCACTATTAATTACTTATCCGACCTCAAAAAATGAATTTGCTCAACAATTGCAATGACTATGCCAACCACTGTTAATCAATTATCAGACCTCTACAAATGACTTTGCCCAACAATTGTAATGACTTAGCCGACCACTGTTAATCACTCATCCGACCTCTAAAAATAAATTTGCTCAACAATTGTAATGACTTTGCCATCCACTGTTAATTACTTATCCGACCACAAAAAATGACTTTGCACAACAATTGTAATGACTATGCCAACCACAGTTAATCACTTATCCGACCTCTAAAAATGACTTTGCCAACCACTGTTAATCTCTTTTCTGACCTCTAAACATGACTCTGCCAACCACTGTTAATCACTTTTCCGACCTCTAATAATGACTTTGCCCAACAATTGTAAAGACTTAGCCGACCACTGTTAATCAATTATCAGACCTCTAAAAATGACTTTGCCCAACAATTGTAATGACTTTGCCAACTACTGTGAATCACGAATCCGACCTCTAAAAATGACTTTGCCCAACAATTGTAATGACTTTGCAAACCACTATTAATCACTTATCCGACCTCTAAAAATGACTTTGCCCAACAATTGTAATGACTTTGCCAACCACTGTAAATCTCTTTTCAGACATCTAAAAATGACTTTGACCAACAATTGTAATGACTTTGCAAACCACTGTCAATCACTAATTCGACCTCTAAAAATGACTTTGCACAACAATCGTAAGGACTATGCAAACCACTATTAATCACTTATCCGGCCTCCTAAAATGACTTTGCCCAACAATTGTAATGACTTTGCCAAACACTGTTAATCAATTATCAGACCTCTAAAAATGACTTTGCCCAACAATTGTAATGACTTTGCCAACAACTGTAAATCACTCATCCGACCTCTAAAAATGACTTGGCTCAACAATTGTAATGACTTTGCGAACCACTATTAATTACTTATCCGACCTCAAAAAATGACTTTGCACAACAATTGCAATGACTATGCCAACCACTGTTAATCACTCATCCGACCTCTAAAAATGACTTTGCCCAACAATTGTAAAGACTTAGCCGACCACTGTTAATCACTCATCCGACCTCTAAAAATAAATTTGCTCAACAATTGTAATGACTTTGCCAACCACTGTTAATTACTTATCCGACCACAAAAAATGACTTTGCACAACAATTGTAATGACTATGCCAACCACTGTTAATAGATTATCGGACCTCTAAAAATGACTTTGCCCAACAATTGTAATGACTTTGCCAACCACTATAAATCTCTTTCAAGACATCTAAAAATGACTTTGACCAACAATTGTCAGGACTATGCAAACCACTATTAATCACTTATCCGGCCTCCTAAAATGACTTTGCCCAACAATTGTAATGACTCTACCGACCACTGTTAATCACTTTTCCGACCTCCAAAAATGACTTTGCTCAACAATTGTAATGACTTTGCCAACCACTATTAATTACTTATCCGACCTCTAAAAATGACTTTGCACAACAATTGTAATGACTATGCCAACCACTGTTAATCTCTTTTCCGACATCTAAAAATGACTTTGCCCAACAATTGTAATGACTTTGCCAACCACTGTTAATCACTTTTCCGACCTCTAAAAATGACTCTGCCCACCAATTGAAATGACTTTGCCAACCACTATTAATCACTTATCCGGCCTCTTAAAATGACTTTGCCCAACAATTGTAATGACTATGCCAACCACTATTAATCACTTATCCGGCCTCTTAAAATGACTTTGCACAACAATTGTAATGACTTTGCCAACCACTATTAATGTCTTATCCGACCTCAAAAAATGACTTTGCACAACAATTGCAATGACTATGCCAACCACTGTTAATCAATTATCAGACCTCTAAAAATGACTTTGCCCAACAATTGTAATGACTTTGCCAACTACTGTTAATCACTAATCCGACCTCTAAAAATGACTTTGCACAACAATTGTAATGACTATGCCAACCACTGTTAATCTCTTTTCCGACATCTAAAAATGACTTTGCCCAACAATTGTAATGACTTTGCCAACCACTGTAAATCTCTTTTCAGACATCTAAAAATGACTTTGCCAACCACTGTCAATCACTAAATCGACCTCTAAAAATGACTTTGCACAACAATCGTAAGGACTATGCAAACCACTATTAATCACTTATCCGGCCTCCTAAAATGACTTTGCCCAACAATTGTAATGACTTTGCCAAACACTGTTAATCAATTATCAGACCTCTAAAAATGACTTTGCCCAACAATTGTAATGACTTTGCCAACCACTGTTAATCACTCATCCGACCTCTAAAAATGACTTGGCTCAACAATTGTAATGACTTTGCCAACCACTATTAATTACTTATCCGACCTCAAAAAATGACTTTGCACAACAATTGCAATGACTATGCCAACCACTGTTAATCACTCATCCGACCTCTAAAAATGACTTTGCCCAACAATTGTAAAGACTTAGCCGACCACTGTTAATCACTCATCCGACCTCTAAAAATAAATTTGCTCAACAATTGTAATGACTATGCCAACCACTGTTAATAGATTATCGGACCTCTAAAAATGACTTTGCCCAACAATTGTAATGACTTTGCCAACCACTGTAAATCTCTTTCAAGACATCTAAAAATGACTTTGACCAACAATTGTCAGGACTATGCAAACCACTATTAATCACTTATCCGGCCTCCTAAAATGACTTTGCCCAACAATTGTAATGACTCTACCGACCACTGTTAATCACTTTTCCGACCTCTAAAAATGACTTTGCTCAACAATTGTAATGACTTTGCCAACCACTATTAATTACTTATCCGACCTCTAAAAATGACTTTGCACAACAATTTTAATGACTATGCCAACCACTGTTAATCTCTTTTCCGACATCTAAAAATGACTTTGCCCAACAATTGTAATGACTTTGCCAACCACTGTTAATCACTTTTCCGACCTCTAAAAATGACTCTGCCCACCAATTGAAATGATTTTGCCAACCACTATTAATCACTTATCCGGCCTCTTAAAATGACTTTGCCCAACAATTGTAATGACTATGCCAACCACTATTAATCACTTATCCGGCCTCTTAAAATGACTTTGCACAACAATTGTAATGACTTTGCCAACCACTATTAATTACTTATCCGACCTCAAAAAATGACTTTGCACAACAATTGCAATGACTATGCCAACCACTGTTAATCAATTTTCAGACCTCTAAAAATGACTTCGCCCAACAATTGTAATGACTTTGCCAACTACTGTTAATCACGAATCCGACCTCTAAAAATGACTTTGCCCAACAATTGTAATGACTTTGCAAACCACTATTAATCACTTATCCGACCTCTAAAAATGACTTTGCCCAACAATTGTAAAGACTTAGCCGACCACTGTTAATCACTAAATCGACCTCTAAAAATGACTTTGCCCAACAATTGTGATGACTTTGCCAACCACTGTTAATCACTTTTCCGACCTCTAAAAATGACTCTGCCCACCAATTGAAATGACTTTGCCAACCACTATTAATCACTTATCCGGCCTCTTAAAATGACTTTGCCCAACAATTGTAATGACTTTACCGACCACTGTTAATCACTTTTCCGACCTCTAAAAATGACTTTGCTCAACAATTGTAATGACTTTGCCAACCACTATTAATTACTTATCCGACCTCTAAAAATGACTTTGCACAACAATTGTAATGACTATGCCAACCACTGTTAATCTCTTTTCCGACATCTAAAAATGACTTTGCCAACCACTGACAATCACTAATCCGACCTGTAAAAATGACTTTGCCCAACAATTGTGATGACTTTGCCAACCACTGTTAATCACTTTTCCGACCTCTAAAAATGACTCTGCCCACCAATTGAAATGACTTTGCCAACTACTGTTAATCACGAATCCGACCTCTAAAAATGACTTTGCCCAACAATTGTAATGACTTTGCAAACCACTATTAATCACTTATCCGACCTCTAAAAATGACTTTGCCCAACAATTGTAAAGACTTAGCCGACCACTGTTAATCACTAATCCGACCTCTAAAAATGACTTTGCCCAACAATTGTGATGACTTTGCCAACCACTGTTAATCACTTTTCCGACCTCTAAAAATGACTCTGCCCACCAATTGAAATGACTTTGCCAACCACTATTAATCACTTATCCGGCCTCTTAAAATGACTTTGCCCAACAATTGTAATGACTATGCCAACCACTATTAATCACTTATCCGGCCTCTTAAAATGACTTTGCACAACAATTGTAATGACTTTGCCAACCACTATTTATGTCTTATCCGACCTCAAAAAATGACTTTGCACAACAATTGCAATGACTATGCCAACCACTGTTAATCAATTATCAGACCTCTAAAAATGACTTTGCCCAACAATTGTAATGACTTTGCCAACTACTGTTAATCACGAATCCGACCTCTAAAAATGACTTTGCCCAACAATTCCAATGACTATGCCAACCACTGTTAATCAATTATCAGACCTCTAAAAATGACTTTGCCCAACAATTGCAATGTCTTTGCCAACCACTGTTAATCACTGATCCGACCTCTAAAAATGACTTTGCCCAACAATTGTAATGACTTTGCCCACCACTGTTAATCACTCATCCGACCTCTAAAAATGACTTTGCTCAAAAATTGTAATGACTTTGCCAACCACTATAATTACTTATCCGACCTCAAAAAATGACTTTGCACATCAATTCCAATGACTATGCCAACCACTGTTAATCAATTATCAGACCTCTAAAAATGACTTTGCCCAACAATTGCAATGACTTTGCCAACCACTGTTAATCAATTATCAGACCTCTAAAAATGACTTTGCCCAACAATTGCAATGACTTTGCCAACCACTGTTAATCAATTATCAGACCTCTAAAAATGACTTTGCCCAACAATTGTAATGACTTTGCCAACCACTGTTAATCACTGATCCGACCTCTAAAAATGACTTTGCCCGACAATTGTAATGACTTTGCCCACCACTGTTAATCACTCATCCGACCTCTAAAAATGACTTTGCTCAAAAATTGTAATGACTTTGCCAACCACTATAATTACTTATCCGACCTCAAAAAATGACTTTGCACAACAATTCCAATGACTATGCCAACCACTGTTAATCAATTATCAGACCTCTAAAAATGACTTTGCCCAACAATTGCAATGACTTTGCCAACCACTGTTAATCAATTATCAGACCTCTAAAAATGACTTTGCCCAACAATTGTAATGACTTTGCCAACCACTGTTAATCACTCATCTGACCTCTAAAAATGACTTTGCCCAACAATTGTAATGACTTTTCCAACCACTTTTAATCACTAATCCGACCTCTAAAAATGACTTTGCACAACAAATGTGAGGACTATGCAAACCACTGAAAATCACTGATCCGACCTCTAGAAATGACTTTGCCCAACAATTGTAATGACTTTGCCCACCACTGTTAATCACTCATCCGACCTCTAAAAATGACTTTGCTCAAAAATTGTAATGACTTTGCCAACCACTATTAATTACTTATCCGACCTCAAAAAATGACTTTGCACAACAATTGCAATGACTATGCCAACCACTGTTAATCAATTATCAGACCTCTAAAAATGACTTTGCCCAACAATTGTAATGACTTTGCCAACTACTGTTAATCACTCATCCGACCTCTAAAAATGACTTTGCCCAACAATTATAATGACTTTGCCGACCACTGTTAATCACTCATCCGACCTCTAAAAATGACTTTGCCAACAATTGTAATGACTTTGCCAACCACTGTTAATCACTCATCCGACCTCTAAAAATGACTTTGCCCAACAATTGTAATGACTTTTCCAACCACTTTTAATCACTAATCCGACCTCTAAAAATGACTTTGCACAACAAATGTGAGGACTATGCAAACCACTGAAAATCACTGATCCGACCTCTAGAAATGACTTTGCCCAACAATTGTAATGACTTTGCCCACCACTGTTAATCACTCATCCGACCTCTAAAAATGACTTTGCTCAAAAATTGTAATGACTTTGCCAACCACTATTAATTACTTATCCGACCTCAAAAAATGACTTTGCACAACAATTGCAATGACTATGCCAACCACTGTTAATCAATTATCAGACCTCTAAAAATGACTTTGCCCAACAATTGTAATGACTTTGCCAACTACTGTTAATCACTCATCCGACCTCTAAAAATGACTTTGCCCAACAATTATAATGACTTTGCCGACCACTGTTAATCACTCATCCGACCTCTAAAAATGACTTTGCCAACAATTGTAATGACTTTGCCAACCACTGTTAATCACTCATCCGACCTCTAAAAATGACTTTGCCCAACAATTGTAATGACTTTTCCAACCACTTTTAAACACTAATCCGACCTCTAAAAATGACTTTGCACAACAAATGAGAGGACTATGCAAACCACTGATAATCACTGATCCGACCTCTAAAAATGACTTTGCCAACCACTGTTAATCTCTTTTCTGACCTCTAAATATGACTCTGCCAACCACTGTTAACCTCTTTTCCGACTTCTAAAAATGACTTTGCCCAACAATTGTAATGACTTTGTCCACCACTGTTAATCACTTTTCCGACCTCTAAAAATGACATTGCTCAACAATTGTAATGACTTTGCCAACCACTATAATTACTTATCCAACCTCAAAAAATGACTTTGCACAACAATTGCAATGACTATGCCAACCACTGTTAATCAATTATCAGACCTCTAAAAATGACTTTGCCCAACAATTGCAATGACTTTGCCAACCACTGTTAATCAATCATCAGACCTCTAAAAATGACTTTGCCCAACAATTGTAATGACTTTGCCAACCACTGTTAATCACTCATCCGACCTCTAAAAATGACTTTGTCCAACAATTGTAATGACTTTTCCAACCACTTTTTATCACTAATCCGACCTCTAAAAATGACTTTGTACAACAAATGTGAGGACTATGCAAACCACTGATAATCACTGATCCGACCTCTAAAAATGACTCTGCCAACCACTGTTAATCTCTTTTCCGACCTCTAAATATGACTCTGCCAACCACTGTTAATCTCTTTTCCGACTTCTAAAAATGACTTTGCCCAACAATTGTAATGACTTTGTCCACCACTGTTAATCACTTTTCCGACCTCTAAAAATGACTCTGCCCACCAATTGTAATGACTTTGCCAACCACTATTAATCACTTATCCGGCCTCTTAAAATGACTTTGCCCAACAATTGAAATGACTTTGCCGACCACTGTTAATCACTTATCCGACCTCTAAACATGACTCTGCCAACCACTGTTAATCTCTTTTCCGACATCTAAAATGACTTTGCCCAACAATTGTAATGACTTTGCCAACCACTGTTAATCACTAATCCGACCTCTAAAAATGACTTTGCCCAACAATTGTGAGGACTTTGCCAAACACTGTTAATCACTTTTCCGACCTCTAAAAATGACTTTGCCCAACAATTGTAATGACTTTGCCCACCACTGTTAATCACTCATCCGACCTCTAAAAATGACTTTGCTCAAAAATTGTAATGACTTTGCCAACCACTATTAATTACTTATCCGACCTCAAAAAATGACTTTGCACAACAATTGCAATGACTATGCCAACCACTGTTAATCAATTATCAGACCTCTAAAAATGACTTTGCCCAACAATTGTAATGACTTTGCCAACTACTGTTAATCACTCATCCGACCTCTAAAAATGACTTTGCCCAACAATTATAATGACTTTGCCGACCACTGTTAATCACTTTTCCGACCTCTAAAAATGACTTTGCTCAACAATTGTAATGACTTTGCCAACCACTATAATTACTTATCCGACCTCAAAAAATGACTTTGCACAACAATTGCAATGACTATGCCAACCACTGTTAATCAATTATCAGACCTCTAAAAATGACTTTGCCAAACAATTGTAATGACTTTGCCAACCACTGTTAATCACTCATCCGACCTCTAAAAATGACTTTGCCAACAATTGTAATGACTTTGCCAACCACTGTTAATCACTAATCCGACCTCTAAAAATGACTTTGCCCAACAATTGTGATGACTTTGCCAAACACTGTTAATCACTTTTCCGACCTCTAAAAATGACTTTGCCCAACAATTGTAATGACTTTGCCAACCACTGTTAATCACTCATCCGACCTCTAAAAATGACTTTGCTCAAAAATTGTAATGACTTTGCCAACCACTATTAATTACTTATCCGACCTCAAAAAATGACTTTGCACAACAATTGCAATGACTATGCCAACCACTGTTAATCAATTATCAGACCTCTAAAAATGACTTTGCCTAACAATTGTAATGACTTTGCCAACTACTGTTAATCACTCATCCGACCTCTAAAAATGACTTTGCCCAACAATTATAATGACTTTGCCGACCACTGTTAATCACTTTTCCGACCTCTAAAAATGACTTTGCTCAACAATTGTAATGACTTTGCCAACCACTATAATTACTTATCCGACCTCAAAAAATGACTTTGCACAACAATTGCAATGACTATGCCAACCACTGTTAATCAATTATCAGACCTCTTAAAATGACTTTGCCCAACAATTGTAATAACTTTGCCAACCACTGTTAATCACTCATCCGACCTCTAAAAATGACTTTGCCCAACAATTGTAATGACTTTGCAAACCACTGTTAATCACTTATCCGACCTCTAAAAATGACTTTGCCCAACCACTTTTAACCTCTTTCCCGACTTCTAAAAATGACTTTGCCCAACAATTGTAATGACTTTGTCCACCACTGTTAACACTTTTCCGACCTCTAAAAATGACTCTGCCCACCAATTGTAATGACTTTGCCAACCACTATTAATCACTTATCCGGCCTCTTAAAATGACTTTGCCCAACAATTGAAATGACTTTGCCGACCACTGTTAATCACTTATCCGACCTCTAAACATGACTCTGCCAACCACTGTTAATCACTTATCCGACCTCTAAAAATGACTTTGCCCAACAATTGTGATGACTTTGCCAAACACTGTTAATCACTTTTCCGACCTCTAAAAATGACTTTGCCCAACAATTGTAATGACTTTGCCAACCACTGTTAATCACTCATCCGACCTCTAAAAATGACTTTGCTCAAAAATTGTAATGACTTTGCCAACCACTATTAATTACTTATCCGACCTCAAAAAATGACTTTGGACAACAATTGCAATGACTATGCCAACCACTGTTAATCAATTATCAGACCTCTAAAAATGACTTTGCCTAACAATTGTAATGACTTTGCCAACTACTGTTAATCACTCATCCGACCTCTAAAAATGACTTTGCCCAACAATTATAATGACTTTGCCGACCACTGTTAATCACTTTTCCGACCTCTAAAAATGACTTTGCTCAACAATTGTAATGACTTTGCCAACCACTATAATTTCTTATCCGACCTCAAAAAATGACTTTGCACAACAATTGCAATGACTATGCCAACCACTGTTAATCAATTATCAGACCTCTTAAAATGACTTTGCCCAACAATTGTAATGACTTTGCCAACCACTGTTAATCACTCATCCGACCTCTAAAATGACTTTGCCCAACAATTGTAATGACTTTGCAAACCACTGTTAATCACTTATCCGACCTCTAAAAATGACTTTGCCCAACAATTGTAAAGACTTAGCCGACCACTGTTAATCACTTATCCTACCTCTAAAAATTACTTTGCCAACCACTGTTAATCACTCATCCGACCTCTAAAAATGACTTTGCCCAACAATTGTAATGACTTTGCCAACCACTATTAATCACTTATCCGGCCTCTTAAAATGACTTTGCCCAACAATTGAAATGACTTTGCCGACCACTGTTAATCACTTATCCGGCCTCTAAACATGACTCTGCCAACCACTGTTAATCTCTTTTCCGATATCTAAAATGATTTTGCCCAACAATTGTAATGACTTTGCCAACCACTGTTAATCACTAATCCGACCTCTAAAAATGACTTTGCCCAACAATTGTGATGACTTTGCCAAACACTGTTAATCACTTTTCCGACCTCTAAAAATGACTCTGCCCACCAATTGTAATGACTTTGCCAACCACTATTAATCACTTATCCGGCCTCTTAAAATGACTTTGCCCAACAATTGAAATGACTTTGCCAACCACTGTTAATCACTTATCCGACCTCTAAATATGACTTTTCCCAACAATTATAATGACTTTGCCGACCACTGTTAATCACTTTTCCGACCTCTAAAAATGACTTTGCTCAACAATTGTAATGACTTTGCCAACCACTATTAATTACTTATCCGACCTCTAAAAATGACTTTGCACAACTATTGTAATGACTATGCCAACCACTGTTAATCAATTATCAGACCTCGAAAAATGACTTTGCCCAACAATTGTAATGACTTTGCCAACCACTGTTAATCACTCATCCGACCTCTAAAAATGACTTTGCCCAACAATTGTAATGACTTTGCAAACCACTGTTAATTACTTATCCGACCTCAAAAAATGACTTTGCACAACAATTGTAATGACTATGCCAACCACTGTTAATCTCTTTTCCGACATCTAAAAATGACTTTGCCCAACAATTGTAATGACTTTGCCAACCACTGTAAATCACTAATCCGACCTCTAAAAATGACTTTGCACAACAATTGTGAGGACTATGCAAACCACTGTTAATCACTAATCCGACCTCTATAAATGACTTTGCCAACCACTGTTAATCACTCATCCGACCTCTAAAAATGACTTTGCACAACAATTGAAATGACTTTGGAAACCACTGTTAATCACTTATCCGACCTCAATAAATGACTCTGCACAACAGTTGTAATGACTATGCAAACCACTATTAATCACTTGTCCGACCTCTTAAAATGACTTTGCCCAACAATTGTAATGATATTGCAAACCACCAGTAATCTCTTTTCCGACCTCTAAACATGACTCTGCCAACCACTGTTAATCACTAATCCGACCTCTAAAAATGACTTTGCACAACAATTGTAATGACTATGCCAACCACTGTTAATCTCTTTTCCGACATCAAAAAATGACTTTGCCCAACAATTGTAATGACTTTGCCAACCACTGTTAATCACTAATCCGACCTCTAAAAATGACTTTGCACAACAATTGTGAGGACTTGGCAAACCACTGTTAATTAATTATCCGACCTCAAAAAATGACTTTGCACAACAATTGTAATGACAATGCAAACCACTGTTGATCAATTATCGGACCTCTAAAAATGACTTTGCCCAGCAATTGTAATGACTTTGCCAACCACTGTTAATCACTCATCCGACCTCTAAAAATGACTTTGCACAACAATTGAAATGACTTTGGAAACCACTGTTAATCACTTATCCGACTTCAATAAATGACTCTGCACAACAATTGTAATGACTATGCAAACCACTATTAATCACTTGTCCGACCTCTTAAAATGACTTTGCCCAACAATTGTAATGACTTTGCCAACCACTGTTAATCACTAATCCGACCTCTAAAAATGACTTTGCCCAACAATTGTGATGACTTTGCCAAACACTGTTAATCACTTTTCCGACCTCTAAAAATGACTTTGCCCAACAATTGTAATGACTTTGCCAACCACTGTTAATCACTCATCCGACCTCTAAAAATGACTTTGCTCAAAAATTGTAATGACTTTGCCAACCACTATTAATTACTTATCCGACCTCAAAAAATGACTTTGCACAACAATTGCAATGACTATGCCAACCACTGTTAATCAATTATCAGACCTCTAAAAATGACTTTGCCTAACAATTGTAATGACTTTGCCAACTACTGTTAATCACTCATCCGACCTCTAAAAATGACTTTGCCCAACAATTATAATGACTTTGCCTACCACTGTTAATCACTTTTCCGACCTCTAAAAATGACTTTGCTCAACAATTGTAATGACTTTGCCAACCACTATAATTACTTATCCGACCTCAAAAAATGACTTTGCACAACAATTGCAATGACTATGCCAACCACTGTTAATCAATTATCAGACCTCTTAAAATGACTTTGCCCAACAATTGTAATGACTTTGCCAACCACTGTCAATCACTCATCCGACCTCTAAAAATGACTTTGCCCAACAATTGTAATGACTTTGCAAACCACTGTTAATCACTTATCCGACCTCTAAAAATGACTTTGCCCAACCACTTTTAACCTCTTTCCCGACTTCTAAAAATGACTTTGCCCAACAATTGTAATGACTTTGTCCACCACTGTTAACACTTTTCCGACCTCTAAAAATGACTCTGCCCACCAATTGTAATGACTTTGCCAACCACTATTAATCACTTATCCGGCCTCTTAAAATGACTTTGCCCAACAATTGAAATGACTTTGCCGACCACTGTTAATCACTTATCCGACCTCTAAACATGACTCTGCCAACCACTGTTAATCACTTATCCGACCTCTAAAAATGACTTTGCCCAACAATTGTGATGACTTTGCCAAACACTGTTAATCACTTTTCCGACCTCTAAAAATGACTTTGCCCAACAATTGTAATGAATTTGCCAACCACTGTTAATCACTCATCCGACCTCTAAAAATGACTTTGCTCAAAAATTGTAATGACTTTGCCAACCACTATTAATTACTTATCCGACCTCAAAAAATGACTTTGCACAACAATTGCAATGACTATGCCAACCACTGTTAATCAATTATCAGACCTCTAAAAATGACTTTGCCTAACAATTGTAATGACTTTGCCAACTACTGTTAATCACTCATCCGACCTCTAAAAATGACTTTGCCCAACAATTATAATGACTTTGCCGACCACTGTTAATCACTTTTCCGACCTCTAAAAATGACTTTGCTCAACAAATGTAATGACTTTGCCAACCACTATAATTACTTATCCGACCTCAAAAAATGACTTTGCACAACAATTGCAATGACTATGCCAACCACTGTTAATCAATTATCAGACCTCTTAAAATGACTTTGCCCAACAATTGTAATGACTTTGCCAACCACTGTTAATCACTCATCCGACCTCTAAAAATGACTTTGCCCAACAATTGTAATGACTTTGCCAACCACTATAATTACTTATCCGACCTCAAAAAATGACTTTGCACAACAATTGCAATGACTATGCCAACCACTGTTAATCAATTATCAGACCTCTTAAAATGACTTTGCCCAACAATTGTAATGACTTTGCCAACCACTGTCAATCACTCATCCGACCTCTAAAAATGACTTTGCCCAACAATTGTAATGACTTTGCAAACCACTGTTAATCACTTATCCGACCTCTAAAAATGACTTTGCCCAACCACTTTTAACCTCTTTCCCGACTTCTAAAAATGACTTTGCCCAACAATTGTAATGACATTGTCCACCACTGTTAACACTTTTCCGACCTCTAAAAATGACTCTGCCCACCAATTGTAATGACTTTGCCAACCACTATTAATCACTTATCCGGCCTCTTAAAATGACTTTGCCCAACAATTGAAATGACTTTGCCGACCACTGTTAATCACTTATCCGACCTCTAAACATGACTCTGCCAACCACTGTTAATCACTTATCCGACCTCTAAAAATGACTTTGCCCAACAATTGTGATGACTTTGCCAAACACTGTTAATCACTTTTCCGACCTCTAAAAATGACTTTGCCCAACAATTGTAATGACTTTGCCAACCACTGTTAATCACTCATCCGACCTCTAAAAATGACTTTGCTCAAAAATTGTAATGACTTTGCCAACCACTATTAATTACTTATCCGACCTCAAAAAATGACTTTGCACAACAATTGCAATGACTATGCCAACCACTGTTAATCAATTATCAGACCTCTAAAAATGACTTTGCCTAACAATTGTAATGACTTTGCCAACTACTGTTAATCACTCATCCGACCTCTAAAAATGACTTTGCCCAACAATTATAATGACTTTGCCGACCACTGTTAATCACTTTTCCGACCTCTAAAAATGACTTTGCTCAACAATTGTAATGACTTTGCCAACCACTATAATTACTTATCCGACCTCAAAAAATGACTTTGCACAACAATTGCAATGACTATGCCAACCACTGTTAATCAATTATCAGACCTCTTAAAATGACTTTGCCCAACAATTGTAATGACTTTGCCAACCACTGTTAATCACTCATCCGACCTCTAAAAATGACTTTGCCCAACAATTGTAATGACTTTGCAAACCACTGTTAATCACTTATCCGACCTCTAAAAATGACTTTGCCCAACCACTTTTAACCTCTTTCCCGACTTCTAAAAATGACTTTGCCCAACAATTGTAATGACTTTGTCCACCACTGTTAACACTTTTCCGACCTCTAAAAATGACTCTGCCCACCAATTTAATGACTTTGCCAACCACTATTAATCACTTATCCGGCCTCTTAAAATGACTTTGCCCAACAATTGAAATGACTTTGCCGACCACTGTTAATCACTTATCCGACCTCTAAACATGACTCTGCCAACCACTGTTAATCACTTATCCGACCTCTAAAAATGACTTTGCCCAACAATTGTGATGACTTTGCCAAACACTGTTAATCACTTTTCCGACCTCTAAAAATGACTTTGCCCAACAATTGTAATGACTTTGCCAACCACTGTTAATCACTCATCCGACCTCTAAAAATGACTTTGCTCAAAAATTGTAATGACTTTGCCAACCACTATTAATTACTTATCCGACCTCAAAAAATGACTTTGCACAACAATTGCAATGACTATGCCAACCACTGTTAATCAATTATCAGACCTCTAAAAATGACTTTGCCTAACAATTGTAATGACTTTGCCAACTACTGTTAATCACTCATCCGACCTCTAAAAATGACTTTGCCCAACAATTATAATGACTTTGCCGACCACTGTTAATCACTTTTCCGACCTCTAAAAATGACTTTGCTCAACAATTGTAATGACTTTGCCAACCACTATAATTACTTATCCGACCTCAAAAAATGACTTTGCACAACAATTGCAATGACTATGCCAACCACTGTTAATCAATTATCAGACCTCTTAAAATGACTTTGCCCAACAATTGTAATGACTTTGCCAACCACTGTTAATCACTCATCCGACCTCTAAAAATGACTTTGCCCAACAATTGTAATGACTTTGCAAACCACTGTTAATCACTTATCCGACCTCTAAAAATGACTTTGCCCAACAATTGTAAAGACTTAGCCGACCACTGTTAATCACTTATCCTACCTCTAAAAATTACTTTGCCAACCACTGTTAATCACTCATCCGACCTCTAAAAATGACTTTGCCCAACAATTGTAATGACTTTGCCAACCACTATTAATCACTTATCCGGCCTCTTAAAATGACTTTGCCCAACAATTGAAATGACTTTGCCGACCACTGTTAATCACTTATCCGGCCTCTAAACATGACTCTGCCAACCACTGTTAATCTCTTTTCCGATATCTAAAATGATTTTGCCCAACAATTGTAATGACTTTGCCAACCACTGTTAATCACTAATCCGACCTCTAAAAATGACTTTGCCCAACAATTGTGATGACTTTGCCAAACACTGTTAATCACTTTTCCGACCTCTAAAAATGACTCTGCCCACCAATTGTAATGACTTTGCCAACCACTATTAATCACTTATCCGGCCTCTTAAAATGACTTTGCCCAACAATTGAAATGACTTTGCCAACCACTGTTAATCACTTATCCGACCTCTAAATATGACTTTTCCCAACAATTGTAATGACTTTGCCGACCACTGTTAATCACTTATCCGACCTCTAAAAATGACTTTGCCCAACAATTGTGATGACTTTGCCAAACACTGTTAATCACTTTTCCGACCTCTAAAAATGACTTTGCCCAACAATTGTAATGACTTTGCCAACCACTGTTAATCACTCATCCGACCTCTAAAAATGACTTTGCTCAAAAATTGTAATGACTTTGCCAACCACTATTAATTACTTATCCGACCTCAAAAAATGACTTTGCACAACAATTGCAATGACTATGCCAACCACTGTTAATCAATTATCAGACCTCTAAAAATGACTTTGCCTAACAATTGTAATGACTTTGCCAACTACTGTTAATCACTCATCCGACCTCTAAAAATGACTTTGCCCAACAATTATAATGACTTTGCCGACCACTGTTAATCACTTTTCCGACCTCTAAAAATGACTTTGCTCAACAATTGTAATGACTTTGCCAACCACTATAATTACTTATCCGACCTCAAAAAATGACTTTGCACAACAATTGCAATGACTATGCCAACCACTGTTAATCAATTATCAGACCTCTTAAAATGACTTTGCCCAACAATTGTAATGACTTTGCCAACCACTGTTAATCACTCATCCGACCTCTAAAAATGACTTTGCCCAACAATTGTAATGACTTTGCAAACCACTGTTAATCACTTATCCGACCTCTAAAAATGACTTTGCCCAACAATTGTAAAGACTTAGCCGACCACTGTTAATCACTTATCCTACCTCTAAAAATTACTTTGCCAACCACTGTTAATCACTCATCCGACCTCTAAAAATGACTTTGCCCAACAATTGTAATGACTTTGCCAACCACTATTAATCACTTATCCGGCCTCTTAAAATGACTTTGCCCAACAATTGAAATGACTTTGCCGACCACTGTTAATCACTTATCCGGCCTCTAAACATGACTCTGCCAACCACTGTTAATCTCTTTTCCGATATCTAAAATGATTTTGCCCAACAATTGTAATGACTTTGCCAACCACTGTTAATCACTAATCCGACCTCTAAAAATGACTTTGCCCAACAATTGTGATGACTTTGCCAAACACTGTTAATCACTTTTCCGACCTCTAAAAATGACTCTGCCCACCAATTGTAATGACTTTGCCAACCACTATTAATCACTTATCCGGCCTCTTAAAATGACTTTGCCCAACAATTGAAATGACTTTGCCAACCACTGTTAATCACTTATCCGACCTCTAAATATGACTTTTCCCAACAATTGTAATGACTTTGCCGACCACTGTTAATCACTTTTCCGACCTCTAAAAATGACTTTGCTCAACAATTGTAATGACTTTGCCAACCACTATTAATTACTTATCCGACCTCAAAAAATGACTTTGCACAACTATTGTAATGACTATGCCAACCACTGTTAATCAATTATCAGACCTCGAAAAATGACTTTGCCCAACAATTGTAATGACTTTGCCAACCACTGTTAATCACTCATCCGACCTCTAAAAATGACTTTGCCCAACAATTGTAATGACTTTGCAAACACCTGTTAATTACTTATCCGACCTCAAAAAATGACTTTGCACAACAATTGTAATGACTATGCCAACCACTGTTAATCTCTTTTCCGACATCTAAAAATGACTTTGCCCAACAATTGTAATGACTTTGCCAACCACTGTAAATCACTAATCCGACCTCTATAAATGACTTTGCACAACAATTGTAATGACTATGCAAACCACTATTAATCACTTGTCCGACCTCTTAAAATGACTTTGCCCAACAATTGTAATGATATTGCAAACCACTAGTAATCTCTTTTCCGACCCCTAAACATGACTCTGCCAACCACTGTTAATCACTAATCCGACCTCTAAAAATGACTTTGCACAACAATTGTAATGACTATGCCAACCACTGTTAATCTCTTTTCCGACATCAAAAAATGACTTTGCCCAACAATTGTAATGACTTTGCCAACCACTGTTAATCACTAATCCGACCTCTAAAAATGACTTTGCACAACAATTGTGAGGACTTGGCAAACCACTGTTAATTAATTATCCGACCTCAAAAAATGACTTTGCACAACAATTGTAATGACAATGCAAACCACTGTTGATCAATTATCGGACCTCTAAAAATGACTTTGCCCAGCAATTGTAATGACTTTGCCAACCACTGTTAATCACTCATCCGACCTCTAAAAATGACTTTGCACAACAATTGAAATGACTTTGGAAACCACTGTTAATCACTTATCCGACTTCAATAAATGACTCTGCACAACAATTGTAATGACTATGCAAACCAATATTAATCACTTGTCCGACCTCTTAAAATGACTTTGCCCAACAATTGTAATGACTTTGCCAACCACTGTTAATCACTCATCCGACCTCTAAAAATGACTTTGCTCAAAAATTGTAATGACTTTGCCAACCACTATTAATTACTTATCCGACCTCAAAAAATGACTTTGCACAACAATTGCAATGACTATGCACACCACTGTTAATCAATTATCAGACCTCTAAAAATGACTTTGCCTAACAATTGTAATGACTTTGCCAACTACTGTTAATCACTCATCCGACCTCTAAAAATGACTTTGCCCAACAATTATAATGACTTTGCCGACCACTGTTAATCACTTTTCCGACCTCTAAAATGACTTTGCTCAACAATTGTAATGACTTTGCCAACCACTATAATTACTTATCCGACCTCAAAAAATGACTTTGCACAACAATTGCAATGACTATGCCAACCACTGTTAATCAATTATCAGACCTCTTAAAATGACTTTGCCCAACAATTGTAATGACTTTGCCAACCACTGTTAATCACTCATCCGACCTCTAAAAATGACTTTGCCCAACAATTGTAATGACTTTGCAAACCACTGTTAATCACTTATCCGACCTCTAAAAATGACTTTGCCCAACAATTGTAAAGACTTATCCGACCACTGTTAATCACTTATCCTACCTCTAAAAATTACTTTGCCAACCACTGTTAATCACTCATCCGACCTCTAAAAATGACTTTGCCCAACAATTGTAATGACTTTGCCAACCACTATTAATCACTTATCCGGCCTCTTAAAATGACTTTGCCCAACAATTGAAATGACTTTGCCGACCACTGTTAATCACTTATCCGGCCTCTAAACATGACTCTGCCAACCACTGTTAATCTCTTTTCCGATATCTAAAATGATTTTGCCCAACAATTGTAATGACTTTGCCAACCACTGTTAATCACTAATCCGACCTCTAAAAATGACTTTGCCCAACAATTGTGATGACTTTGCCAAACACTGTTAATCACTTTTCCGACCTCTAAAAATGACTCTGCCCACCAATTGTAATGACTTTGCCAACCACTATTAATCACTTATCCGGCCTCTTAAAATGACTTTGCCCAACAATTGAAATGACTTTGCCAACCACTGTTAATCACTTATCCGACCTCTAAATATGACTTTTCCCAACAATTGTAATGACTTTGCCGACCACTGTTAATCACTTTTCCGACCTCTAAAAATGACTTTGCTCAACAATTGTAATGACTTTGCCAACCACTATTAATTACTTATTCGACCTCAAAAAATGACTTTGCACAACTATTGTAATGACTATGCCAACCACTGTTAATCAATTATCAGACCTCGAAAAATGACTTTGCCCAACAATTGTAATGACTTTGCCAACCACTGTTAATCACTCATCCGACCTCTAAAAATGACTTTGCCCAACAATTGTAATGACTTTGCAAACCACTGTTAATTACTTATCCGACCTCAAAAAATGACTTTGCACAACAATTGTAATGACTATGCCAACCACTGTTAATCTCTTTTCCGACATCTAAAAATGACTTTGCCCAACAATTGTAATGACTTTGCCAACCACTGTAAATCACTAATCCGACCTCTATAAATGACTTTGCACAACAATTGAAATGACTTTGGAAACCACTGTTAATCACTTATCCGACCTCAATAAATGACTCTGCACAACAATTGTAATGACTATGCAAACCACTATTAATCACTTGTCCGACCTCTTAAAATGACTTTGCCCAACAATTGTAATGATATTGCAAACCACTAGTAATCTCTTTTCCGACCTCTAAACATGACTCTGCCAACCACTGTTAATCACTATTCCGACCTCTAAAAATGACTTTGCACAACAATTGTAATGACTATGCCAACCACTGTTAATCTCTTTTCCGACATCAAAAAATGACTTTGCCCAACAATTGTAATGACTTTGCCAACCACTGTTAATCACTAATCCGACCTCTAAAAATGACTTTGCACAACAATTGTGAGGACTTGGCAAACCACTGTTAATTAATTATCCGACCTCAAAAAATGACTTTGCACAACAATTGTAATGACAATGCAAACCACTGTTGATCAATTATCGGACCTCTAAAAATGACTTTGCCCAGCAATTGTAATGACTTTGCCAACCACTGTTAATCACTCATCCGACCTCTAAAAATGACTTTGCACAACAATTGAAATGACTTTGGAAACCACTGTTAATCACTTATCCGACTTCAATAAATGACTCTGCACAACAATTGTAATGACTATGCAAACCACTATTAATCACTTGTCCGACCTCTTAAAATGACTTTGCCCAACAATTGTAATGACTTTGCCAACCACTGTTAATCACTCATCCGACCTCTAAAAATGACTTCGCCCAACAATTGTAATGACTTTGCAAACCACTGTTAATCACTTATCCGACATCTAGAAATGACTTTGCCCAACAATTGTAAAGACTTAGCCGACCACTGTTAATCACTTATCCTACCTCTAAAAATTACTTTGCCAACCACTGTTAATCACTCATCCGACCTCTAAAAATGACTTTGCCCAACAATTGTAATGACTTTGCCAACCACTATTAATCACTTATCCGGCCTCTTAAAATGACTTTGCCCAACAATTGAAATGACTTTGCCGACCACTGTTAATCACTTATCCGGCCTCTAAACATGACTCTGCCTACCACTGTTAATCTCTTTTCCGATATCTAAAATGATTTTGCCCAACAATTGTAATGACTTTGCTAACCACTGTTAATCACTAATCCGACCTCTAAAAATGACTTTTCCCAACAATTGTGATGACTTTGCCAAACACTGTTAATCACTTTTCCGACCTCTAAAAATGACTCTGCCCACCAATTGTAATGACTTTGCCAACCACTATTAATCACTTATCCGGCCTCTTAAAATGACTTTGCCCAACAATTGAAATGACTTTGCCAACCACTGTTAATCACTTATCCGACCTCTAAATATGACTTTTCCCAACAATTGTAATGACTTTGCCGACCACTGTTAATCACTTTTCCGACCTCTAAAAATGACTTTGCTCAACAACTGTAATGACTTTGCCAACCACTATTAATTACTTATCCGACCTCAAAAAATGACTTTGCACAACTATTGTAATGACTATGCCAACCACTGTTAATCAATTATCAGACCTCGAAAAATGACTTTGCCCAACAATTGTAATGACTTTGCCAACCACTGTTAATCACTCATCCGACCTCTAAAAATGACTTTGCCCAACAATTGTAATGACTTTGCAAACCACTGTTAATTACTTATCCGACCTCAAAAAATGACTTTGCACAACAATTGTAATGACTATGCCAACCACTGTTAATCTCTTTTCCGACATCTAAAAATGACTTTGCCCAACAATTGTAATGACTTTGCCAACCACTGTAAATCACTAATCCGACCTCTAAAAATGACTTTGCACAACAATTGTGAAGACTATGCAAACCACTGTTAATCACTAATCCGACCTCTATAAATGACTTTGCCAACCACTGTTAATCACTCATCCGACCTCTAAAAATGACTTTGCACAACAATTGAAATGACTTTGGAAACCACTGTTAATCACTTATCCGACCTCAATAAATGACTCTGCACAACAATTGTAATGACTATGCAAACCACTATTAATCACTTGTCCGACCTCTTAAAATGACTTTGCCCAACAATTGTAATGATATTGCAAACCACTAGTAATCTCTTTTCCGACCTCTAAACATGACTCTGCCAACCACTGTTAATCACTAATCCGACCTCTAAAAATGACTTTGCACAACAATTGTAATGACTATGCCAACCACTGTTAATCTCTTTTCCGACATCAAAAAATGACTTTGCCCAACAATTGTAATGACTTTGCCAACCACTGTTAATCACTAATCCGACCTCTAAAAATGACTTTGCACAACAATTGTAATGACAATGCAAACCACTGTTGATCAATTATCGGACCTCTAAAAATGACTTTGCCCAGCAATTGTAATGACTTTGCCAACCACTGTTAATCACTCATCCGACCTCTAAAAATGACTTTGCACAACAATTGAAATGACTTTGGAAACCACTGTTAATCACTTGTCCGACCTCTTAAAATGACTTTGCCCAACAATTGTAATGATATTGCAAACCACTAGTAATCTCTTTTCCGACCTCTAAAAATGACTCTGCCAACCACTGTTAATCACTAATCCGACCTCTAAAAATGACTTTGCACAACAATTGTAATGACTATGCCAACCACTGTTAATCTCTTTTCCGACATCAAAAAATGACTTTGCCCAACAATTGTAATGACTTTGCCAACCACTGTTAATCACTAATCCGACCTCTAAAAATGACTTTGCACAACAATTGTGAGGACTTTGCAAACCACTGTTAATCACTAATCCGACCTCTAAAAATGACTTTGCCAACCAGTGTTAATCTCTTTTCCGACCTCTTAACATGACTCTGCCAACCACTGTTAATTACTTATCCGACCTCAAAAAATGACTTTGCACAACAATTGTGAGGACTTTGCAAACCACTGTTAATCACTAATCCGACCTCAAAAAATGACTTTGCACAACAATTGTAATGACAATGCAAACCACTGTTAATTAATTATCCGACCTCAAAAAATGACTTTGCACAACAATTGTAATGACAATGCAAACCACTGTTGATCAATTATCGGACCTCTAAAAATGACTTTGCCCAGCAATTGTAATGACTTTGCCAACCACTGTTAATCACTCATCCGACCTCTAAAAATGACTTTGCACAACAATTGAAATGACTTTGGAAACCACTGTTAATCACTTGTCCGACCTCTTAAAATGACTTTGCCCAACAATTGTAATGATATTGCAAACCACTAGTAATCTCTTTTCCGACCTCTAAAAATGACTCTGCCAACCACTGTTAATCACTAATCCGACCTCTAAAAATGACTTTGCACAACAATTGTAATGACTTTGCCAACCACTGTTAATCTCTTTTCCGACATCAAAAAATGACTTTGCCCAACAATTGTAATGACTTTGCCAACCACTGTTAATCACTAATCCGACCTCTAAAAATGACTTTGCACAACAATTGTGAGGACTTTGCAAACCACTGTTAATCACTAATCCGACCTCTAAAAATGACTTTGCCAACCAGTGTTAATCTCTTTTCCGACCTCTTAACATGACTCTGCCAACCACTGTTAATTACTTATCCGACCTCAAAAAATGACTTTGCACAACAATTGTGAGGACTTTGCAAACCACTGTTAATCACTAATCCGACCTCAAAAAATGACTTTGCACAACAATTGTAATGACAATGCAAACCACTGTTAATTAATTATCCGACCTCAAAAAATGACTTTGCACAACAATTGTAATGACAATGCAAACCACTGTTGATCAATTATCGGACCTCTAAAAATGACTTTGCCCAGCAATTGTAATGACTTTGCCAACCACTGTTAATCACTAATCCGACCTCTAAAAATGACTTTGCACATCAATTGTAATGAACTTGCCAACCACTGTTAATCTCTTTTCCGACATCAAAAAATGACTTTGCCCAACAATTGTAATGACTTTGCCAACCACTGTTAATCACTAATCCGACCTCTAAAAATGACTTTGCACAACAATTGTGAGGACTTTGCAAACCACTGTTAATCACTAATCCGACCTCTAAAAATGACTTTGCCAACCACTGTTAATCTCTTTTCCGACCTCTAAAAATGACTTTGCCCGACAATTGTAATGACTTTGCCAACCACTGCTAATCACTCATCCGACCTCTAAAAATGACTTTGCCCAACAATTATAATGACTTTGCAAACCACTGTTAATCACTTATCCGACCTCTAAAAATGACTTTGCCCAACAATTGTAATGACTTTGTCCACCACTGTTAATCACTTTTCCGACCTCTAAAAATGACATTGCTCAACAATTGTAATGACTTTGCCAACCACTATAATTACTTATCCGACCTCAAAAAATGACTTTGCACAACAATTCCAATGACTATGCCAACCACTGTTAATCAATTATCAGACCACTTAGAATGACTTTGCCCAACAATTGCAATGACTTTGCCAACCACTGTTAATCAATTATCAGACCTCTAAAAATGACTTTGCCCAACAATTGTAATGACTTTGCCGACAACTGTTAATCACTTATCCTACCCCTAAAAATTACTTTGCCAACCACTGTTAATCTCTTTGCCGACCTCTAAACATGACTCTGCCAACCACTGTTAATCTCTTTTCCGACATCTAAAAATGACTTTGCCCAACAATTGTAATGACTTTGTCCACCACTGTTAATCACTCATCCGACCTCTAAAAATGACTTTGCTCAACAATTGTAATGACTTTGCCAACCACTATAATTACTAATCCGACCTAAAAAAATGACTTTGCACAACAATTCCAATGACTATGCCAACCACTGTTAATCAATTATCAGACCTCTAAGAATGACTTTGCCCAACAATTGCAATGACTTTGCCAACCACTGTTAATCAATTATCAGACCTCTAAAAATGACTTTGCCCAACAATTGTAAAGACTTAGCCGACCACTGTTAATCACTTATCCTACCCCTAAAAATTACTTTGCCAACCACTGTTAATCTCTTTGCCGACCTCTAAAAATGACTTTGCCAACCACTATTAATTACTTATCCGACCTCAAAAAATGACTTTGCACAACAATTGCAATGACTATGCCAACCACTGTTAATCAATTATCAGACCTCTAAAAATGACTTTGCCCAACAATTGTAATGACTTTGCCAACTACTGTTAATCACTCATCCGACCTCTAAAAATGACTTTGCCCAACAATTATAATGACTTTGCCGACCACTGTTAATCACTCATCCGACCTCTAAAAATGACTTTGCCAACAATTGTAATGACTTTGCCAACCACTGTTAATCACTCATCCGACCTCTAAAAATGACTTTGCCCAACAATTGTAATGACTTTTCCAACCACTTTTAAACACTAATCCGACCTCTAAAAATGACTTTGCACAACAAATGAGAGGACTATGCAAACCAGTGATAATCACTGATCCGACCTCTAAAAATGACTTTGCCAACCACTGTTAATCTCTTTTCCGACCTCTAAATATGACTCTGCCAACCACTGTTAACCTCTTTTCCGACTTCTAAAAATGACTTTGCCCAACAATTGTAATGACTTTGTCCACCACTGTTAATCACTTTTCCGACCTCTAAAAATGACATTGCTCAACAATTGTAATGACTTTGCCAACCACTATAATTACTTATCCAACCTCAAAAAATGACTTTGCACAACAATTGCAATGACTATGCCAACCACTGTTAATCAATTATCAGACCTCTAAAAATGACTTTGCCCAACAATTGCAATGACTTTGCCAACCACTGTTAATCAATTATCAGACCTCTAAAAATGACTTTGCCCAACAATTGTAATGACTTTGCCAACCACTGTTAATCACTCATCCGACCTCTAAAAATGACTTTGCCCAACAATTGTAATGACTTTTCCAACCACTTTTAATCACTAATCCGACCTCTAAAAATGACTTTGCACAACAAATGTGAGGACTATGCAAACCACTGATAATCACTGATCCGACCTCTAAAAATGACTTTGCCAACCACTGTTAATCTCTTTTCCGACCTCTAAATATGACTCTGCCAACCACTGTTAATCTCTTTTCCGACTTCTAAAAATGACTTTGCCCAACAATTGTAATGACTTTGTCCACCACTGTTAATCACTTTTCCGACCTCTAAAAATGACTCTGCCCACCAATTGTAATGACTTTGCCAACCACTATTAATCACTTATCCGGCCTCTTAAAATGACTTTGCCCAACAATTGAAATGACTTTGCCGACCTCTGTTAATCACTTATCCGACCTCTAAAAATGACTTTGCCCAACAATTGTGAGGACTTTGCCAAACACTGTTAATCACTTTTCCGACCTCTAAAAATGACTTTGCCCAACAATTGTAATGACTTTGCCCACCACTGTTAATCACTCATCCGACCTCTAAAAATGACTTTGCTCAAAAATTGTAATGACTTTGCCAACCACTATTAATTACTTATCCGACCTCAAAAAATGAATTTGCACAACAATTGCAATGACTATGCCAACCACTGTTAATCAATTATCAGACCTCTAAAAATGACTTTGCCAAACAATTGTAATGACTTTGCCAACTACTGTTAATCACTCATCCGACCTCTAAAAATGACTTTGCCCAACAATTATAATGACTTTGCCGACCACTGTTAATCACTTTTCCGACCTCTAAAAATGACTTTGCTCAACAATTGTAATGACTTTGCCAACCACTATAATTACTTATCCGACCTCAAAAAATGACTTTGCACAACAATTGCAATGACTATGCCAACCACTGTTAATCAATTATCAGACCTCTAAAAATGACTTTGCCCAACAATTGTAATGACTTTGCCAACCACTGTTAATCACTCATCCGACCTCTAAAAATGACTTTGCCAACAATTGTAATGACTTTGCATACCACTGTTAATCACTCATCCGACCTCTAAAAATGACTTTGCCCAACAATTGTAATGACTTTTCCAACCACTTTTAATCACTAATCCGACCTCTAAAAATGACTTTGCACAACAAATGAGAGGACTATGCAAACCACTGTTAATCACTTTTCCGACCTCTAAAAATGACTTTGCTCAACAATTGTAATGACTTTGCCAACCACTATAATTACTTATCCGACCTCAAAAAATGACTTTGCACAACAATTGCAATGACTATGCCAACCACTGTTAATCAATTATCAGACCTCTAAAAATGACTTTGCCCAACAATTGTAATGACTTTGTCCACCACTGTTAACACTTTTCCGACCTCTAAAAATGACTCTGCCCACCAATTGTAATGACTTTGCCAACCACTATTAATCACTTATCCGGCCTCTTAAAATGACTTTGCCCAACAATTGAAATGACTTTGCCGACCACTGTTAATCACTTATCCGAACTCTAAACATGACTCTGGCAACCACTGTTAATCACTTATCCGACCTCTAAAAATGACTTTGCCCAACAATTGAAATGACTTTGCCAACCACTGTTAATCACTAATCCGACCTCTAAAAATGACTTTGCCCAACAATTGTGATGACTTTGCCAAACACTGTTAATCACTTTTCCGACCTCTAAAAATGACTTTGCCCAACAATTGTAATGACTTTGCCAACCACTGTTAATCACTCATCCGACCTCTAAAAATGACTTTGCTCAAAAATTGTAATGACTTTGCAAACCACTATTAATTACTTATCCGACCTCAAAAAATGACTTTGCACAACAATTGCAATGACTATGCCAACCACTGTTAATCAATTATCAGACCTCTAAAAATGACTTTGCCCAACAATTGTAATGACTTTGCCAACTACTGTTAATCACTCATCCGACCTCTAAAAATGACTTTGCCCAACAATTATAATGACTTTGCCGACCACTGTTAATCACTTTTCCGACCTCTAAAAATGACTTTGCTCAACAATTGTAATGACTTTGCCAACCACTATAATTACTTATCCGACCTCAAAAAATGACTTTGCACAACAATTGCAATGACTATGCCAACCACTATTAATCAATTATCAGACCTCTTAAAATGACTTTGCCCAACAATTGTAATGACTTTGCCAACCACTGTTAATCACTCATCCGACCTCTAAAAATGACTTTGCCCAACAATTGTAATGACTTTGCAAACCACTGTTAATCACTTATCCGACCTCTAAAAATGACTTTGCCCAACAATTGTAAAGACTTAGCCGACCACTGTTAATCACTTATCCTACCTCTAAAAATTACTTTGCCAACCACTGTTAATCACTCATCCGACCTCTAAAAATGACTTTGCCCAACAATTGTAATGACTTTGCCAACCACTATTAATCACTTATCCGGCCTCTTAAAATGACTTTGCCCAACAATTGAAATGACTTTGCCGACCACTGTTAATCACTTATCCGGCCTCTAAACATGACTCTGCCAACCACTGTTAATCTCTTTTCCGATATCTAAAATGATTTTGCCCAACAATTGTAATGACTTTGCCAACCACTGTAAATCACTAATCCGACCTCTAAAAATGACTTTGCCCAACAATTGTGATGACTTTGCCAAACACTGTTAATCACTTTTCCGACCTCTAAAAATGACTCTGCCCACCAATTGTAATGACTTTGCCAACCACTATTAATCACTTATCCGGCCTCTTAAAATGACTTTGCCCAACAATTGAAATGACTTTGCCAACCACTGTTAATCACTTATCCGACCTCTAAATATGACTTTTCCCAACAATTGTAATGACTTTGCCGACCACTGTTAATCACTTTTCCGACCTCTAAAATTGACTTTGCTCAACAATTGTAATGACTTTGCCAACCACTATTAATTACTTATCCGACCTCAAAAAATGACTTTGCACAACTATTGTAATGACTATGCCAACCACTGTTAATCAATTATCAGACCTCGAAAAATGACTTTGCCCAACAATTGTAATGACTTTGCCAACCACTGTTAATCACTCATCCGACCTCTAAAAATGACTTTGCCCAACAATTGTAATGACTTTGCAAACCACTGTTAATTACTTATCCGACCTCAAAAAATGACTTTGCACAACAATTGTAATGACTATGCCAACCACTGTTAATCTCTTTTCCGACATCTAAAAATGACTTTGCCCAACAATTGTAATGACTTTGCCAACCACTGTAAATCACTAATCCGACCTCTAAAAATGACTTTGCACAACAATTGTGAGGACTATGCAAACCACTGTTAATCACTAATCCGACCTCTATAAATGACTTTGCCAACCACTGTTAATCACTCATCCGACCTCTAAAAATGACTTTGCACAACAATTGAAATGACTTTGGAAACCACTGTTAATCACTTATCCGACCTCAATAAATGACTCTGCACAACAATTGTAATGACTATGCAAACCACTATTAATCACTTGTCCGACCTCTTAAAATGACTTTGCCCAACAATTGTAATGATATTGCAAACCACTAGTAATCTCTTTTCCGACCTCTAAACATGACTCTGCCAACCACTGTTAATCACTAATCCGACCTCTAAAAATGACTTTGCACAACAATTGTAATGACTATGCCAACCACTGTTAATCTCTTTTCCGACATCAAAAAATGACTTTGCCCAACAATTGTAATGACTTTGCCAACCACTGTTTATCACTAATCCGACCTCTAAAAATGACTTTGCACAACAATTGTGAGGACTTGGCAAACCACTGTTAATTAATTATCCGACCTCAAAAAATGACTTTGCACAACAATTGTAATGACAATGCAAACCACTGTTGATCAATTATCGGACCTCTAAAAATGACTTTGCCCAGCAATTGTAATGACTTTGCCAACCACTGTTAATCACTCATCCGACCTCTAAAAATGACTTTGCACAACAATTGAAATGACTTTGGAAACCACTGTTAATCACTTATCCGACTTCAATAAATGACTCTGCACAACAATTGTAATGACTATGCAAACCACTATTAATCACTTGTCCGACCTCTTAAAATGACTTTGCCCAACAATTGTAATGATATTGCAAACCACTAGTAATCTCTTTTCCGACCTCTAAAAATGACTCTGCCAACCACTGTTAATCTCTTTTCCGACATCAAAAAATGACTTTGCCCAACAATTGTAATGAGTTTGCCAACCACTGTTAATCACTAATCCGACCTCTAAAAATGACTTTGCACAACAATTGTGAGGACTTTGCAAACCACTGTTAATCACTAATCCGGCCTCTAAAAATGACTTTGCCAACCAGTGTTAATCTCTTTTCCGACCTCTAAACATGACTCTGCCAACCACTGTTAATTACTTATCCGACCTCAAAAAATGACTTTGCACATTAATTGTAATGACTATGCCAACCACTGTTAATCTCTTTTCCGACCTCTAAAATGACTCTGCTCAACAATTGTAATGACTTTGCCAACCACTGTTAATTAATTATCCGACCTCTAAAAATGACTTTGCCCAACAATTGTAAAGACTTAGCCGACCACTGTTAATCACTTATCCTACCTCTAAAAATTACTTTGCCAACCACTGTTAATCACTCATCCGACCTCTAAAAATGACTTTGCCCAACAATTGTAATGACTTTGCCAACCACTATTAATTACTTATCCGACCTCAAAAAATGACTTTGCACAACAATTGCAATGACTATGCCAACCACTGTTAATCAATTATCAGACCTCTAAAAATGACTTTGCCCAACAATTGTAATGAGTTTGCCAACCACTGTTAATCACTAATCCGACCTCTAAAAATGACTTTGCACAACAATTGTGAGGACTTTGCAAACCACTGTTAATCACTAATCCGACCTCTAAAAATGACTTTGCCAACCAGTGTTAATCTCTTTTCCGACCTCTAAACATGACTCTGCACAACAATTGTGAGGACTTTGCAAACCACTGTTAATCACTAATCCGACCTCTAAAAATGACTTTGCACAACAATTGTGAGGACTTTGCAAACCACTGTTAATCACTAATCCGACCTCTAAAAATGACTTTGCCAACCACTGTTAATCACTTATCCTACCTCTAAAAATTACTTTGCCAACCACTGTTAATCACTCATCCGACCTCTAAAAATGACTTTGCCCAACAATTGTAATGACTTTGCCAACCACTATTAATCACTTATCCGGCCTCTTAAAATGACTTTGCCCAACAATTGAAATGACTTTGCCGACCACTGTTAATCACTTATCCGGCCTCTAAACATGACTCTGCCAACCACTGTTAATCTCTTTTCCGATATCTAAAATGATTTTGCCCAACAATTGTAATGACTTTGCCAACCACTGTAAATCACTAATCCGACCTCTAAAAATGACTTTGCCCAACAATTGTGATGACTTTGCCAAACACTGTTAATCACTTTTCCGACCTCTAAAAATGACTCTGCCCACCAATTGTAATGACTTTGCCAACCACTATTAATCACTTATCCGGCCTCTTAAAATGACTTTGCCCAACAATTGAAATGACTTTGCCAACCACTGTTAATCACTTATCCGACCTCTAAATATGACTTTTCCCAACAATTGTAATGACTTTGCCGACCACTGTTAATCACTTTTCCGACCTCTAAAATTGACTTTGCTCAACAATTGTAATGACTTTGCCAACCACTATTAATTACTTATCCGACCTCAAAAAATGACTTTGCACAACTATTGTAATGACTATGCCAACCACTGTTAATCAATTATCAGACCTCGAAAAATGACTTTGCCCAACAATTGTAATGACTTTGCCAACCACTGTTAATCACTCATCCGACCTCTAAAAATGACTTTGCCCAACAATTGTAATGACTTTGCAAACCACTGTTAATTACTTATCCGACCTCAAAAAATGACTTTGCACAACAATTGTAATGACTATGCCAACCACTGTTAATCTCTTTTCCGACATCTAAAAATGACTTTGCCCAACAATTGTAATGACTTTGCCAACCACTGTAAATCACTAATCCGACCTCTAAAAATGACTTTGCACAACAATTGTGAGGACTATGCAAACCACTGTTAATCACTAATCCGACCTCTATAAATGACTTTGCCAACCACTGTTAATCACTCATCCGACCTCTAAAAATGACTTTGCACAACAATTGAAATGACTTTGGAAACCACTGTTAATCACTTATCCGACCTCAATAAATGACTCTGCACAACAATTGTAATGACTATGCAAACCACTATTAATCACTTGTCCGACCTCTTAAAATGACTTTGCCCAACAATTGTAATGATATTGCAAACCACTAGTAATCTCTTTTCCGACCTCTAAACATGACTCTGCCAACCACTGTTAATCACTAATCCGACCTCTAAAAATGACTTTGCACAACAATTGTAATGACTATGCCAACCACTGTTAATCTCTTTTCCGACATCAAAAAATGACTTTGCCCAACAATTGTAATGACTTTGCCAACCACTGTTTATCACTAATCCGACCTCTAAAAATGACTTTGCACAACAATTGTGAGGACTTGGCAAACCACTGTTAATTAATTATCCGACCTCAAAAAATGACTTTGCACAACAATTGTAATGACAATGCAAACCACTGTTGATCAATTATCGGACCTCTAAAAATGACTTTGCCCAGCAATTGTAATGACTTTGCCAACCACTGTTAATCACTCATCCGACCTCTAAAAATGACTTTGCACAACAATTGAAATGACTTTGGAAACCACTGTTAATCACTTATCCGACTTCAATAAATGACTCTGCACAACAATTGTAATGACTATGCAAACCACTATTAATCACTTGTCCGACCTCTTAAAATGACTTTGCCCAACAATTGTAATGATATTGCAAACCACTAGTAATCTCTTTTCCGACCTCTAAAAATGACTCTGCCAACCACTGTTAATCTCTTTTCCGACATCAAAAAATGACTTTGCCCAACAATTGTAATGAGTTTGCCAACCACTGTTAATCACTAATCCGACCTCTAAAAATGACTTTGCACAACAATTGTGAGGACTTTGCAAACCACTGTTAATCACTAATCCGGCCTCTAAAAATGACTTTGCCAACCAGTGTTAATCTCTTTTCCGACCTCTAAACATGACTCTGCCAACCACTGTTAATTACTTATCCGACCTCAAAAAATGACTTTGCACATTAATTGTAATGACTATGCCAACCACTGTTAATCTCTTTTCCGACCTCTAAAAATGACTCTGCTCAACAATTGTAATGACTTTGCCAACCACTGTTAATTAATTATCCGACCTCTAAAAATGACTTTGCCCAACAATTGTAAAGACTTAGCCGACCACTGTTAATCACTTATCCTACCTCTAAAAATTACTTTGCCAACCACTGTTAATCACTCATCCGACCTCTAAAAATGACTTTGCCCAACAATTGTAATGACTTTGCCAACCACTATTAATTACTTATCCGACCTCAAAAAATGACTTTGCACAACAATTGCAATGACTATGCCAACCACTGTTAATCAATTATCAGACCTCTAAAAATGACTTTGCCCAACAATTGTAATGAGTTTGCCAACCACTGTTAATCACTAATCCGACCTCTAAAAATGACTTTGCACAACAATTGTGAGGACTTTGCAAACCACTGTTAATCACTAATCCGACCTCTAAAAATGACTTTGCCAACCAGTGTTAATCTCTTTTCCGACCTCTAAACATGACTCTGCCAACCACTGTTAATTACTTATCCGACCTCAAAAAATGACTTTGCACATTAATTGTAATGACTATGCCAACCACTGTTAATCTCTTTTCCGACCTCTAAAAATGACTCTGCTCAACAATTGTAATGACTTTGCCAACCACTGTTAATTAATTATCCGACCTCAAAAAATGACTTTGCACAACAATTGTAATGACAATGCAAACCACTGTTGATAAATTATCGGACCTCTAAAAATGACTTTGCCCAGCAATTGTAATGACTTTGCCAACCACTGTTAATCACTAATCCGACCTCTAAAAATGACTTTGCACATCAATTGTAATGAACTTGCCAACCACTGTTAATCTCTTTTCCGACATCAAAAATGACTTTGCCCAACAATTGTAATGACTTTGCCAACCACTGTTAATCACTAATCCGACCTCTAAAAATGACTTTGCACAACAATTGTGAGGACTTTGCATACCACTGTTAATCACTAATCCGACCTCTAAAAATGACTTTGCACAACAATTGTGAGGACTTTTCCAACCACTGTTAATTACTTATCCGACCTCAAAAAATGACTCTGCACAACAATTGTAATGACTATGCCAACCACTGTTAATCTCTTTTCCGACCTCTAAAAATGACTTTGCCAACCACTGTTAATCTCTTTTCCGACCTCTAAACATGACTCTGCCAAACACTGTTAATTACTTATCCGACCTCAAAAAATGACTTTGCACAACAATTGTAATGACTATGCCAACCACTGTTAATCTCTTTTCCGACCTCTAAAAATGACTTTGCTCAACAATTGTAATGACTTTGCCAACCACTGTTAATTAATTATCCGACCTCAAAAAATGACTTTGCACAACAATTGTAATGACAATGCAAACCACTGTTGATCAATTATCGGACCTCTAAAAATGACTTTGCCCAGCAATTGTAATGAATTTGCCAACCACTGTTAATCACTCATCCGACCTCTAAAAATGACTTTGCACAACAATTGAAATGACTTTGGAAACCACTGTTAATCACTTATCCGACTTCAATAAATGACTCTGCACAACAATTGTAATGACTATGCAAACCACTATTAATCACTTGTCCGACCTCTTAAAATGACTTTGCCCAACAATTGTATTGATATTGCAAACCACTAGTAATCTCTTTTCCGACCTCTAAACATGACTCTGCAAACCACTGTTAATCACTAATCCGACCTCTAAAAATGACTTTGCACAACAATTGTAATGACTATGCCAACCACTGTTAATCTCTTTTCCGACCTCTAAAAATGACTTTGCCAACCACTGTTAATCATTTTTCCGACCTCTAAACATGACTCTGCCAACCACTGTTAATTACTTATACGACCTCAAAAAATGATTTTGCACAACAATTGTAATGACTATGCCAACCACTGTTAATCTCTTTTCCGACATCTAAAAATGACTTTGCCCAACAATTGTAATGACTTTGCCAACCACTGTTAATCACTAATCCGACCTCTAAAAATGACTTTGCCCAACAATTGTAATGACTTTGCCAACCACTGTTAATCACTCATCCGACCTCTAAAAATGACTTTGCCCAACAATTGTAATGACTTTGCCAACCACTGTTAATCACTTATCCGACCTCTAAAAATGACTTTGCCAACAACTGTTAATCACTCATCCGACCTCTAAAAATGACTTTGCCCAACAATTGTAATGACTTTGCCAACCACTGTTAATCACTTATCCGACCTCTAAAAATGACTTTGCAAACCACTGTTAATCACTAATCCGACCTCTAAAAATGACTTTGCCAACCACTGTTAATCTCTTTTCCGACCTCTAAACATGACTCTGCCAACCACTGTTAATTACTTATCCGACCTCAAAAATGACTTTGCACAACAATTGTAATGACTATGCCAACCACTGTTAATCTCTTTTCCGACCTCTAAAAATGACTTTGCCAACCACTGTTAATCATTTTTCCGACCTCTAAACATGACTCTGCCAACCACTGTTAATTACTTATACGACCTCAAAAAATGATTTTGCACAACAATTGTAATGACTATGCCAACCACTGTTAATCTCTTTTCCGACATCTAAAAATGACTTTGCCCAACAATTGTAATGACTTTGCCAACCACTGTTAATCACTAATCCGACCTCTAAAAATGACTTTGCCCAACAATTGTAATGACTTTGCCAACCACTGTTAATCACTCATCCGACCTCTAAAAATGACTTTGCCCAACAATTGTAATGACTTTGCCAACCACTGTTAATCACTTATCCGACCTCTTAAAATGACTTTGCCCAACAATTGTAAAGACTTTGCCGATTACTGTTAATCACTTATCCTACCTCTAAAAATGACTTTGCTAAACAACTGTAATGACTTTGCCAACCACTGTTAATTACTTATCCGACCTCAAAAAATGACTTTGCACAACAATTGTAATGACTATGCCAACCACTGTTAATCAATTATCGGACCTCTAAAAATGACTATGCCCAACAATTGTAATGACTTTGCCAACCACTGTTAATCACTCATCCGACCTCTAAAAATGACTTTGCTAAACAATTGTAAAGACTTTGCCGACCACTGTTAATCACTTATCCTACCTCTAAAAATGACTTTGCTAAACAACTGTAATGACTTTGCCAACCACTGTTAATCACTCATCCGACCTCTAAAAATGACTTTGCACAACAATTGTAATGACTATGCCAACCTCTAATAATCAATTATCGGACCTCTAAAAATGACTTTGCCCAACAATTGTAATGACTTTGCCAACCACTGTTAATCACTCATCCGACCTCTAAAAATGACTTTGCTAAACAATTGTAAAGACTTTGCCGACCACTGTTAATCACTTATCCTACCTCTAAAAATGACTTTGCTAAACAACTGTAATGACTTTGCCAACCACTGTTAATTACTTATCCGACCTCAAAAAATGACTTTGCACAACAATTGTAATGACTATGCCAACCACTGTTAATTACTTATCCGACCTCAAAAAATGACTTTGCACAACAATTGTAATGACTTTGCCAACCACTGTTAATCAATTATCGGACCTCTAAAAATGACTTTGCCCAACAATTGTAATGACTTTGCCGACCACTGTTAATCACTGATCCGACCTCTAAAAATGACTTTGCCAACCACTGTTAATCTCTTTTCCGACCTCTAAATATGACTCTGCCAACCACTGTTAATTACTTATACGACCTCAAAAAATGATTTTGCACAACAATTGTAATGACTATGCCAACCACTGTTAATCTCTTTTCCGACATCTAAAAATGACTTTGCCCAACAATTGTAATGACTTTGCCAACCACTGTTAATCACTCATCCGACCTCTAAAAATGACTTTGCACAACAATTGTAATGACTATGCCAACCACTAATAATCAATTATCGGACCTCTAAAAATGACTTTGCCCAACAATTGTAATGACTTTGCCAACCACTGTTAATCACTCATCCGACCTCTAAAAATGACTTTGCTAAACAATTGTAAAGACTTTGCCGACCACTGTTAATCACTTATCCTACCTCTAAAAATGACTTTGCTAAACAACTGTAATGACTTTGCCAACCACTGTTAATTACTTATCCGACCTCAAAAAATGACTTTGCACAACAATTGTAATGACTATGCCAACCACTGTTAATTACTTATCCGACCTCAAAAAATGACTTTGCACAACAATTGTAATGACTATGCCAACCACTGTTAATCAATTATCGGACCTCTAAAAATGACTTTGCCCAACAATTGTAATGACTTTGCCGACCACTGTTAATCACTGATCCGACCTCTAAAAATGACTTTGCCAACCACTGTTAATCTCTTTTCCGACCTCTAAATATGACTTTGCCCAACAATTATAATGACTTTGCCGACCACTGTTAATCACTTTTCCGACCTCTAAAAATGACTTTGCTCAACAATTGTAATGACTTTGCCAACCACTATAATTACTTATCCGACCTCAAAAAATGACTTTGCCCAACAATTGAAATGACTTTGCCGACCACTGTTAATCACTTATCCGACCTCTAAACATGACTCTGCCAACCACTGTTAATCTCTTTTCCGACATCTAAAATGACTTTGCCCAACAATTGTAAAGACTTTGCCGACCACTGTTAATCACTTATCCTACCTCTAAAAATGACTTTGCTAAACAACTGTAATGACTTTGCCAACCACTGTTAATTACTTATCCGACCTCAAAAAATGACTTTGCACAACAATTGTAATGACTATGCCAACCACTGTTAATTACTTATCCGACCTCAAAAAATGACTTTGCACAACAATTGTAATGACTATGCCAACCACTGTTAATCAATTATCGGACCTCTAAAAATGACTTTGCCCAACAATTGTAATGACTTTGCCGACCACTGTTAATCACTGATCCGACCTCTAAAAATGACTTTGCCAACCACTGTTAATCTCTTTTCCGACCTCTAAATATGACTTTGCCCAACAATTATAATGACTTTGCCGACCACTGTTAATCACTTTTCCGACCTCTAAAAATGACTTTGCTCAACAATTGTAATGACTTTGCCAACCACTATAATTACTTATCCGACCTCAAAAAATGACTTTGCCAAACAATTGAAATGACTTTGCCGACCACTGTTAATCACTTATCCGACCTCTAAACATGACTCTGCCAACCACTGTTAATCACTCATCCGACCTCTAAAAATGACTTTGCCCAACAATTGTAATGACTTTGCCAACCACTGTTAATCACTTATCCGACCTCTAAAAATGACTTTGCCCAACAATTGTAAAGACTTTGCCGATTACTGTTAATCACTTATCCTACCTCTAAAAATGACTTTGCTAAACAACTGTAATGACTTTGCCAACCACTGTTAATTACTTATCCGACCTCAAAAAATGACTTTGCACAACAATTGTAATGACTATGCCAACCACTGTTAATCAATTATCGGACCTCTAAAAATGACTATGCCCAACAATTGTAATGACTTTGCCAACCACTGTTAATCACTCATCCGACCTCTAAAAATGACTTTGCTAAACAATTGTAAAGACTTTGCCGACCACTGTTAATCACTTATCCTACCTCTAAAAATGACTTTGCTAAACAACTGTAATGACTTTGCCAACCACTGTTAATTACTTATCCGACCTCAAAAAATGACTTTGCACAACAATTGTAATGACTATGCCAACCACTGTTAATTACTTATCCGACCTCAAAAAATGACTTTGCACAACAATTGTAATGACTATGCCAACCACTGTTAATCAATTATCGGACCTCTAAAAATGACTTTGCCCAACAATTGTAATGACTTTGCCGACCACTGTTAATCACTGATCCGACCTCTAAAAATGACTTTGCCAACCACTGTTAATCTCTTTTCCGACCTCTAAATATGACTTTGCCCAACAATTATAATGACTTTGCCGACCACTGTTAATCACTTTTCCGACCTCTAAAAATGACTTTGCTCAACAATTGTAATGACTTTGCCAACCACTATAATTACTTATCCGACCTCAAAAAATGACTTTGCCCAACAATTGAAATGACTTTGCCGACCACTGTTAATCACTTATCCGACCTCTAAACATGACTTTGCTAAACAACTGTAATGACTTTGCCAACCACTGTTAATTACTTATCCGACCTCAAAAAATGACTTTGCACAACAATTGTAATGACTATGCCAACCACTGTTAATTACTTATCCGACCTCAAAAAATGACTTTGCACAACAATTGTAATGACTATGCCAACCACTGTTAATCAATTATCGGACCTCTAAAAATGACTTTGCCCAACAATTGTAATGACTTTGCCGACCACTGTTAATCACTGATCCGACCTCTAAAAATGACTTTGCCAACCACTGTTAATCTCTTTTCCGACCTCTAAATATGACTTTGCCCAACAATTATAATGACTTTGCCGACCACTGTTAATCACTTTTCCGACCTCTAAAAATGACTTTGCTCAACAATTGTAATGACTTTGCCAACCACTATAATTACTTATCCGACCTCAAAAAATGACTTTGCCCAACAATTGTAAAGACTTTGCCGACCACTGTTAATCACTTATCCTACCTCTAAAAATGACTTTGCTAAACAACTGTAATGACTTTGCCAACCACTGTTAATTACTTATCCGACCTCAAAAAATGACTTTGCACAACAATTGTAATGACTATGCCAACCACTGTTAATTACTTATCCGACCTCAAAAAATGACTTTGCACAACAATTGTAATGACTATGCCAACCACTGTTAATCAATTATCGGACCTCTAAAAATGACTTTGCCCAACAATTGTAATGACTTTGCCGACCACTGTTAATCACTGATCCGACCTCTAAAAATGACTTTGCCAACCACTGTTAATCTCTTTTCCGACCTCTAAATATGACTTTGCCCAACAATTATAATGACTTTGCCGACCACTGTTAATCACTTTTCCGACCTCTAAAAATGACTTTGCTCAACAATTGTAATGACTTTGCCAACCACTATAATTACTTATCCGACCTCAAAAAATGACTTTGCCCAACAATTGAAATGACTTTGCCGACCACTGTTAATCACTTATCCGACCTCTAAACATGACTCTGCCAACCACTGTTAATCACTCATCCGACCTCTAAAAATGACTTTGCCCAACAATTGTAATGACTTTGCCAACCACTGTTAATCACTTATCCGACCTCTAAAAATGACTTTGCCCAACAATTGTAAAGACTTTGCCGATTACTGTTAATCACTTATCCTACCTCTAAAAATGACTTTGCTAAACAACTGTAATGACTTTGCCAACCACTGTTAATTACTTATCCGACCTCAAAAAATGACTTTGCACAACATTTGTAATGACTATGCCAACCACTGTTAATCAATTATCGGACCTCTAAAAATGACTATGCCCAACAATTGTAATGACTTTGCCAACCACTGTTAATCACTCATCCGACCTCTAAAAATGACTTTGCTAAACAATTGTAAAGACTTTGCCGACCACTGTTAATCACTTATCCTACCTCTAAAAATGACTTTGCTAAACAACTGTAATGACTTTGCCAACCACTGTTAATCACTCATCCGACCTCTAAAAATGACTTTGCACAACAATTGTAATGACTATGCCAACCACTAATAATCAATTATCGGACCTCTAAAAATGACTTTGCCCAACAATTGTAATGACTTTGCCAACCACTGTTAATCACTCATCCGACCTCTAAAAATGACTTTGCTAAACAATTGTAAAGACTTTGCCGACCACTGTTAATCACTTATCCTACCTCTAAAAATGACTTTGCTAAACAACTGTAATGACTTTGCCAACCACTGTTAATTACTTATCCGACCTCAAAAAATGACTTTGCACAACAATTGTAATGACTATGCCAACCACTGTTAATTACTTATCCGACCTCAAAAAATGACTTTGCACAACAATTGTAATGACTATGCCAACCACTGTTAATCAATTATCGGACCTCTAAAAATGACTTTGCCCAACAATTGTAATGACTTTGCCGACCACTGTTAATCACTGATCCGACCTCTAAAAATGACTTTGCCAACCACTGTTAATCTCTTTTCCGACCTCTAAATATGACTCTGCCAACCACTGTTAATTACTTATACGACCTCAAAAAATGATTTTGCACAACAATTGTAATGACTATGCCAACCACTGTTAATCTCTTTTCCGACATCTAAAAATGACTTTGCCCAACAATTGTAATGACTTTGCCAACCACTGTTAATCACTAATCCGACCTCTAAAAATGACTTTGCCCAACAATTGTAATGACTTTGCCAACCACTGTTAATCACTCATCCGACCTCTAAAAATGACTTTGCCCAACAATTGTAATGACTTTGCCAACCACTGTTAATCACTTATCCGACCTCTAAAAATGACTTTGCCCAACAATTGTAAAGACTTTGCCGATTACTGTTAATCACTTATCCGACCTCAAAAAATGACTTTGCACAACAATTGTAATGACTTTGCCAACCACTGTTAATCTCTTTTCCGACCTCAAAAAATGACTTTGCACAACAATTGTAATGACTATGTCAACCACTGTTAATCAATTATCGGACCTCTAAAAATGACTTTGCCCAACAATTGTAATGACTTTGCCAACCACTGTTAATCACTCATCCGACCTCTAAAAATGACTTTGCTAAACAATTGTAAAGACTTTGCCGACCACTGTTAATCACTTATCCTACCTCTAAAAATGACTTTGCTAAACAACTGTAATGACTTTGCCAACCACTGTTAATCACTCATCCGACCTCTAAAAATGACTTTGCACAACAATTGTAATGACTATGCCAACCACTAATAATCAATTATCGGACCTCTAAAAATGACTTTGCCCAACAATTGTAATGACTTTGCCAACCACTGTTAATCACTCATCCGACCTCTAAAAATGACTTTGCTAAACAATTGTAAAGACTTTGCCGACCACTGTTAATCACTTATCCTACCTCTAAAAATGACTTTGCTAAACAACTGTAATGACTTTGCCAACAACTGTTAATTACTTATCCGACCTCAAAAAATGACTTTGCACAACAATTGTAATGACTATGCCAAACACTGTTAATTACTTATCCGACCTCAAAAATGACTTTGCACAACAATTGTAATGACTATGCCAACCACTGTTAATCAATTATCGGACCTCTAAAAATGACTTTGCCCAACAATTGTAATGACTTTGCCGACCACTGTTAATCACTGATCCGACCTCTAAAAATGACTTTGCCAACCACTGTTAATCTCTTTTCCGACCTCTAAATATGACTTTGCCCAACAATTATAATGACTTTGCCGACCACTGTTAATCACTTTTCCGACCTCTAAAAATGACTTTGCTCAACAATTGTAATGACTTTGCCAACCACTATAATTACTTATCCGACCTCAAAAAATGACTTTGCCCAACAATTGAAATGACTTTGCCGACCACTGTTAATCACTTATCCGACCTCTAAACATGACTTTGCCAACTACTGTTAATCACTCATCCGACCTCTAAAAATGACTTTGCCCAACAATTATAATGACTTTGCCGACCACTGTTAATCACTTTTCCGACCTCTAAAAATGACTTTGCTCAACAATTGTAATGACTATGCCAACCACTATAATTACTTATCCGACCACAAAAAATGACTTTGCGCAACAATTGCAATGACTATGCCAACCACTGTTAATCAATTATCAGACCTCTAAAAATGACTTTTCCCAACAATTGTAATGACTTTGCCAACCACTGTTTATCACTCATCCGACCTCTAAAAATGACTTTGCCAACAATTGTAATGACTTTGCATACCACTGTTAATCACTCATCCGACCTCTAAAAATGACTTTGCCCAACAATTGTAATGACTTTTCCAAACACTTTTAATCACTAATCCGACCTCTAAAAATGACTTTGCACAACAAATGAGAGGACTATGCAAACCACTGATAATCACTGATCCGACCTCTAAAAATGACTTTGCCAACCACTGTTAATCTCTTTTCCGACCTCTAAATATGACTCTGCCAACCACTGTTAACCTCTTTTCCGACTTCTAAAAATCACTTTGCTCAACAATTGAAATGACTTTGCCGACCACCGTTAATCACTTATCCGACCTCTAAACATGACTTTGCCCAACAATTGTGATGACTTTGCCAAACACTGTTAATCACTTTTCCGACCTCTAAAAATGACTTTGCCCAACAATTGTAATGACTTTGCCAACCACTGTTAATCACTTTTCCAACCTCTAAAAATGACTTTGCCCAACAATTGTGATGACTTTGCCAAACACTGTTAATCACTTTTCCGACCTCTAAAAATGACTTTGCCCAACAATTGTAATGACTTTGCCAACCACTGTTAATCACTCATCCGACCTCTAAAAATGACTTTGCTCAAAAATTGTAATGACTTTGCCAACCACTATTAATTACTTATCCGACCTCAAAAAATGACTTTGCTAAACAATTGTAAAGACTTTGCCGACCACTGTTAATCAATTATAGGACCTCTAAAAATGACTTTGCCTAACAATTGTAATGACTTTGCCGACCACTGTTAATCACTCATCCGACCTCTAAAAATGACTTTGCACAACAATTGTAATTACTATGCCAACCATTAATAATCAATTATCGGACCTCTAAAAATGACTTTGCCCAACAATTGTAATGACTTTGCCAACCACTGTTAATCACTCATCCGACCTCTAAAAATGACTTTGCTAAACAACTGTAATGACTTTGCCAACCACTGTTAATTACTTATCCGACCTCAAAAAATGACTTTGCACAACAATTGTAATGACTATGCCAACCACTGTTAATTACTTATCCGACCTCAAAAAATGACTTTGCACAACAATTGTAATGACTATGCCAACCACTGTTAATCAATTATCGGACCTCTAAAAAAGACTTTGCCCAACAATTGTAATGACTTTGCCGACCACTGTTAATCACTGATCCGACCTCTAAAAATGACTTTGCCAACCACTGTTAATCTCTTTTCCGACCTCTAAATATGACTCTGCCAACTACTGTTAATCACTCATCCGACCTCTAAAAATGACTTTGCCCAACAATTATAATGACTTTGCCGACCACTGTTAATCACTTTTCCGACCTCTAAAAATGACTTTGCTCAACAATTGTAATGACTTTGCCAACCACTATTAATCACTTGTCCGACCTCTTAAAATGACTTTGCCCAACAATTGTAATGATATTGCAAACCACTAGTAATCTCTTTTCCGACCTCTAAACATGACTCTGCCAACCACTGTTAATCACTAATCCGACCTCTAAAATGACTTTGCCCAACAATTGTAATGACTTTGCCAACCACTGTTAATCACTAATCCGACCTCTAAAAATGACTTTGCACAACAAATGAGAGGACTACGCAAACCACTGATAATCACTTTTCCGACCTCTAAAAATGACTTTGCCCAACAATTGTAATGACTTTGCCCTCCACTGTTAATCACTCATCCGACCTCTAAAAATGACTTTGCTCAAAAATTGTAATGACTTTGCCAACCACTATTAATTACTTATCCGACCTCAAAAAATGACTTTGCACAACAATTGCAATGACTATGCCAACTACTGTTAATCACTCATCCGACCTCTAAAAATGACTTTGCCCAACAATTGTAATGAATTTGCCGACCACTGTTAATCACTCATCCGACCTCTAAAAATGACTTTGCCCAACAATTGTAATGACTTTTCCAACCACTTTTAATCACTCATCCGACCTCTAAAAATGACTTTGCTCAACAATTGTAATGACTTTGCCAACCACTATAATTACTTATCCGACCTCAAAAAATGACTTTGCACAACAATTGCAATGACTATGCCAACCACTGTTAATCAATTATCAGACCTCTAAAAATGACTTTGCCCAACAATTGTAATGACTTTGCCAACCACTGTTAATCACTCATCCGACCTCTAAAAATGACTTTGCCATCAATTGTAATGACTTTGCATACCACTGTTAATCACTCATCCGACCTCTAAAAATGACTTTGCCCAACAATTGTAATGACTTTTCCAACCACTTTTAATCACTAATCCGACCTCTAAAAATGACTTTGCAAAACAAATGAGAGGACTATGCAAACCACTGATAATCACTGATCCGACCTCTAAAAATGACTTTGCCAACCACTGTTAATCTCTTTTCCGACCTCTAAATATGACTCTGCCAACCACTGTTAACCTCTTTTCCGACTTCTAAAAATCACTTTGCTCAACAATTGAAATGACTTTACCGACCACTGTTAATCACTTATCCGACCTCTAAACATGACTTTGCCCAACAATTGTGATGACTTTGCCAAACACTGTTAATCACTTTTCCGACCTCTAAAAATGACTTTGCCCAACAATTGTAATGACTTTGCCAACCACTGTTAATCACTAATCCGACCTCTAAAAATGACTTTGCCCAACAATTGTGATGACTTTGCCAAACACTGTTAATCACTTTTCCGACCTCTAAAAATGACTTTGCCCAACAATTGTAATGACTTTGCCAACCACTGTTAATCACTCATCCGACCTCTAAAAATGACTTTGCTCAAAAATTGTAATGACTTTGCCAACCACTATTAATTACTTATCCGACCTCAAAAAATGACTTTGCACAACAATTGCAATGACTATGCCAACCACTGTTAATCAATTATCAGACCTCTAAAAATGACTTTGCCCAACAATTGTAATGACTTTGCCAACTACTGTTAATCACTCATCCGACCTCTAAAAATGACTTTGCCCAACAATTATAATGACTTTGCCGACCACTGTTAATCACTTTTCCGACCTCTAAAAATGACTTTGCTCAACAATTGTAATGACTTTGCCAACCACTATAATTACTTATCCGACCTCAAAAAATGACTTTGCACAACAATTGCAATGACTATGCCAACCACTGTTAATCAATTATCAGACCTCTAAAAATGACTTTGCCCAACAATTGTAATGACTTTGCCAACCACTGTTAATCACTCATCCGACCTCTAAAAATGACTTTGCCAACAATTGTAATGACTTTGCATACCACTGTTAATCACTCATCCGACCTCTAAAAATGACTTTGCCCAACAATTGTAATGACTTTTCCAACCACTTTTAATCACTAATCCGACCTCTAAAAATGACTTTGCACAACAAATGAGAGGACTATGCAAACCACTGATAATCACTGATCCGACCTCTAAAAATGACTTTGCCAACCACTGTTAATCTCTTTTCCGACCTCTAAATATGACTCTGCCAACCACTGTTAACCTCTTTTCCGACTTCTAAAAATCACTTTGCT